>CM069910.1:81814868-81840017 GCA_036172215.1 Camellia granthamiana
TTTCCCTTCAATCCTTGTCTTCAACTTATAGCCATACATATCTTTCTTTGATTTCAAATATGGGAAAGGTGTTTTGCAAGCTAAATCAGCTCAAACACCCTCACTGTCCTCCAATGGGATGTTAATTATACCAATTCTGATAAATTTTCCTTCAAGATGGGTTGTGGAGATCATTTTATTTGCAAGATCAGCCAATTCAAAGTCAGATATTTGCCAAGCAATCTGCCTTTTATATACAAAACTCCCTACAACATTAGATATCTCCAAAGAATCCTTTTTTCTTTCTTTAATCTAATGGTGAAAGCTTCCTTCATTTGTGGTTTTTTTCCATTGGTTAGCACTTGCATTCATCTTTTGCTTGTTCTTTCCTTTTTTATATGGGTATCAATTACAGTCAACTCCCTTGAGGTTTGGAGAAAATACAGTCAGTTCTACACTTTTGACATAATTACACTGTCAAAATAACACTAACCTCAAGGGAGTAAAGTGGTAGATAGACATTGAAATAAACACACATATTAAGAGATGATAATATCATTTTTTCATTCATACGACTAAAGAATTACTGATGAAAGAGATTAAAGGTTATATGAATTAAAACCTTGAGAGAGGTCGGTGTAATTATGTTAGAAATGTGGAGCTAACTGTATGTTCTTCAAACTTCAAGGGACATGAGTGTAATTTTCTATTTTTATATTACTTTTTTTCTTGTTAGCAGGAATCTTCTTCCTCCTAAAGTTGAAAGCAAGATCAAGTCTCAATTTCCAATTCCCTAAATTAATCTAATTTTGGGATAACAAGAGCAAAAAAGTTCGAAAGTAAAAGCACCCAATATGAAAATTCTGCATCCAAAAGAAAGGGAGAGGGGGGGGGGGAATGTAAATTCAGGCATTTCCTCCACTGAGATATTTGTTTTAGGAAGATTTTCGGGATGAGAGTGGACATTGTGCACAAATTGAAAACCATTCAAATTACCAATGGAGAAGAGAAAGAATAAGACAAATCCTTTCCACTTAACAAACTTGTATTTATTTTCCTTTATTTTGAGTTAATTAACATACATAAAAAAACAAATTATAGTAACATATAGTCCTTGTATATAAGATTGGTTACAAAAAAATCCAAACAAGAAAAAAAAGAGAATTTATTTCAAAGTTGTCATCCATCTCTGATGATAGAATAATATCTTTGTTATTGTGATTTATTTTGCTTATCTGTCATTAGTTGTAGTTTCCTTTTGTGCCTAGAGGTTTCTATTATACGTTTCATATTTTTAATATATAAGGGAGTGATGGTATCATCATTCCCTAAGTTTGATTTTCCTAAAACAAACATGGTATTAGAGCCAAAACCCTAAACTTGTCACCCGCACAGCCACCACCCACCACTCCGCCACCACCCAAAGCCACCCAACTCAACTGACACCCCTCTCGGTGATTTCAGCTCAAGCCGAAGGCCTCCAGCCCCTGTTCTAGGGCTTTTGGCTTCAGCCAACCCTTCTCTAGGTGCTTTCAGCTCCAGCCGAAGGGGGCTCCAGACCTTGTTCTATGGCTGTCGGCACTTACCATGGTCTTTTAGTTTTTATGAAGACTCTCTGGACCTTCTCTGGTTTGTTTCGAGTTTCACTTCAGAGGCTTTAGGGGTTTTTTGACTTCAACAAGGCTCTTCCATCCAGCCTATGGTCGAATTACACTCGTTTGTTCTCATTCTCTCCATCACTAAAGTGTTTTTTTTTATTGTTGTTGAGACCCCAGGACTGCTATTTTGATTGAAGTTTACATCCTCCACTATTTCATTTATTTTTTGGGTCCATAGATAGCCCCATTAATCTGGTTGTTATGCTCCCATAGTGGTCTGTGATTGCCATTGCGTCTTCCTTCCATTCCATCTTCCCGTCATTGTGATAAGTGCAGTTTTTGGTTGAGATAGCAGCGTATAAATGCCTGACTTGTCTAGTGGATCCACCACTACTTCTCACCCACCTAAAGGGGAGAGTCCCATTATGACTACTATGTCTAAGAACCTGAATTCGAGCCTTAAAATTACCATCTCTTTGTTTAATGGTCAGAATTACCTTGCGTGGTTGCAGTGTCTTAACATTTTTTCTGAAGAGTAAAGGGAAAGATGGGTTATGTTGATGAGAGTCCAAGCACCAGATATCACTAATCCAAGTTATGACCAATGGGAGATTACCAATTCTTTGATTATGGGATGGCTCATCCATTTCATGGTTCCTGATATTGGTGAGGGTTACTTATCTATGGAGACAACTCAGGATATTTGGGGTGATGTGGCCACTACTTACTCTAAAAATGGAATTTTTCACAGACTTTTGAGTTGTGCAACTCAATTAAGTGCTCAGTACAGGGCGAGATGACCATTCTTCAGTACTTCACTTTCCTTAGCAGGCTGGAAATGTCTGGATTACCTTCAAGACTACAAACCAGTATGTCCAACGGATTCTGTGGGGTACCTCAAATTTTATTGAACAGGAAAGAGTTCAAATTTCTGAAAGGCCTCAATGTGGAGTTTGATTGTTCAGAGTCGTGTTCTTGGCGTGAATGTTCTTCTTTCCCTTCAAGAAGCGTTTGCTTATGTACAGAATAAGGAGAGTCATCATTCAGCTATGCTTCCTCTTACATCCACAGAGCGCTCTACATTATGGGATTGTCTGTCTCATGGTTCACGCAATCCTTCTGAGAAGGATAATTTATTTTTTGACTACTATCGCCGACCTAGCCACAGTCGTGAGACATGTTGGAAGCTTCATAGTACTCCATCTGGGGGTTGTGGTGATCGCTCTGGTGGTTGAGGAGATTCATCTGCACAGTCTCGAAGACGTGGGTTTAACCCACGTGCCCATCATTCTAATGCAGTTAATACACACGACTCTACTCCAGTTGCTCAGTCTACTAATGATGCGTCTAGTATGTCTTTTTTTCCGAGTTTGAGGATGCCCTACGTCACTTGCTAGACCACCGGACTTCTATTGCTCCTACCAGTACATCTTCCTCTTCGTTTGCCCATTCAGATAACTTAGTCTCTTCTATAAGAGCTTTCCTTATCTCATAAAGCTTTACCTTGGATTATTGATTTTGGTTCCTTAGATTATATGACTGGATCTTCTGATCTTTTTTCGGAATATAAGCCCTCTTCAGGTCAAGACAAAGTTAGGATTGCTAATGGTACCATTTCTTCTGTTTTTGGGAAATGTTTAATCCATGCCACATCTTCTTTACCTTTGTCATCAGTTTACATGTTCTCAGTTTCTCTGTTAATTTTCTATCATTAAGTCGTCTTAATCAGGATTTGAATTGTAGGGTACTCCTTTTTTTTCCCAATTATTGTCTTTTTCAAGATCTTATCACGAGGAAGAGGATTGGCAATGATAGAGCAGAGAATGGTCTCTACATCTTGGATCAGGCATATTGCTTGGCTCATCATACCATCCAATCTCTAACCACCAAGGACGACATTTGGCATTGGCACCAACGTCTAGGACATCCATCTTTTTTATTACTTAAGCATTTTTTTCCTTTTTCTTTTAAGAACAATAATGTTTTTGAGTTTAATTGTGAGTCGTGTCAACTTGGAAAACAATACCGAGCTTCTTTTGCTACAAGTATTAATAAAAGTTTCGTTCATTTTTCATTGATTCATTCTACTGTTTGGTGTCTTCTCGTGTTGTTTCATCAAAAGACGATAGATGGTTTGTCATCTTCATTGATGATTTTTCTTGCACCCCTTGGGTGTAATTACTAAAAGAAAAGAGTGAGATTTTCTCTATATTTCAAACCTTTCATCAAATGATTCGCACTTAATTTGGTGTTGTCAAAATTTTGCGTTCTAATAATGGAGGTGAGTATATAGATTCAAGGTTAAGGCAATATTTCAACACTCATGGCATTATTCATCAGACATCTTGCACCAACACCCCTCAACAAAATGGGGTTGCAAAACGCAAGAATCGTCGTCTTCTTGATATAACTAGCTACATGACTTTTTCTATGCATATACCTCGGTCCTTCTAAGGTGAAGTTGTTCTCATTGTTGCCTACCTTATCAATAGCCTTCCTACTCAAGTGTTGCACAAGCAAACCCCTCTTCAAGTATTCTTAGTCTCTCAATCCGTGTTTTCTCTTCCCCTCAAAATATTTGGGTGTGTTTGCTTTGTTCACAATCATTCTCCTTCTCATGATAAATTGGAACCCCGTTCTATTAAGTGTCTTTCTTGGGTACTCCCCTACTCAAAAGGAGTACAAGTGTTATCATCCTCCTCCTTGTAAGTGGTTTGTGTTCATGGATGTTACATTTGTTGAGTCACAATCTTACTTCTTGTCCTCTCCGATTTCTCGGTCATCCCTTCAGGAAGAGCCTTGGTGTGAAGAGATTCCTGAATCCTTACCAGTTGTTGAGGAGATAGCATGTGAACCACTATGTAAACCAACTATTGGGCACACAGAAGCTAATACACTCAAGAAGCAAGGACAAGTTTATGTCATAGACAAAGAAAGACAGAAAGTTACTGGGATCAAAGAGACCACTTCTCCTAATCTTACACTGCCGTCTCCTTCAACTGATGAGTCCTGATAACTTTGATAACCCAGAATATACAAATCTTGATATTCCTATTGCCCACCGGAAGAGTGTGAGATCTTGTACTCAACATCCTATATCTAATTTGTATCCTATTCTAGTTTGTCTCCCTCATATAGAGCCTTTGTGTCAAAAATTTCCTCGATTAGTATACCTAATCATTTTCAGGATGCTCTTGCCACTCCAGAGTGGAAACATGCCTTGATTGAAGTAATGAAAACACTTCATAAGAATGACACTTGGGAATTGACAAAGTTACCTAAGGGCAAACGAACTGTGGGATGCAAGTGGGTGTATACTGTGAAGCACAAGGCAGATGGTTCGATTGAGCTCTATAAGGTTTGGCTAGTGGTAAAGGGCTTTACTCAGACTTATGGAGTAAAGTATCAAGAGACATCTGCACCAGTTGCTAAGATGAATTCAGTCAAGGTATTCCTCTCTCTTACAGCTAATCTGGATTGGTGTCACAGGGCTAATTTTCAGCCTATAAAATTTTCTTGCGATGGCACTAAGTCCCAACACTTAGTCTTAGCCAATGTATGCAACTCACACACAAATTAAATTTCGTCAAGCATACAAGATAAGCAACACAACAATTACGGGAAAACCCAACCTTTATTATTGCACCAATAATTACAAAGGAAAGCCAACTGCTAAACTCTCAAATACTTGATCAACCCGAGTTTGCATGGTCATGCCTATATATAGGCTACAATAAGAACATTTGAAATTCAAATAGACTACAAAACATAAGGGACACATGCTACTTGGCATAGTAGTTGACACCCCTAACTACCAAGGGGTTAACAGATTTGAAACAAGCCTACAGAAAAAACTGTCACCAACTGCTCCTTAATTTCAGCCTTCCTTGTTCCTTGCCAGCATGTCTGGTTCTGTGCATAACCGCCCACAACTGCCCCTATATTTTATGAAGCCTTTTTCTTGCCTTAGACAATTCGAATTTTTCAAGCCACCAGTCAAACATAGCCCAGAGTGCCATTTGTTGGTCTTGGTCAAGCCTAACCGCCTTGCTAACCAACCAAGTTGTGCACCACGCCTTGCTATCTAGTCAATTCAAGCCATTTGATTATGTTAAACCCCCACGTATGTTGTAGCCTAGCATTAAGGTCATATTAATGCCTTACACGTGCCATGCTACCCATAATTTGGCCAAGGGTTGAGTGCCGCCGCCGAACGACACAACTGATTGCCCACCTTGTGGTTTTGCCTCTCTCATGCCACTGTCCAGGCCTAACATAGGTGCAAGGTGCCACCAAGTATCAGGCCGCCAACTCCCAAATATCAAGGTGCTAACAGACCACCCCACCAGAAGAAGCTAACATCCTCGTTGGTAGGGTCTTCAAATACTCTTCGACTTGGTTTTCAAACTACCATAATGTTACACCTTTTCCCAACTTGCATCAGATTCTAGGGAACCCTTCCACTTCACTAAGTAATGGGTCCTTCGATTCTTTTTACTCTGCCCCTTGGTCTTGTGATCAAGAATCTGTTCTACCTCTCTATCAAACTACTTTCTGATCACTGGAGGTGCCCTCCAAGCTTGTGTCCTTGTCACGTTAGTCTGATCCTCATGAAAAGGTTTCAGAAAATTAACATGGAAAGTTAGGTGGATTTTCAACCGATTAGGCAACACTAGCCTGTATGCAACATTTCCCACACGTTTTAAGATTTCAAAGGGGCTATTATATTTCGGAATTAGGCCATGGTGCACTATCTTATTGCTAATCTTCTTCCAAATTTGAGGAGTAAACTTTAGTAACACTTTGTCTCCCACTTTGAATTCTAAGGGTCTTCTCCCTTTGTCAGCATACTTTTTCATTCTTTTGCTTGCTTTAGCCAAACTATTTTGTGCTTCCTCCAGCAATTCTTGTTTAGCTCTTGTAAAGTGGTATGCTGCTAGACATCTACCACCAGAGCCTGTTTTAGCCACTTCATAAGGAGTTCGGGACTGCTGCCCTATGGCCAACTTAAATGGGCTCATCCTGGTTGGAGATGATCTATGCAAATTGTAGCAAAACTGTACACTATCCAACAATTCGACCCAATTCTTTTGACTTGCGATCACGTAATGTCGAAGATACTCCTCAAGCAACCCATTCATCCTCTCAGTCTGGCCATCCGTCTGAGGGTGATTTGCTACGGAGAACTTTAATTCTGAACCCAACAAATTAAAGAACACAGTCCAAAAGTTTCCCATAAACTAGGTATCCTTGAATTATGTCCTCAAGGAAGCCAAAGTATTTTACAACATAATTGTAAAACAAATCAGCAGCAATATCAACGGGACAAGCATGAGGAGCATGAATGAATACAACATACTTAGAAAAACGGTCAACAACTACCATGATGGAATGCATTCCATTGATTTTAGGAAGCCTAGAGATGAAGTCCATGGACATTGAAACCCAAGGCTTTTTAGGAATCGGCAATTGTTGCAACAACCTAGTGGCCGCCTTCTTTTTTGTCTCGTCTAGTTGGCACACCATGCAAGTCTTAACATAGGTCTCCACATCATCTTCCATTTTCGGCCAAACATATGAACAAGACAAAAGTGCCATCATGCGTTGTTGTCCCGAATGACTAGCACACTGTGGATCATGCATCTCTCTAAAAAGCTGCAATCTCAGTCCCCCAACACTAGGGACGTATAGTCTGTCTCCTTTGCCATGGACGTATAGTCTGTCTCCTTTGCCATAGAGAAGACCATGATTCCTTCGATGCTCCGCATAGGCATAGAGCACATTCACATGGATTTGATTCTCAATGGAATGACATTGTAAAGGATTTAGAGTTTCCCGAATTCCGTGGAAGCTACAATCCGGATGTGTTCGAGAAATGGTTTAAGACAATTAAGAGTCATTTGGAGTGTTATGATGTGCCGAAAGCAAGGAAGGTGAAATTTGTCTCTCAAAGCCTCCAAGGTCGTGCCTCCGATTGGTGGAAACAATTACAAGTTGGTAGGCAAAGAAAAGGCTAAGAAAAGGTTAAAGAATGGAGGAAGATGAGGAAGAAGCTCAAGGAGCACTTATTGCCTCCTAATCACATGCCACCTTTGTTGGTTGCGAAGCAACAAAAGAAGGGCATTTCAAGTTTCGGACATCCATACCGAAGTGGCTTTGCAATCGGACAATCATCCTATGACTATGTCTAAGTCGGTTACTCAACTAGTGTTGGAATGCAAGAGACTTTTGATGAGAGATACCATCATAAGATGCTCTTTAGTGGCGAGGTGGTTGAGCCAAGATATGATAAGGAAGAAGCTTCTATCTTTGGTGAACAAGACATGGAGGAAGATTGTGGCCAAGAACAAAATTATGGTCAAGCTCTTTCCATTTGTGACGAAGATTTTTCCATCTTTGATCAAGATGAGGAACAAGACTACAATCAAGATCTTTCCATCTTTGATGATAATAGTGAGACGTTGGCTTATGAGGAAGTTGACGTTTGTAAATGTAAAGAAGAAGTTGATGTTTGTGAGTATGAAGGAGTTACAATTTTTGACAACTATCATGATGAAGATGACCTTCTTGTAGAGAGTGAAGGTGTACATGAGGATGAAGAAACATTGCTTCTTATGAAGGAAGTGGTTTAAATCCCACCTTATTTCCCGTTTCTATATTCCATGAAAAGTATGGTGGAAAGTCATGACATTGAAGTTGCATGGTTGTTGAATGAACTTTGCTTCCGAGAAGTGCCTCTTAGGCTAACTTCAAAGCCATTTGTTCCACTTTGTGTTGATGAGGATTAGTTTATTCTTGAGCCATGCGAGAAGCATTATTTTGATGACATCTTGCTTCCAAAACGGCATGCTACATGGGTGGCCTATTCACACCTCAGCATGGCTTCGGTTGATGTGCATAAACGAGAACTTGTTTTGAAGGAAAGACATTTGCTAGGTTGATCTTGAATAAGGACTTGCAACAATTAAGTCACTTCCCTTGTTGTTGGGTTCTTCTTGCACTAACACCATTCCCTTTATTATAGATTAGCTTCCTTTGAGGAATTTGTTTGTGTTGTACTATACTTTCTAATTTTGTGTTTCATTTCTAGTGCATTGGTTGTATTTTGTTTGTCTTTACTTGATGACAAATTCTTTCGAGTGGGACAGTATAATGTAGGATATCATGTGCTTGGCATGTGATAGCGGTGGGAAAATGTAACCTATATCTAGAGGAGTCATAACTACTTTGTATCCAACTTTTAGATATAGAATATTGATTGAGTGAGAATTTCTCTCTAGAACCTAGGGTTCTCTCTCTTATTTTTCTCCTTGGTTCGTGATTGGACCCATCACCTAAAAATCAAAGCCTCGATGCATTTTGCTTTAATCTCACATCGAGGTGAACCTCAACAATGCTTTTTAAAACTTTGATAGCATTTAATAATTTGCCAATCTGTACCAATACAAAATTAAACTATAAGTTCTCAATATAATTAATACCCATGCCATTCGAATTCCACGTGTATATACCCTCATGAACATTAAACACTGGAATCAAGCACAATAATTATTACAGATTTGTCCAACTTTGATCCTCTATGCCACACAAAGCTTGATTCAATTTTGGATGCTTTCAAAACTATAACATGGTATCTGGATTGGGCGTTGACCAAGTTTATGTTCTGGTCTTTTCTCTTGTTTCTCGTCTTGTTCATCTCTCTATCACCTCCACATGTGATTGGATCACGTGAAGAGGAGTGTTACTTGTCCCACATTGCTTTCTAAGTCACCCCAGCTTAATTCAGTTAGTCTAAAGGCCCAATAGGTTTTAGATTATATGTCACCAAATTCCATAATAAAATCAAATATATATAGTTTATACATATACATGTGTAATACTGACCAGAGGTTCGGCTCCATCGTCCAATCTCTCGACCAGTCTATCACGATAAGCCAAATGCCGCCACAGCATCTGATACTCCCTTACATTTGAAATCCCAGTTGCAGTCTTCTTCACCAAGACATTCCAATCAATCTTCACATCCTGAATCTGAGCAACTTCCTGAAGCAATGTAAGCACTGTCGTCGCTTCATACCTACAAAATCACAAAAATCAAAAATCAAAAAATTAAAATTATTAAAATTAAAAAAACCACCTTTATAGCCAAATCCTAATAAACAGAAACAGAAATAGAAATTCCAAATGCAGAAAGGCGTGTAAACGAATCGAATCAATTAATCAAACCAGAAGTGTATTAAAAGAGAAACCTTTGAAGCAGAGTGGAGATGTCATTTTCGCTGATTGAACCCTTCTTGTGCTTCTTCGTCTTCTCAATCATTGCGATTTTTCAACTGACTTCAAAAACTCGAGACACTGTTGTAGAGAGATGGAGAGAGAGAGAAACCCTAGTTAGGGGTTATCAAAAGGAGAGGGTTTTGGGGGCAGAGAGAAAAGACGGAGACAACGAAGTAGAGAGAGAGAGAAAGTGACCGTTGAAGCGAGTAGACCATACGCGCCTTCGGAACTGGTGGCGGAAGAAACGGGTGTTCCAGTTCAGAGAGAGAGGCCGAAGAGACGGGGGCATTTCCCTAAATAAGCCAAAATAGTGAGGGAATTCCCAAACTAAGCCTATTTTTCAAAGAATTCCCAAAATAGGCTAACTCGCGGTTCACAATCGCGAGTTCAACACTTTTTCACCATTCTCGCGCAAAAGTTGGCAAATCTTAAATTCGCTGTTGCGATAAGCGAGTTTGATTAAGAACTCGCGGTTACAAAACGCGAGTTTAATTAAATTTTTTTTTCTTTTGAACTCGCTCTTACAAAACACGATTTTGTCAAAAAAAAATTTGTTCTGAACTCGCTGTTATAAATCACGATTTTACTTAAAAAAAATTTCTTCTGAACTCACTATTTCAAACCACGATTCTTTAAAAAAAAAATTCCTTCTGAACTCGTGGTTATGAACCACGAGTTTAACCAAACACACACAAACGTGTTTTTGAAAACATTTGTCACCCACTCTATCTATCTCTCTCTCTCTCTCTCTGACAACTCTATACACACGCACACATCACTCACACTCACCACATCACTCACACTCAACATATATATATATTTTAATATATATTTGTAATTTAATATATACATATATATATATAAATTTTATTCCATAAAATTGAAACCAATATTAAATATACATAATAATAATTTATAATAGTAAATAATAATCAACTATATAAAACGATTATTTTTTTATTTTAATTCTTAATTTTTTTTATTTTACTGTTTAGGGATAAAATTTATTTTTATTTTATTTTAGGGTTTAGGGTTTAATTCTTAAAATTTATTTATTTTTATTTTAGGGTTTAGGATTTATAAAAAAATAAATTTTAAGAATTAAATTATAAATTCTAAACCCTAAAAAATAAATTTGGTTTGAATAAAATGTTCAAAAAAATTTTAAAACATAAACTAAAAAATATGTTTGTTCAAGCCTAAAATATTTGTATTTTTTTAATTAATTTTTTTTCAATTATAATATGTGTGATCCCATTGTCATAAATAATAAATACAAATACAAATATTTTAGGCTTGAACAAACATATTTTTTAGTTTATGTTTTAAAAATTTTTTGAACATTTTATTCAAACCAAATTTATTTTTTAGGGTTTAGAATTTATAATTTAATTCTTAAAATTTATTTTTTTATAAATCCTAAACCCTAAAATAAAAATAAATAAATTTTAAGAATTAAACCTAAACCCTAAAATAAAATAAAAATAAATTTTATCCCTAAACAGTAAAATAAAAAAAATTAAGAATTAAAATAAAAAAATAATCATTTTATATAGTTGATTATTATTTACTATTGTAAATTATTATTATGTATATTTAATATTGGTTTCAATTTTATGGAATAAAATTTATATATATATGTATATATTAAATTACAAATATATATTAAAATATATATATATATGTTGAGTGTGAGTGATGTGGTGAGTGTGAGTGATGTGTGTGTGTATAGAGTTGTCAGAGAGAAAGAGATAGAGTGGGTGACAATGTTTTCAAAAACACGTTTGTGTGTGTTTGGTTAAACTCGTGGTTCATAACCACGAGTTCAGTTTGAATTTTTTTTTTAAAGAATCGTGTTTTGAAATAGCGAGTTCAGAAGAAAATTTTTTTGGGTAAAATCGTGATTTATAACAGCGAGTTCAGAACAAATTTTTTTTTTGACAAAATCGTGTTTTGTAAGAACGAGTTTCAAACGAAAAAAAATTTAATTAAACTCGCGTTTTGTAACCGCGAGTTCTTAATCAAACTCGCTTTTCGTAACAGCGAATTTAAGATTTGCCAACTTTTGCGCGAGAATGGTGAAAAAGTGTTGAACTCGCGATTGTGAACCGCGAGTTAGCCTATTTTGGGAATTCTTTGAAAAATAGGCTTAGTTTGGGAATTCCTTTACTATTTTGGCTTATTTAGGGAAATGCCCCGAAGAGACGAGCGGTGTTTCGGGCTCCAAAAAACAGGGAAATTACAAAATAGCTATCCATGTTCTTTTGAAAAATGCTTTGGTGTTGGAATTTTCGGTAGCTCGAGTAGTCTGAATTTAAAACGACGTCGTTTTGAATTTTTTTTTTTTTCTTCTTTTATATATAAAACAGGGGAGGAAGGAAGAGAGAGGGGGAACAGACTATCACCAGTACCGCTGTTACCGGCACCCACCATCCTCTATGTATACACAAATCTGTGTATGCACAGATAGATATGTGTGTATACACAGATCTGTATCTCTCTCTGTGTATCTCTCTCTTGTTCTCTATATCTCTCTTTGTGTGAAGTCTCTGTGTGATGATAATGATGTGTTGGTTGTCGATGATAATGATGATGTGTTGATGATGATGTGTTGGTTGTTGATGATTTGAATATCTCATCTTCTCTTCTTTCTTCTTTCTTCTTCTGTGAGTTACGGAAATGATGAAAAAAAAAGAGGCCAAAACGACGATGTTTTGGAATTTCGGGCCACTCGAGTCACGGAAAATTCAAGCTACGTAGTGGGATTGTGTTTTCTTTGTGATTTTTTTTTTTTGTTTGGTCCTTTTTGTTTGGATAAATAAATTATAAATGCATTCTTTAAAATTTATTTAAAGAAAATTTTTAGGGATTATGAAAAAAATATTATAAATATATATCATGAAAATTTTTTATCCTTAGATTAGAGTGTAGTATTTTATTGTAGGTGTAATCTAAAGGTGAAGAATCTTTTAGAATCATTTTCATGATATTTTTTTCGTAATCCCTAACATTATTCATATTTAAAATACGAATTATCTTCTCTAATTTTGAAAGTGATATTTATTTATAGGGTAAATTACACTTATACCCCCTAAGATTTAAGTTTAAACATATCATCCCCGAACTTTTGAGAAATTACACTAACCCCTTGTCATTGTAATTATTTAGATAGAATGAAAATATTAAACTCATGCACTCTCTCTTTTCTTGCTTTGCTTTACTTTCTCTTTTTTTTTCCCTCTCCTTTTCTTTGCTTTACTTTTTTTTTTAAAATATAATTTTCTCTATTTTTCTACTAGAAGTTGTTTTTTTTTTATATAAGTAGGGGTTTGTGAAATGAAACTATTAACCACATGGGTAGGAACTTCAAGGGGTAGAATGTATTTGGATCAAACCTCAAGGGGTGTCAGTGTAATTTACCTTTACTTATAAATTTCTTTTCATCTACTTATGTTTCAGTTAGTTTAAATTATTTCTTATATACCAAGAAATCTTATGGTGACATAATTACTAAAATATTTTTAATAATAACAGGGTGAAGCATGCATTAATATTCATATTGATAGTGTGAATGTTCACATCATTCACACTGTTGAATTTATTTAATATGAATATTCACATTACCAAGTTGCTAAGGGTTCAAAAAATATTTGTAAGGGTAAAATTATTCATAAAATACCTAAAATATAAGAATTAGGATTTCATAGATCAAATATTCAAATAATAGGACTTATTGAAATATAAAAATATTTTATAGACTAATTAGGATACAAGTAATTGAAAGAGAATTTTCTAATAAATTTCTCATTTTAAAAATTATAAATATTCTCTGGTTAGTATTTTTTATTTAACAAAATTAATAAAATTTTATAATTACTTTCTTATGTAATAATAAAATCATCAAAATTACTAATTAAAATATATTTATGATATCATTAAAAATTGTTAATTGACCTAATGATTTATTAATAAAAATGATCATTTGTCAAGCAATTATATTTAAAAATGTGAGATATAACTTTTAAAATTGCATAGACTAATTTATATTTTATCTAAATTTTAGAAAATGTATTTATTTGCATCGAATGATTTTCAGTTGATTAGGCATTAAAGATACGTGATTGAACATATAAACCTATATCATTAGACATAGGAAAATGTTTAAAATCCATAAAAAAAAAATCTCTTACAATTTGATCTATAATAATGTGGCCTGATACATGTCAATTTTTTATTTGTCATATACTCAATTGTGTGGAGTCTGCCTCTCTTGTCACATCACTGTAGGTAAATTTAGGGATCCAATTTGTAGGTCTTTTTTTTTTAATTTTTAGATAGGCAATTTGTAGGTCTCTAACACTACTCTTAGACATTTGTACTCAGTTTAATTTGTGGACTAAAATGTTTGAGCTATCTAATTAGCGGTGTAAAAAAAAAAGGGTAAAAATCAATAAATTGATCCAATCCAATTTAAAATGTCGGCTTGGTCTGATTTTTATTAATTTCAGTTCTAATTGTAGTTCTGAAAAAGGTGGAACCATTCAAATTTATCCGATTCTTGGTTTCAAGGCTTTGTTTATGGTTTTGAACCAAACCGGACCACAACATATTTATTTATTATTTTTTTATATTTTTATATGTAAAAATTAAAATATAAAAATCTCTTTATAGGATTTGAACACCATCCTTCATTATAAATTGATAAACTCTAACCAACTTGACCAAATTAATTATCATTAATATATTTACTAACATAAAATATATATCATATTTATTGTTATATAAAATTTCTATAATCGTAAAATCGAACCGAACCAAACCGGTTTCTATGGTTCGGTTCTAATCGGGTTTCACAATTTAAAAGTTCAGTTATGATTCTAATTTTTCTGAAATCGATTTTTACAATTTAGTTCCTGATTTATTCTAAAATCGGATCAATCCGATCCGTATGCACCCTTATCTCTAATCACAAAAAATAAATAAATACAGAAGAGAAAGAAGTAATCGAGATTGTTAGAAGGAGAATGCTAATGGAGGCCATCTTAAGGTTGAAAAATGAATAAAATATATATTATCTGACTAGTAAAATTTAATAAACATATGGGAAAGATTAAGAGGTGTTTGATAATTTAATTTAGTACTTAAAATTGAATATATTAAGTAATAATCGCTAATTTGATAATCACAATTAATATCATTTAAAAATTTAAGTATCTCTTAAAATGTAGGCTAAAAGTTTAGAAAGATTTAAGTGATATGAAACTTACTTGATTTTGATTTAATTTATAAATATCAAACATAATGATCAATATACATTATTATAAACTCATTACCACCACTATTATCACTGCTACCGCCACCCTACCACCACATTTATCACCATTATCATTGTTGCCATAAACATCATTATCCTTTTACTACCACCACCATACCATTACTACAGTCTCCACTGCTATTACTACCACCATTACAATAACTACTACAACATTGCACCTTCACAACCATTGTCACAATTGCCATAACCACCACCACAAAAACTACCATCATTACGTTGCTGTTGCCACTTTTCTTTTTTTCTTTTTTTTATCTACACGACATTTCCCTTCTACCATCACCATAATCACTACCCCTCTATCTCCACCTCTATTGCCAATGGCGTCATAGCTAAATCTGTCGCTTCCGCCACCAACTCACCATCACAATATAAAAATTGAAAGATACAATTTAAAAATAATAAATTTCAAATTTGATCTTATACATATTAAATAGCTTGTTTTCATTTCAACTCTTAAATTTTTATCAAATAGTTTTTCAACTTAAAAAATTTAACATTTAGTTTCAAGTACTTAATTTTTAGTTTTCATTTATCAGTTTTATCAAATACCAACTAAATGTCACATTCATCTGATCCCTCTCTTTTTCCTTTTCTTTTGGTCTACGTGGGTTTCCTCTATTTCCCGAATTGTTTTTTCTTCTAAGATACGGTCTTTTGACCTTAGATTTGAGACTTTTTACCATTCAAACTTCCACCATCTCCGTGGGCTGTAAATCTAAGGCCGATGCCAGAGTTGCTTGCCGATCCAGTGATATGGCTTGTGAGGATTTGATTTTTTGATGTTTTTTCTGTGTGTTATTTTTATGGTTTGTTTGATTGTATTTTCCCTCTTTTGTGGATTCTTTTGTCGTCATCTATGGAGGGTTGAGTTTGTCTCTAGTGGTTGTTGGCCGCACTATGTTGCGGGTTATGGTTGTTGGTTAGTGGCCGCAATATATTGTGGGCTATGGTTGTTGGTTGTTCGAGTGTTCGTGTTTAGAACACTGAACCTTGGTTGTATTTCCTTCTAGAGAAGGGAGATAACCACTCTTAATATATTTGTTTTTGTCTATCAATGAACTCTAACTTCGAAAAAATAAAAAATAAAAAACTAAGTATCACATCAAGTTATTAGTTTATTGTAAATTCAACTCATATTTTTAGCATTCAAATCATATTATTAGCAGTAAGATTATATTCTTAACCAATGCCTTTATGGTTAGCAAGACCCTTATTAAAAAAGGTAATTCTAGAGGTATAAATTTTATTTCCAAAGCAAAATAGGAGGTAAAATTTTAGGTACATATAATATTATCCTTTTAAAAAAGGGTAAATATCATTTTAGTGAGAAGTAAATAATTATATTAAATTAATAAAAAAATTGCAATATTAAAATAAAACTTCATACATTTTACAAATAAATTGATATTATTTTTTGAGAAAATTAGTGATATATATATCCTTAGTCACAAGTTATTGTGAGTTAATGTTTTACTTAAAAGTAGGAGAAATTATTGTTTAATGAGAGATGGGGAAATATTTAATAAAAGGTGAGAATTTTTTTGGAGGTGCGACTCTTGTTGTTTTATTTTGCACCAAAAATAAAAAATAAAAAAAGAGTTGCACTTTATAAATGTTTTTAATCAAATAGATTAAATAGTAATTTTCCTTTAAAAGTATCTCATAGATAAAAAGTAAAAGTCTACTAAGAGCATTTTAATTTTTTTAATACCATATTTACCCTCATACATTTGTATTCAATGCTTCCTCGTCAAAACAATTATTCCCAAACTAGGAATCACTTTGAATTTCTCTTTTACCCTAAAATCTAGAGAGTCAGTTGGCTGTATATAGTATGATAGACTACCTATATATGATGCGTTAGCGGATCAACGTGTTGATGATGGAAGCGTTTATGACATTTGATCTAAGGTTGTTTTGACTACTACGATCATTCTCAACTTTGACATCAACTATTACGATGACGGACCCCTCTGCCACTATCGTCCTCAATTGTTGCAACCACTATCAATCGTGCTCTTTAACCAAGAGACCTTCCAGTAGCAATTTCAGGCCTTGATGGTGCTCAGTAGAGTTAGACCTATATGATATTTTAGCAATTCTTAACTAATTCTTTTTGACAAAATGAAAAAAAATTCATTTGTGGAGGTATAGTTCAAAATTTTCCATTTAGAAATTGTCACTTATCATAATTGATTATTTAGTGGGACGAAAAACAAATTTTAAAAATAAATAATGGAGCAAAACTTACATTAACTACTGCCATAGTTGATAACACAGCACAATAGTATACAAACATGGAAATCATATGTAAAGGCAAGGGTGTAATTTTGGCATGTGGGTTGCCCAAAGCCTACCTGCGACCTGGGTGGCCCCTACCTAGCTAGTCCTTGGCCCGAGCCTAACCCGGGACCCTGTGTAACGCCCCAAAACAATTAACATAAACCCATCTCATAACAGCACTACAATGGATCAACAATCTCATATCTTCTATTGATTTTAACTATGATCATTACAAAAAAATGACATATGCAATATCTATTCACAAATCCTAGATTCTGAATCTATAGCATATAGCATGGATATAAGAGTAAAAGACAGATAAATCCAAATAAATAAATGCCCTAATGGCCTACAACTTTACAAGACGATACTTGGTTATAACAAAATGAGTTTAAACTCAATACAAGTAAAGCCCGAGGCTTGAACAAAGACATTTACAACAAGTAACAAAAACGAAGCCTTAAGCTCCAGCACTTGAAAGTTGTTTCCACATAGGGTGAGCTAAAGCTCAGTAAAAATACTCTAACACAGTATATGAATCTTAGCAAAATTATAAGGTGAATACACAATGCATGCCATTTTCCAAACATTTCTCATTTTCCATCCCAAATTATGCAATGCCAGGTTATATATCAGTTCATGAAAATAATCTTTTTACATAGAAAACAGGGCAGTAGATACAATACACTGGGAATCTCTAGGTACGTGTTTGTAAGTAGGCTATACAAACACTACCAAAGCCATTTTACGGGTACTAACCAGAAGGATTGACACCTAACCGTGCGGGGTCTGGACTTTCACCAAGGATACACAGGCCAACATAATAAAACCATAACCATACCCCCTAACCAGATTCACCACAGTATTCACATTTTTCTCAAAAACAGTTACACTTACAATATTCAATATATAATGATGCACAATGCAGAATGGATGAGGATTTTATTTCAATTCAACCTAATCCTCATACAATGTCTACAACAATCAAGACTATCCTCCACTGATAGCCCAAAATAGATATTTCTAAACAATAGATAATTTTCAATCAACATATACATTTTCATCAATTACAACGGGAGTGATATTACATATTTGACTCCACCATCATCATCCACATAACCATTATTCCAATTTCACTATATCCAACACTATCCCTCATTTCTTTTTTTCATAATTCCAAATGTCCAAAATTAGGGCAAAATCCCATTTCCTTTCAAAATCAATTTTAATAAAAGATTTCCATCGTTTCAACACCATTTATCCATAACCATATTCCCACCACCATTTTCAAGAATTAATTTGGAAAACCTCTCTTTTGATTTCGAACCAAAACCTAGGTTTTACCCAAAAAATCCCAAATAAATAACTCTTTTCAAAAAACAAATAACTAAGTTAAAAATCATAAAAAGAGTCAAAGAAATCCTTACCTCAAAGTAGAAGACAAGAAGCAGAAACGGGTAGAATTTGACGCAGTCGAAAACACTAGATAATTCGATTAAAACGAAGCCCTCGATGTGCTCTATCTTTTACTCCAAAGGGCGAGGGTTAGGAAACCAACGAATTGAGAGTATTTGGAGTAAAAGTTCAAGAACTATATATATATAAAGAGAGAGAGTAGATCTAAGGTTTTAAAATGTTTAGAGAGAGAAAGAGATAAAAAAGTAATCCAAAAAGGTTGTCTTTCGGACCGATATACGCACAAACCGCTCGAGCGAATAGACAAGATAAGTGACACCGTTTGAGCGACAAAATCACCGCTTGAGCGCACAATAACCCCCTCCTAGTAGTTTAGACCTGCAAAAGTTTGCTCGAGCACAAGAAGCATCTCTCGAGCGCAGATATCAAACTCTCAGTAGTTTTATAGA
Source organism: Camellia granthamiana (assembly GCA_036172215.1). NCBI lineage: Eukaryota > Viridiplantae > Streptophyta > Magnoliopsida > Ericales > Theaceae > Camellia > Camellia granthamiana. Next base: position 81,834,206 of record CM069910.1, read on the forward strand.
ATGTAAAAGACTGTTCGAGCATAAAAAGCATCGCTCGAGCGAATAAGCAAAAATTTGGGTAATAAAACTTTAAAAACTAACTTCCCAACCTGTTTCAAACACAACCAAAACTCCCAATAGTCAAACTCAACAAGTATTAGGATAGAAAAGAGATGAACAACAGTTAAGTACACGGTTCTCAGATCCAAAAACAATAAAAGGGTCGTGTTAGAACTAGAATCGTTATACCCTGGGCCTAGGTGTGGGTTCTAGAGCTTGCCTAGCTTGCGAGCCCAGCTCGTGCCTGCTACGAATTTTTTTCCCCTGTTAGCCCGACCCATCCCAACAGCCTCCTACTGCGCCTATAGTGCAATGGTAAGAAATTTGGAGGAAAAAAAAAATTAAATGGACAACAGTAATTCACTCCACTTAAGCACATAATCACATAAACACTTACGAATTTCATTTTCGAATAATGACCGTCCCGTGGTATTGCTAGAGTTCCAGTTAGAAATGCCAGTGATCAAGTGCCTTTCCAACAGGACTTCCAGAAACCCATAGACCCGATCAACATCCTAGAAACTAAATCCCATACTCACAAAGTCACATAAACATGTTATCTTATAAGCACATAACATTACACTTAAGTCTCTAACAAGCGAGACAAAGCCATTGTGGTACTAATCACTCCCTACGTACCCAAAGTATTCAAACCCGGTATGCTCTGATACTAAGTTGTAACGCCCTCAATTTAAGACATAAATCATTCATTCACAAGTTCCATGAACATGAGGAAAAGAATACATCTTCAATCATCAGAGTCTTCATTACAAAAATATATTACATGTTATCAACAAAATATATACCCTACGGGCTTACAACTTTCCAAGTATCACTTGGTTACAACAAAAGGAGAGTTCTAACTCTATACATGAAAAGCCCTCAGCTTGATTATATATTTAATCATCGAAACAAAATATATATATAAAAAAAAAGAGTCTTCAACTCCTAAACCTCCCAAACTAAGATCTTGGAGGCGGCATATCACCTGTACCTGAAAAATGGTGTCCCAAGTAGGGTGAGCCAATACCCAGTAGAGATATGCTAAACAATATATCTGAATTAACTAAAACATTAGCATTCGATAAATGTTTAACACTTATAAACCATCTTAAACCTTTCCCATAATCAATCAACACGGATCCCCACATTTCAATTCACTTCCAGTTATTACCCAAGCCAATTCATTGATATAATTCATTATCATATAAACAATTCGAAATGAGACTCCAACTCATTCATCAACACTTCAATCATAAACATCATTCATACACTTCCATAATTTTGCCATTTTACGGAACTACGTCCGAGGGAACCGGCACCCAAATACATATATAAGATTTCGGGACTTTCACCCTGGACACTCCGGCCAACTTAATTATCCATGGAGTCCATCCCCTATCTCTTCCCACACAATGGAGTACATCCCTATCTCCTCCCAAACAAGATACATATACAATGTATTTAACACGTCGTCATATACAATGACCAATTAAATCACATATTCAATGTTAATATCCAACCGTCATATTCAATGACATATTCTAATTGATTAGTTTCAATTTACCTAATCAACATGCAGTTTCTACAACAATTATGGCTATCCTCCACCGATCGCCCAAAACAGATATATCTAAACAGATAAATAAATTTCTCGACAGATAATATATCACATTTTCCATAGGTGAGTAATTCATCAATCCAACTACACCATTTAATCATAATTTCCCCCAATTTCATAATTTCCAAGCCAATTTCATATTTCCACAATGATTTCACTATTTAAACAAATAGTTCATATAAAGCAAATTAGAGCCTTCTTCCAATTTTCTCAAACATTGCACCCAAGGCCAAATTTTTCCCATTATATACAAACAACCCTATTCTCAAGGTCTCACCTACATATAGAACCCAAAATAGGAAAGCCCTCTTTTACAAATATCAAAACCCTAACCTCAACTTTACCCAAATCTTTCACAACCCACCATTTATACAAAATGACTAATACTGAGGTTAAAACCCATATAAGAGAGTAGAATATCCTTACCTCAAGTGTAGAAGCTCAAAGGAGAAGTGGAGAAACCTCAACGACGTCCAAACTTGATTTTACTCGTATCAAATGGAAGATCTTGAGAAGCTCCAACTTTTTAATGAAGACACAAGGGTTAGAAATCACTAGATCAAGGCCAAAATGTAGAGAGAGAGAGAGAGTGTGTATTTTAGAGAGAGAAGCTCTCAACTTAGGGTTTTGAAAAGTTTTAGAGAGAGAAAAGACCGAAAAAGTGATTTAAAATGTCACTTTCGCGATCTGATATACGTACAGTTCACTCGAGCGGAGAGTTTGACGCTCGAGCGTCAGGCACAAAAATTCGACCCGCTCGAGCTCCAAGACACAATGACAAAGCAATACTCACTCGAGCGTAGAATACACACTTCTAGTATTTTCATAGACTTCAAACAGTCGCTCGAGCGCAAGAAAGGCCGCTCAAGCTCAGACCCGCTCGAGCGTAAGAAACTCTGCTCGAGCGTGAAAAACACTTCTGCAGTGTTTTTGCAGACGCACAAAATATTGAGTGATTGCAAACCCCGCTCGAGCGGAAAAAAAAAAAAAGACTAAAATTCTGGGCAACAAGGTTCTAGACCAACAACTAACCAACCTGTTCTGAACACACCCAAGACATTCCAAAACTCAAATTCAAAGGGCAATAAGAGGAAAAGATATAAACAACAACATTAAACCACAAGACCCGAATTCGAAACACCATGAAGGTCAAGTTAGAAACCAGGATTGCTATAAATCCTATTGGTACAACTATATTTGAAGCATAATGTAAATATTGTGCACATTAACTTAGTGCTGCATCGGCAAGAGGTACTAGCTATCTAAAAAAGCATACTTAAAGACATTTACAAAGTCAACAACCTGATATTAGAATTCAAATGAATTATGGGGCTCATCAACTGGTAATTTGTAAACATTTTTATATGATTCTATATGTCCACAAAATTCTGTAGTTGATATTATTAAAAACGAACAATCTTTTACTACTAGTGAATGTCTTGATTTTTTAGAAATGATTCGCAGAGGCTTTGCGTCGCAATATCAAGGTTTTTCAAAAATACTACTAGAAACAAGATTTTTAAAAAAATTGAGGATAATAAAAATGAATTATTTGACATTTTTAAAAATTTGAATGGAAGAGTTTGTTTAACATTTGATTTGGGGTCAAATAATGGTTTAGAATATCAATGTATCACTGCACATTTTATTGATAATGATTGAAAATTAAATAAAAGAATCATTTAATTTAGATTAGTTGAACTTCTATACACTGGTCATTCACTTAGAGTAGAAATAAAAAATGTATTTTATGAGTGGACTTTGCAAAATAAAATATTTATCATTAGTTTAGATAATGCAACATATTACAGTCAGATTGTAGCCTATTTGAAATCAACTTTACAATTACTTGTTGATAGTGATTTATTTCATGTTCGTTATTGTGTTCATATTTTAAATTTGATTGTTAAACAAACTGTGCATGTATATGACACTTCTATACTGGTAATAAAAAAATGCGGTTGTTACTAGTATGTCTTTTGCTAATCGAATGTCGGAATATAGGAAAATTTGTCAATGAGAAGGTATGTCATTTAAAAAATTAATTTTAGATATAGGCAGCATGTGGAATTCAACGTATAATATGTTAAAGAGAGCTTGCAAACAACAAAAAAAAAAAAAGATTTATTTTTTGCAACAACATCAATAGGAACAGTATTAACTCTCAAAGAACTTAATTGGCGCCAAGTAACCTTATATAAAGATTTTATAAAAGTTTTTGATACTGCAACAAAATTATTTTCTTATATATATATATATTCCTACTTCACCATTTGTTTTACATATGTTAGCAGAAATAATGAAAGTTTTCACAAAATATATAAGTAATGAATATTATGCAATGAAAGAAAAATTTGATAAATATTTTGATCCATTGCCTCATCTTTTAGGTTTAGCCATGATAATTGATCCTAGGTTTAAAGAATTGGTTTACAAGAATTTTTAGAACGTATTTTTGTTGATCAAGAACGACTTGCCCTTATTATGAAAGCATGCGAAAAATTATTTTAAGAATACAGGGCAGCTGTATTTGCAAATACACCTACACATACTACACTAGCCTCATCTCGAGGTGGAAGATTAAGTGTTTTTTTAGCAATAAAAAGTAGAAGAATATCTCAACATACAAGTGTAAGTAGTTCTGAACTATAATGTTATTTGGATAGCCCAACAATGGATGATAGCGATCAATTTGATGGAAACAAAATGAACCTATGTGGCCTGTGCTTTCACAGATGGCCCGTGATATACTAACCGTTCCTATTTCTACAATTACTTCTAAAACAGCTTTTAGTGTAGGTGGATAGATGTTGAGCGATTACCGCAACAAGCTTTCACTCCAAATGGTTGAGGCACTGATGATATCCAGAGATCATATGTATGCACTTATGAGAAGACAAAATTATAGTGTAAATGACAGAATTCAAAGTGACTTGGATGATATATCCTCGGGCAATGCGAGTGAATTGTTTGTCTCCTCTGATGATTGATCAACAAAATTTTTTTTTTTCACTATTTCATTTCGTAATGTTTTTGTTAGATTATTGTGGTGGAGTATAATGCAAATGATTGATAAGCTAGTAGGTGCCAATCTAATTGGAATGTACTTAACCTATGGTGATGCAATTGCTCTACAATCATTAATAATCTATATATATTTTATTTAATGATATAAATTTTTGTAATATTTTCTTTCATTTTGAAATAAAAATTATTCATTAAATAAATGTTATTTATTTAAATTAATGATTGTAATATTTCGTTTCATTTTGACATATATAAAATTATTTATTTCAAAAAAAGAAAATTACATAAATTCATACTTTTTTAGTCATAACCAAAAAAACGTAAGTCATACATAATTAAATACCATTACATGAAACATAACCAAACAGCTCATTAATCTTAACTAAAATACTTTAGTGCAATTTTTCTTTTGTTTTTTATCCCTCATAAATAATCTATATATATAATATCTATCGTTTATTTTTCGTAAAAAAAAAACAAAAAAACAAAAGGCCTGCTGGCCCGGCCCTGCCCAAGGCCTTAATTTCAGTGGGCCTGGGCTTGTGCCAAACTTTTCGCCCCATGGCCTGGCCCGAAAAAAAAAACGAGATCCCGTGAGGCCCAAAAGCGGGCTATTACACCCCTATGTAAAGGGGACCTATTTGCACCTTATAATATAAAATCCTCCAATTTGTATGAAATGAAACATAAAAGAAATTAATAGTTGCTCAATAAATTGATTGGAATATGTAGAAAAACATTAAATAGTTTAAATAGGACATAGGGATTGGTCATTGAACAATCTTATTATTATCTAGTGTCATCAAAATTACTCTTTGGTGTTTTGAACAAAGCCAAAAAAAAAAAAAGAAGGTAAATTACACTTTGCACCAAATTTCACTTTAGTCCCTACAAATGAAATCATGATAGTCAACTCCTTACACTTCTAGTCAAATCTCACTTTGGTCCCTACACATGAAATTGTGACGGTCTACCCTTGCACTTTTACTCAAATCCCACTTTGGTCTTTACATAAGTGTCAATGTCTCTCTTCTGTAACTTTATTTTCAAATCTTCAACAAAATCTAATCATGTGACAAAATGTGCCTACAAAATGAGGATAAAGGAGAAAAATCATCCATGTTT
>CM069910.1:81840217-81872217 GCA_036172215.1 Camellia granthamiana
GAGATTTGGTGCAAAGTGTAATTTACCCAAGAAATAATCACCTTGGGTTACTTTAAAAGAGCAAGCCTAAACACTCACTTTTTTCCACTTTCCAAATTTCATTCACTCCTCTATCTCACGATAATGGGAAAAAAAAGATAGTATGCCATAATGAAATTTCACTAACTTATAATCGTTGATAGCGAAATTCATTATTTGAATGGATTTCAATAAAAAAAACCCTTAAAAATAGTGAAGAATTAGTCAGTGAAATTTCACTACCATTAATGAAATTTACTTACTAAGCCAATAAAATTTTACTGACTTTAACAAATTTCACTAGTGTTTACAAAATTTTATTGATAAAGTTAGTCAATGGAATGTCATTGACTTGAATTTAAGGAAAAAATTGAGTGAAAATTTTATCATTTTTTTTTAAAATTCATATTTATCATGGATTTTGTTTGTTATATATTGGCTAGGTTTGGCATAACCTATATAATCCATCTTTTTATCTTTTTTTCATCACATCACATCACCTCTCTACTTTTCTGCACATCTTTTTGTAAAAAGACAAAAAGTGCACTTTTTTAGGACACCCCAAACCAACACTAAAGGATTCTAAGCCTCCGTTTGGGAAGTGGGTTGGCTTTTTGGCTTTTTTGGCTATTTTAGCCTGGGCTTAAAAGTTTGGTTTGGGAAGGGCTTTTTGGCTTTTTGGCTTTTTTGACTTTTTTTGTGAGAGAGGAGTGTAATGATTATGGGTTGGATGTGATGTTTTGTTTTTTGTGGCTAAAAAAGCCTATTTTGTCTTTTGTGGCTAAAATAGCCAAAAAGCCTGGCTTTTTGGCTTCCCAAACGGAGGCTAAAAATACAAAGTCTACAAAAACGGAGATTTAGATTAAAAATTATTTGATTTTTTAAGCTTTCAAAATTGGGAAGATGTTATTTATTTTTTGGGAGGGGGGACTTTGGTGGGATAGAGGGTGGCTGCTATACCCTTTGCAACACCATCACTGATATGAGCACAATGGGACCCACTTTGGATTCTACATCGATGATCTGAATCAAATACTTTTTAAGGTTGAGTAGAATATTCTTATAAAAAACTATGTTGATTGTACATCGGTAATCAGATCAAATTTGTATTCAGTTTTGTAATCAAAATCACACTACCATTAAGGTTGTTCACGGGTTGGATCGACTCGGTTTTGCCGGTCACTATCACCCGAACCAACAACTTCGGTTTGGGAAAAAAACTGTTCGATGCCAACCGAACATAGTTTCGAAACCGTTCGAATCGGGTGGTAAAAACTTCGGTCAAATGTCGATCGGTGTAATAATGAAGATTCAATAGATTTCAAACTAGAGGGTGTGAGGAAGAAGAGAGGATTTTCAAGGGATGAGAGAGATATAATGGTTTCACCACTATGATCTTGCACTACTGGTTCCCGTCGCCACAATCTCAGGTCGTCGCCATCACCATCATGATCTCATAGAGAAGAGAAGTGCCATATCATGAGGATAGTAAAATAGTGATATATTTAGAGTTATGAATCTAATACGAGAGAGAGAGAGAGAGAGAGAGAGAGAGAGAGAGAGAGGGATGGTGTGAGAAAGAGAGAGAGACAAGAGGTATGGGAGTGGATGAAATGAAGAAGCATCTGAAAGGGAGAGGGAGAGAGAGAGAGAGAGAGAGAGAGAGAGAGGAGAAGTTTGAGAAAGAGATAGAAGACGTGAGAATTAAACATTGGGGGAGACGTGAGTAGTCAAATCATTTAATTGAGAAAAGTTATTTATTTATTTAGTAAGTGAAAAGGTATGTATTTATTTTTTTAATTGATGGGAAGGATCAGTTTGTACATTAATTATGCATTGGGAAGATATATTTGTCTTGGAAAGGAATGAATTAAAGTTGAAATAATGAAAGAAGGTTTGCACGTTTAGAATAGCTAGGCAAACAAAATTCATACAACTGTTATAGCGTATAAATATATGTACATATATAATTTGGTCAAGTCTAGTTAGGCAAATTCTGTCTTATTTAGCCCGATTTTCGGCTGAAAATTAGAAAAAAATTATGAAATGAACCCGCAATTGATCGAGTGATTGGCGAAACCGTCCATATCATGGTCAGGTCAAGCAGGGTCATCGGGTGGTTCAGGTTTTTGAACACCCGAACTTACTATTTATTTTTGCAAATACAAACTTAATTTGATCATAGGGCTAACGATATCTAATGACTTGATTTTTTGTAGAGATGTTCTATTTGATATACTCTAAAAAATACATGATTTAGATTATCGAAGTGAGACTTGTAGTGGGCCCTATTGTGCTCACAGTAATGACTATTGTGCAAAGGCACAACAACCACCCTTCATTCATTTTGGTTGGAATCTATTCCCTCAATCTACCATGACATAGATTTGAGCACTTTTGTGTTCATTTCCATGAGTAGAGAAATTCCTCCATTTTTTTTAAGTTATTGTTCCTCTTTGATTAGCACTTTTAGATTATGGATTTTCCATTTGAGAAAGTTTGAGTCTACTCTCTCAACCCATCATCGCATAGATTTGAGCATCTCATGCTTATTTCTATGAGTATAGAGTAGATTTCTTTCGTCTTCTATTTTCTAGCTCCTATTTTCTTAATTATTATCTTAGTTTTCTTGGATCATGGGTTGAATCTGGTAGGTCGTTTTGTACACAAAAAATAAAGAACTAAACTATGCCTCAATTCCATAAAATAATGGCAAGTTCAGGTATCGATCCATAGGGACTAAAAGACTAAGTTACTTTAAATCTGGAAATTTCTTCTTAAATTAATTTGAAAGATGCTGAGATTTTATAAAATCAAATATGAAAACTAAATAAAAGCAAAAGTTAAATGTGTAATTCAATATGAAAAGACTTGGGGATTCGAATCAACCATTAGCTGCATAACCATAATCATTGTATCAATTTGGGAATTGATTGCTCAACACAATAGTGATCTACTATGTCTACAAGCCCTAACGGTGTCATCAAGAGAATTCATGAATTTAAGAATTAAGCATAACTCATCTTCAATTAGCACGAAATGTCTACATTAAACTAATTATCTTAACTCTCAAATACATGTACAAAGATTACCATTGTATAACCATGTATTTAAAATTACAGAAATTAAATACATCAAACAAGATTGGAAAAATGAAATTGATTGAACAAAAAATTGTCACAAAGTTATGCAATCATTGTATTAATAATCAATCCCAAAGTAATATAACAAAATAAGGTTACTTGGCTAGGGTTCATCTACACCCTAAAGAAGATGATTAGTTGCCCATGGAAAATGTGAAGAACGCCATAGATGTGGAGAACTCCATCCTTGGAACCTTATGTTTTCTCCCTTTTGCCTTTTGTGCCGCCTTTTGATATGTGAAGAACCCCTTTTTTATGGAGGCTAGGTCATCCCTTTGTACTCTTAATACCCATTAGAGTTGAAATGGGCTAAAAAAAAAAAGCATAACAATCTTCTTTTCATCACAAAGGCCCATATAACCTGTATAACACACAAATTCATTAAAATCATTAAATAACAATTGATACGGACTTAACTAGTGTAGTTTAGGGGACCTCAATGTATATATCTTGGCACTTGTCACACCCCTTAACTTACACTTTGCTAGTCCTCGAGCAAAGCAAAAAAAAATTACAATAAAATCTATCTAAGCCATTTTCGTAGGGATCACAATTGCATTTAGCGTATGCAACAAGCCTTTTAAACCCCAAGGTCATCCAAGTGGATGAGTGAAGTCTTGTGAGGGTTTGCAGTGAATTGACATCAAATTCAGAAATGACGGTTACTTCATAAAAGATAGAGTACCCCACCTCAACTTTCGAATTTAAATAGATACCATGTCAAGAGTCAATATAGAATATCAAACAATTAAGATCCACAGTTATCATTCATGACTATTTTAACCCGTCAAACACATCACTTTGAAGCAATATTACTCAAGTTTAATATACTCGTATTTAGTAGAAAATCATCACTTGCTCCCTCAGCGTAAAGTGAATATTCACACAGAAACACGACCTCCCAACTTAATCATTAATACACATATCACCAATACGCCATAATTTGTTAGACATCTCATAAAACAGTGTAGCCAATGGCTTAAATTTTAAGTACATTTTTTTTTTCGTGACTGTGCAATGTTTAGGTTCCTTAGACTTTCTAATTAACCCATGTAGCAAGTGTTAGGCCAATGGTTGTCAAACCAAATGGCTTTAGGGCACTAGGTGTAAAGACACCCCAACAAGTTTAATAACTTGAGTTAAAAAGGCTACGAACCCAAACTAGTCACTTTTTTCATCTTCCTTTTTGGTGTACGTTTTGGGACATGTACTGTAACACTTGTGCTCTATAAGTCAATGGGATGTGTTTAATATCATTTTTTTTGTTATTGAAATCCATCGATTGGTGTATCATTGTATTTGATTGAGTGAAATTTGATCTAGACTTTGATAGGGATGTTCATTTGTGCTCAGATCTATAAAAAAAAGTGCTCTAGAACTTTGAATTTCTGAATAGGGTGTCGACACTGGGCCTCCTCGGGTCGACACCTGCATTCTTTTTATTTCCTTTGAAGCTTCTACTCTCTAGTGTCAACACTACCTCTTCCTAGGGTCGACACCGCTTGTTCTAAGTGATCCAAGTGCAACACTACTTGGAGTTGTCGACACTTGGGCCTTCTGGTGACACTCCACCTGTTTTAAACATGCTTGAACTCACCACTGCACTAGGGTGTCGTCATCCCTCCTTTAGGTATCAACACCTAACAAATAAATGAGAAATTCTACTGCATTTTGCAGCCTTCTTTTTGGGATTTTTGGTTTATATTTTAAATAATCTTGGGGCTAACAACCCACCTTTTTACCCTAGTACTATTTATAGGACCTTTTACTCTCTCTCTCTCTCTCTCTCTCTACTTCGAAGACCCACTTTTCTTCCTTTAAAACTCTAATATTTTCACACAAATCGTCTAATCTACCTCACTTCGGGTTGTCCACTCATCTTGTTCCTTTGAGATAGGTTGTAGATCTCGTTGATGGCTTCCTTTTAAGCCAAGAAGTTCGCGGTTTCGTTGCCATTGATTTTTTTGGGTTCTCCTCGTTATAGATAGATGAGTGGTAGTTTTTATTGCATAAAAACTTGAGTTTTGTTGGGAGATTTTGAAAGGTATACGAGTGTGGGTTAGGATACGAGTGTGGGTTAGGGTTTGGGATTTTGAGTTCAAACTTATGCCTTGGTTGTTGGCTATGAGGATTCTATGTTAATCGAATATGTATTTGAAGTTTTATGTGAAAAGCCCTATTTTTTTTTGTTGTTGTTGTTGTTGTTGTGAAAAACCTAATTTAATGAAATTGTGTAATTGAAGAAATCAAGGGGTAAAGTTAATTGAATACTTGTTTTGGGGTATCTTCATGTATGTATTGAAATGAATGATTTAACTTGGAAACATGTTAAGAATGGCATTTAGAAATGAAATGGAATGTAACTATTAAATTATTGGAATGAGTAGGTGAATTTTGAAAAGAATGGAATTGTGTTAATTAATATAGCAAATGTTGTAAATGTTGAAGATTAGGAATAACAAGGTTAGTTTTGAAAACTAAAGAGATGGTTAGGAATGCTTATATAAATTGAGAAATGGAATGAGTTTATACATGGGATAAAAGCTATCTTTGTTGACTATGTTTTTTTTTTTTAATTTTTTTTTTTTATGAGCTTTGTGTTGTTAGAGGTTTTGTCTTTGTCCATCAGTGGAGGATGGTAATGATTGTGGCTAAATAGATTTACTGTGTAGTTTAGGACGATGTGGATATTTGACGTGAAAGATGCGATGTGATATATTGAGGTAATGCATTCCTTCTGACTAGCACTTGATAAAGCAGGCTGATGCTATATAGAGGTAATGCGATTATTCCGGCTAGCAACCGGTGCTACGTAGAGGTAATGTGTTCTTTCCAACTAGCAACCGGTAAAGCATGAAGTGATGAGGTGCTCGATGAGACCACGGTTGTAATGTGGGGCTTGGTAAGACCACCAATTGTTTTTGTGTTCTACACTTCATTATTAATATGTGTACATATGTAAAGATGCTTGTTTATGAGTATGTGAACTGAGAATGTAATTGAAATAATATTGATGTGTAAATGTTTTGTGATCTTAACCGGTTGTTTACGTGATTAGATGGATTGTGTAATTCGGTTAATTAACGACTCGCATGATTTGTGATAATGACATGATAGATGGTCAGGGTATTGTAGTGGCCAGGGTTGAACTCGACCCTTTTTGCCTTTCTATTGTGTTTGTTTTGGGTTGACTTTCACCTTGTCTTGTTGAGTTGTGGCTTTGGAACACCTTGGGTTGGCTTTAAAACATCAAAACAAAAATATGTTGGAAGTTTGTTTGCGCCTGCGATCATGGGAGCCGTGCCCGCGACCAAAAATCACTCCCAGAACTTTGTCAACAGAATTCCCTAGTACCCGTGAGCTTGCCCCCGACCCTCTTGGTTATGCTAGCGACTGTGTCAATCCTGCCCGCGATGGTGTTGGTCGCTCCCGGTATGGCCCATCTATTTAAGACATTAGTGCGTGTGAAAACCCACTTTTTCTGCTTTTCTTTCTCTTTCCATCATAACTGAGCTTCCAAGCTCTTTAACCTTTGGTTTCATCTACCTAGGGTCAAAATCTCACCCTAGTTCTTTATACCAAAACATAGAGCGCGACAAGAGCTTTCTTTTGAGCCGGTTAGTTCGTAATTTCGTCGATGCTGATTTTTGGGTCTTATTCTCTTCATCTCAAGAGGTAGGGATTTCCTTACTTCTCTTCAATATACTCTTATAGATAGATATATGGTACCTTCCATTGCATGAAAACTTGTTTTTTGAGAGAGAATTTTAAAATACATGTTAGTGGAAGTTAGGGTTTTGAATTGAGAAGTTTATTAAACTTCATATTTTATTATTAATTATAAGAACTCTATGCTAATGGAACATGTTTAGGAAGAGTAATGTGAAAAGCCCTAATTTTTATTTGATGTTATGAGAATTGAGAGCTGAGAGCTGAGAGCTGAGAGGTGAGATAAGATAATGACTCTATAACTGTTGAACAATATTGATTATTGTAATTGGGAATGTGATATGGAAGAAGGGAAAATTGAATGATTGTTGTGGGTTTAATGTTCATGTCGAAATTGTTAATGTTGAAATCATGGATTGGTTATGAGATTTATGTAATAATATGATTATTAATGAAGATCTTGACTTGGTTAATGTTAAGGGAGTTGTGGTTTATTATTATGATATTTTATGTTATTTACCGCTTAGAGGTTTTACAATTGGCCATCGGGAGAGGATGGTATTTGTTGTTGTTGAGTAAGTTGTATGTGTTATATGTGATTTATTTAATTCGTGTAATTGGTATTAACATGAAATGTGATGAGATGGATGAAGAAAGTGCTATATGGAGGGTCTGCTTCCTTCCGGTTTGTGCCCAGTAAAGCATGGGTTAAGGTTCTGTTTCCTTCCGGCTTTGGTCCAGTAAAGCGTGGCTCCTTGAAATAAGTTCTGTTTCTTTCTGATTTACGCTCGGTAAAGCGTGTGGACTGTTGGGCTATACAGAGGTTCTGTTTCTTTCTAGCTAGCCACCGGTAAAGCATGGTCCTTTGAGACAGGTTTTGTTTCCTTTCAGTTAGCACTCGGTAAAGCGTGTTGGAATGGCTTGACAAAGTTGGGATTATGAGATGTGATCTTGATTAGTTGTTATTTGTGTGATCATGTTGAGACACATGTATTCGTTGATATTGTAATAGAGGATTAGTGTGTGTAGTTAGATTTATAACCGGTTGTGTAATGTGATGAGAGTTAGACTTTGTAGTAGTCGTGGATGTTGATTGTTGTCTTTTATTTAGGAGATAACGAGGTTATTCATACATATATGGTTTTAAATTTGTAAATTGAAGCGGGGAAAACTTTTGAGGAATTAAAGATAAATTGGAAAGATAAGAAATTGTTTTGTCTCTTGTTTTGTTAAAAAGAATATTTTGGAAAAATATACTTATGTATGTATATTTTGGTTATGAAAAGATAACCTTACTTATGTACTTATCACTTGAGCATTCATGATTATATTTATCTATAGAATACTATTGTTTAGAAACATTGGGATCCCATTTGTACATTAGTGTTCATCCTACGTTATTGATAATTTTTTCGATGCAAGTTGGAAGAGTTATACAAGACTACGAAGTCTCTTATTTGTTGGCCATAGGGCCTCCTACTTATAGATGAAATGCCAATTTGTTGTAAAGAGGGTTAAACCCTCCCATTTCATCGTTTTATTTTATTTCTTCAATATAAGCCTAAGGGCATCAATTGTAAACAATTGTATTTGGATATGTCATCATGGTTTATACGAGAGATCATTTATTGTTTGATTCTTTATTATTGCTATCGCTTTTATTTTTATGGAATTGGACTTTAATAAGGAATTTGGTAACGTATTCGGGGTATTAAATTTCAGGGCATTACAAGTATAATAGTAGAAGTATTGTTATTGGTTGTATTAGTATCAGTTGTGTGTTGTAATGGTCGAGCGAGGTGTGAACTTGTAGTAGTTTTATTGGTTAGTGAGACGATGTTGGGAAGCAGAAAGGTAAAGATTTAAGTTAATGGACATCGTGTGAATGTTTGAACGAATGGAAAATGGTTTCCAAAGTTAGACAAGTGAAAGAAATTCTTTCAAACTGCTGACAACTAAATGGAGAGTTAAGAAACATTTTCTTGAAATGATAAAAGACTGATTGTTTTGGAAATGTATACTTATGTATGAATACTTTGGATTATTACATGAATACATTATCTATATAATTATGACCTGAGAGCATTCATGATCTGGTTTATCTATTTGATGTTATTACTTAGAATCACTAGGATCTCTATTGGACATTAGTGTTCATCCCATGACGTTAACCATTTTTTAAGTACAAGTTGGAAAATTGTTTGAGATCAAAGGATCTTCTTCATTTGTTGGCCACAAGGCCTTATTTTCTGTAGGTGGAATGCTATGTTAGTAAAAGAGGATTAAACCTTTTTTAGTATTTGTTTATTTATTTTCAATGTAAGCCTAAGGGCATTTGAAATTTATTGTATCAAACATTTCATTATCATGTAAACGAGAGAAAATATTTATTTGTTTATTGCTTCGGCATTTATTATAGATTGAAAATAGACTTTAATAAGGATTTTGGTAACGTATTCGGATAATAAAAGACGGGGCATTACATGTACAAAAGTTGGTTTGCTGACAAGTATGGGAGCAAGTTGATTGGAACAAGTGCTGGATGTGACGATCAACAACTGTTTGTGCTTGAACATGTGCCAGAAAAACTACACATCTCAAGCTTGAATCAAGAAAAGGGCTACCTAGGAGACGGTTAACTAGAGTAGAGTGCAAGCCATCCAAGAGGAAAAAGGGCTACTTCTTGTTAGAGTGAAGCTACTTAGAGTGAGAGCCACCGAGAATGATAATGGAAGCATGGTGGTCTACTAAGGTCTTGGTAGAACTACTAAAAATGGTCAATGTTGTCTTGGGACAGACATAATAGATGATCAAGACTATTATCTGAGATGGTTCGATCAGGAACCAATGTCAGAGTTGGGTGGTTCAAGCATCTGTACAAGAATTGGATTAAGAATGAATAAGACAAGTCAAGTAGAAGCAAAAATTTCAAGTACATCAACTAAAGGAAATAGTCAGGGACTGTTGGTGGAGTTGTCAAACAATGTACAGTATGAGAGTGTGACATTCATTGGTCTGGGAACAGTGATGGAAGCGCCATGGCAAATATTGATTTTGTTGAAGAGATCGTGCAGTATGAGACTACAAAGATAGTCTAACACAATTTGAGATTGTCAAAGGGAAAAGATGGTTTATGAAGATGTGTTTGCAGATGGGAAAAGCGTGATCAAGGAAAGATCATTGCCACATAGAAAGTTGAAGAACGGCGAAGAATTATCGAGAAAAATTAGAGAGCTCAAGTTTTACATGCACATGAATAGACATCAGTAAATAGAGAGTCAGTATTGAGGGGGACTTTGGGATTCATCAGACTCTCTAGAGTCTTCCACAAGAATATATGACTTCAGAAAAGTCCAGAGAAATTTAGAAGATTCTAGAGCATTCTAGAAGAATCTAAATCATTGGAAAAACTTGGAGAAATCTAGACAAATCCAGAAGGTTCTAGACTATTCTAGAAAAGTAGAGAAAACTTTAACGATAGCCCTTGAATAGTTTAATCCAATTCTAGAATATAGTGGAATGGTAAAAGCATCCTAGAATAGTTTAGAAAATTCTAGAATATACTAGAATGGTAAAAGGATCCTGGATAATTTAGAAGGTTAACGATATAGTCCCCAGATCAAGTTTATCCTAGCCATCCATTAAAGAGGTGGAAGACCATAGAAAAAGAAAACCCTTATTATAGATAGATAAATAAAAGTTTTGTGGTAAAAAGTGGGGTGGTGTAACCCATGCTTGTAATGAGAGTCCAGTATTATTACAAACTCTTCCAGTTTCGATTTCAACAAATGGCATTTGAAAGTTTTAAACTAGTGATTTGTGTCTGCAAAAATTCATTGTTCTTGAAACATAACCTTCCACATTCTTAGCATGAAAGCAAAATCAGAGAACTCTTCCACCAATAACCATGTTTCGTTTGCTATTAATGCTTGACACTTCAATTTCGCCACTTCTGCAACAATGTCTTGCTTTAACTTGTATTTATTAGGTGGTTCCATGGCGAATGAAGTAACTCACTTCACTCACTAACATTTCTAGCAATCGAGCAAATCTTGTCTCTTTCTTTTTTTCTTTAACTGAGCAAATCTTATCTTTGTTAGGGTAAGCAATTACACCACTGAAAAGGTCTACACAGAAAGCAGAAAAAAGGAACAAAGAAAAGAAGAAAAAAGAAAAACAAGAGTCATTTATACCACAAATTCAGTCTTCTTTCAAGATGCTTTGTTGCGCATCCAATCTCTAATTTTCAGAAGTTTTCTCAACTACAGATTGGTTCTCTCTTCCTTCCTCAACTAGCATGGCTATCATCATATCATCATCTCCTTTTTCACTCCCACCAATTGGATCTTCACTGATAATATCCGTTTGACAATCTTTGGTAATCTTCGAATTTGATGAACATTTCAAGTTCTCAACCAAATCATTTTGACCTTTTAGGATTGTTTTCAAGCTGGGTAAAGTGGTTTGATGTTCTTGAACTTGCTCTTTTGGTGCATTACCTGAAACAGAAGCTTGATGAACTTCTTTAACTTGCTCTTACAATGCATCACTTGAAACAATAGCCCGAGCTTCTTGGACTTGCTCTCTTGCTGCATTGCATGAGACACCAACTTGACCTTCCTTGACATGTTCTTTAGGTGGATTACAGGACAGGGAATTAAGCGCGTCAAAAGCCTTGAGCTCACTAGCTACTAGGCTACTTGTAACGATGGCATTGGTTACTACAGCTAACAGATTTAATTATGTGGCAGGTTTCAAAGAATTGTTATGTGATTGTTGAGTTCCACCTGGCCGCGAGGCATTCGTCGAGAAAGTAGGATATGTGGCAGTCAGTGTAGCTGCGAGGCCAGTACGAATGACGTAAACATTAGGAGTTAAAGGGTTTGTACTGGCTACACTAGGTGATTTAATTAAAGAACCACCTCCAGGGATGATGTGGACAACATTCTTTGCCTGCGGCATCGGCTGGGGTGGCGATGCGGGCCCCAACAGCGACTGCAGCAGCTTTGACCATATCATCTGGGCTGAGAGTGGGTTTTGTCAACGCTCTTTATGGTTACCCGAGATTTTGATGTTGTAGGGATGGAGTATTGCCGAGACAGATGTTGGGATTGTGTGCCAACTACTGAAGCTTCCACAGCAGCAGGACGTGTCGAGTTACTTGGTGCAGTGTTAAGATTTGTCGCAGCTGTTTCATATAAATCAGATGATAATCAAATTTCTAATAACAATAGCAGTAGGGGGTATAGCAAATATGTCAAGGTGATTGAGCAATAAAAACCATTTGATGAAGAACAAATTGAAGATTTAGTAACTTATTTTAGTATTATTATATTTTCAGATTAATTAGGTTTGTTGATTTGAATCAGATTTAATGATTACTGTTAGGTTATCTTTGGTAACTTTTCATTACGGTTTAGGGTTTAGGGTTACTCATAGGCCTTTATTTAATGGGTTTTGGGGACTATGCTTCAAAATTGAATAATTGAAACATTGGTTTGGGATTATTTCCCGTGCTTCTTTCTGCTTCTCTAATTTCTCAATTATGTTTCTTTCTCTCTTCTCTTCTACCCCTTTGGTGTCACTGTTCCACTTCAATTTACTGTTTCTCCTCCTCTTCTTCGCTTTATCTATTTTGTTATATATTTTTCCTTACCTAAAATATTATCATATATATCATAAAATAAATTCATAAAAATATAAAAATTGAATGTGTCCCAAACATGTTGTCCTTCACTTTTGCAAATCAGCATGCCGTGTCATATAACGTCTTTGTGCTACTTAGCCTATTTATTTACTTGCCATATCCCCAGTGTATCAATGTCGTGTTTTTGATAAGTCTGCCAAGTCCACTTTTAGAAATATGTTAAACAAGTTGCCCTTGCCCATATGTGACCATCCAATGTAGTTTCCGTGCCTAGCAAACACTCTGAATTACTTGGTCGAAACCTATTTGCTACATGAACTTTTGTGGCAACCTATTATGTCAAACAGTGATAGGTAAAAGATGAAAAACAAACTTTTCTAAATCATGTGGTCAAGATGGCCCATTCAATATCCCCCTTCAAGCAGGAGTTGACAAAAACACAGATAGTGGTCGAGGGTAAAAATTTCAACAAAAGGAAGATCAGGAAAATCACATGGCAACTAGAATATCAGCAAGTTCTTTGCCAGCTCAAACACTTCAATACACTAGAGATAGATAGTACTAGAAGCAGATAGAATTACCAATACTGTTTGAACAAGCTGCTGTCAAGCTGTCTACCATTGGCATGTTGAGGGCGAGGGAAACAGCCCTGCGAGCTGCCAGCTGAGCCTCTGAAAGTTGTGAGCCACCTCCCACATTAACGTTGCCCCGTCGCTTCCTGATAATGGCCCACCTCTGCATAGACCCATGATATGAATATTAGTAGAAAAAGTAATAGATAACTGTGAACCAAACATTATTATAACAGATGGAGAAAGGATTAAAACTTTGTAGAAGAGACCACACATGTAATGACCCGGACCTGTATGACGTAATTACCAGTACCTAATTATGTGTTTATATGATTTAATTGAAGAGTATCTGTTTGAATTGGAAAATATCTGTTGAAATGACAACTTCGGGACTGAAATCGATGACCGTAATGAATTCAGAAAATGAAATTGAACATGTCTATGTGCTACCGGGAATTTTTAGAACCATCTGAATCGATAAATTGAAGACTGAAATCTGTCTGATTCGTAAGGCTTGTTTGGCACAAGTATTTTGGTTTAATTGTTGATAGTTGATATATATGGCTTAAGAGATAAGGATGTTTGACCATTTGACTCTAGACCTACAAGAGAAAAATCTAGAGAAAGAGAGAGAGAGGAGGAGAGAATTCGGGGAAGAGGAAAGAAGAGGAAAGGAAGAGGAACTCAAACTTAGTCTCTCTAATTTAGCAATCAAGGTAAGAAATTCTTGTCATAGATTGTTAATTCTTGCATGATGTACTCAAGATCATGGTTTTGAAAGAGAAGTTATGTTGAATTTGAGCCTATATGTTATGAATCAAGTTTATTTGGCATGTTTTGAGGTAAAACCTCCATGGAAGTTACAAATGAAGCTCTTATGTTCAAGATTATGATTTTACATTTGAATTCATGGGTTAACTTTGCTAATGATCTATATGGGTTTTGAATGAAAGTTTCTATGTTGATTTAAGATGGGTTTTAAGGATTTTGGGAGTTGGGTTCTATGTCTTGGAATTAATGTTTTTATGAAAAGGATGAGATGGAGAAGAAGAACCAGAAATCTGGATTTTCGCAGGGTCCGCTCGAGCGGAGGGGAGCCCGCTCGAGCGGGAAAATCAGTCTTCCAGCAGTTTTTGAAAAAATGTACTGTCCGCTCGAGCGGACATGTGGGCGCTCGAGCGGGAAGGCTTGTTTCAGGAAAAGTCTGAACAGTTGAATTATGTGATTCTAGCATGTTAATGGCATCAATTAGCATCTTATGAACATGAATTGAAGTAAAGGAAGATTAGATTGAGCTTGAGAATGAATATGAAAGAATGTTAAGGCATGTATGATTTAATGTATAATGATGATGAATGTTAAGAAATATGTTATATTGTTGATGTTACAGGACAACGTGAAGACCGTGCACTCGGTATCAAGAATCGCTGTAAGTAACATTTTCGTAAAGATATGTTATTATGAATTATGTTCAATGATAACGGTTATGATATGAATATGATGATGTTTTACGTGAATGAATGTCTTGATTGCGAATCTAGTATGGCATCCATAGTAGTTGAAGTCGTGGGGGCGAGAACATGCAGGCCCATGCGCTTTAGTCATGGGGGACGGCATGGAGGGACAAGCCCACGACCAGTTTACGAGATCTCGGTATGTGTTTAATCGGTGTCCGGGACCGGTTACTCTAGTCGTTTGTCGACACATGATATGTTATGTTATGTTCTATGGAGTATGCCATTACGTATGTTCTATATGATGACTGATTATGATTATGAAATGTTTTTACGGTTTTATATAAAATGTTAGACTTCATTCACTAACCCCTTTACGTTACTGTTACTTGCTGGGCTTTAGCTCACCCCCGTATATATGTATTTATAGGTGAGCAGCCGGGAAGTCAAGCCCAGGCGGAGTTCTAGCTGAGCCGCCGTTGTGTAAGCCAACCAGAGTTTTGGATGCCTCAGAGCTGGGGCTAGGCCTGGAAGGCCGTTTTGTGAGCTTTTGTCTTGTTTTTGTTGTACTTTGTGAACATTGCAACTGAGCTGTATATGGTGGATGATCATGTTATGTACAGTAGTGGGTAATTAACATCATTTTGGCATGTATATACTTGTTCATATTTATGCACAGCTCTTTGGACCATTTGTTGTTTGTTGTCGCTTCCGCGAGCCCCTATTAATTATGTTATGTACAGTAAGGCCTGTGGTAATCCACGGATTACTGGCCGGTCTCGTCACCAAACTTCTAGGGGCGGGTTTGGGGCGTGACAGAGTGGTATCAGAGCGCACGAGTTAATTTACCCACACACGTGTCCTTAAGAGCTGTAGGGTGCATTAGAAAAGAAATAGAGCATGGCATGAGCATATGTGCATGTGTGTGTGTGTTTTGAATATGGAGAATGAGAACTGTAATGATGCGAACTGTAAATGATGAGACAACAGAGAAATGAATATATTGAGAACGAAATGTTGTATTTGATATGGTATTATAGACAAATGGAAGACACCAATGCCAGAAACGTAGATGAGACTGAATCCTCGGATGCTAGAATGACTCGATTAGAAAAAATGGTAGAGGCTTTAACAGGGTTGGTAAGACAACAACTAGAACAAGGTCAACAACCACCACAAAGACAGCCATTTCCACCTCCTCCTCCACCACCGGTGCAAATGGAACAGATGAACAATGATGATGTTATCAGTTTGACACAGAAATACAAGAAACTGAAACCGCCAGAGTTTGCAGGGGGAATTGAACCCTTAAAGGCAGAGGCCTGGGTCTTGGAAACAGAAAAGATTTTTGAAGTATTTCCGTGTAATGACGTGTATAAAGTGTTGTTGGCAACGTTTACTCTCACAGAGGAAGCTCGAAGATGGTGGATGCTTGTTCGGGATGCAAATAGAGACTTGACTTGGGATCGATTTAAGGAAATATTTTATGAAAAATACTTTCCACAATGTATGAGGGATAGGAAAATATCTGAATTTGAACAGTTCAAACAAGGCACAATGTCAGTAGCAGAGTATGAAGCGAAATTTACAGAATTAGCTCGTTATGCCCCACATATGGTTGACACAGAATATAAAAAGGCCAGAAAATTTGAGGGTGGATTGCACGTTGAGGTACTTGACCGAGTAAATGTCTTGAAATTGGAAAAGTATGTTGATGTGCTTGATAGAGCCTTGATGGCTGAAACAAATATTGCGGCTCTGAAGACATCTCAATTAACGACCATGACTGAAGGAGAAAACAAGAAATTTAAGAAGCAGAAAATAGAAATGGCTAGTGAATCAGTGGGCTCCATAAATGACAAATCAAACTTAACCATTAATGATAATATAAAGGGAGGTGTGCCTACCTGTAAAGACTGTGGAAAGCAACATTGGGGTGTTTGTCGCCGTGGAACTGGGGTCTGTTACAAATGTGGACAGAGGGGACACATAGCTAAAGTTTGCCCACAAATGTATTCAAGAAATGAGAAACCCAACGCTAGTGGAGTTAACCCAACAACGACGCCAAAAGCAACTACAATAGCTACCTCCGAGGGGAATACCTTGAGACAGGCAAGAGTTTACTCCTTAATTTCAGATAAGACGCAGGAGACAGGCAAAGCGAAGACAGGTACAATTACTTATCTACTCCACTGTTAATGTTGTTACCTATGCAATGGAGAATTTTGAACATGGATATAATCGAAATGATGTTAGAACAGATAACTATGATTATGATGGAATAACTTCCCTTTGCTATTACCTTTGCTATGGACTGTTATAGTTACGTTTGACTTGAACGTTATAGAATTTGTTAGTTGACGTCAGCATGTGTGAAATATGTTTATTATATGTCGGACTGCTATGGGATGGATGCATGAACTATTTGAGTAATTGAATAGAACCGTTGAATTATCCTCTTGACATAATGACACTTCTGTGAACTAGTGAATGATTACGGAATGAATAATGACACATGACTACGATTATTGATTGGGATTTGATTTCTGATGGGAATTCTGCCAGGATAAGAAAAGTTTGGAGGACCAAACTTCTTAAGGTGGGGAGAATGTAATGACCCGGACCTGTATGACGTAATTACCAGTACCTAATTATGTGTTTATATGATTTAATTGAAGAGTATCTGTTTGAATTGGAAAATATCTGTTGAAATGACAACTTCGGGACTGAAATCGATGACCGTAATGAATTCAGAAAATGAAATTGAACATGTCTATGTGCTACCGGGAATTTTTAGAACCATCTGAATCGATAAATTGAAGACTGAAATCTGTCTGATTCGTAAGGCTTGTTTGGCATAAGTATTTTGGTTTAATTGTTGATAGTTGATATATATGGCTTAAGAGATAAGGATGTTTGACCATTTGACTCTAGACCTACAAGAGAAAAATCTAGAGAAAGAGAGAGAGAGGAGGAGAGAATTCGGGGAAGAGGAAAGAAGAGGAAAGGAAGAGGAACTCAAACTTAGTCTCTCTAATTTAGCAATCAAGGTAAGAAATTCTTGTCATAGATTGTTAATTCTTGCATGATGTACTCAAGATCATGGTTTTGAAAGAGAAGTTATGTTGAATTTGAGCCTATATGTTATGAATCAAGTTTATTTGGCATGTTTTGAGGTAAAACCTCCATGGAAGTTACAAATGAAGCTCTTATGTTCAAGATTATGATTTTACATTTGAATTCATGGGTTAACTTTGCTAATGATCTATATGGGTTTTGAATGAAAGTTTCTATGTTGATTTAAGATGGGTTTTAAGGATTTTGGGAGTTGGGTTCTATGTCTTGGAATTAATGTTTTTATGAAAAGGATGAGATGGAGAAGAAGAACCAGAAATCTGGATTTTCGCAGGGTCCGCTCGAGCGGAGGGGAGCCCGCTCGAGCGGGAAAATCAGTCTTCCAGCAGTTTTTGAAAAAATGTACTGTCCGCTCGAGCGGACATGTGGGCGCTCGAGCGGGAAGGCTTGTTTCAGGAAAAGTCTGAACAGTTGAATTATGTGATTCTAGCATGTTAATGGCATCAATTAGCATCTTATGAACATGAATTGAAGTAAAGGAAGATTAGATTGAGCTTGAGAATGAATATGAAAGAATGTTAAGGCATGTATGATTTAATGTATAATGATGATGAATGTTAAGAAATATGTTATATTGTTGATGTTACAGGACAACGTGAAGACCGTGCACTCGGTATCAAGAATCGCTGTAAGTAACATTTTCGTAAAGATATGTTATTATGAATTATGTTCAATGATAACGGTTATGATATGAATATGATGATGTTTTACGTGAATGAATGTCTTGATTGCGAATCTAGTATGGCATCCATAGTAGTTGAAGTCGTGGGGGCGAGAACATGCAGGCCCATGCGCTTTAGTCATGGGGGACGGCATGGAGGGACAAGCCCACGACCAGTTTACGAGATCTCGGTATGTGTTTAATCGGTGTCCGGGACCGGTTACTCTAGTCGTTTGTCGACACATGATATGTTATGTTATGTTCTATGGAGTATGCCATTACGTATGTTCTATATGATGACTGATTATGATTATGAAATGTTTTTACGGTTTTATATAAAATGTTAGACTTCATTCACTAACCCCTTTACGTTACTGTTACTTGCTGGGCTTTAGCTCACCCCCGTATATATGTATTTATAGGTGAGCAGCCGGGAAGTCAAGCCCAGGCGGAGTTCTAGCTGAGCCGCCGTTGTGTAAGCCAACCAGAGTTTTGGATGCCTCAGAGCTGGGGCTAGGCCTGGAAGGCCGTTTTGTGAGCTTTTGTCTTGTTTTTGTTGTACTTTGTGAACATTGCAACTGAGCTGTATATGGTGGATGATCATGTTATGTACAGTAGTGGGTAATTAACATCATTTTGGCATGTATATACTTGTTCATATTTATGCACAGCTCTTTGGACCATTTGTTGTTTGTTGTCGCTTCCGCGAGCCCCTATTAATTATGTTATGTACAGTAAGGCCTGTGGTAATCCACGGATTACTGGCCGGTCTCGTCACCAAACTTCTAGGGGCGGGTTTGGGGCGTGACAACACATCATCTCATTAACTTAATTAAGATAATAATAGGACCAATATACAGTAGCAAAGTATTCCATTGCTGGGATTTGAACCCGGGAAACCTGGGCATTACCCAGACATCCTAACCATACTAGATTACAACGGATTGCAATACACCAGCAGTGATGATATCAGTTAACTACAAGCTTCTAGTAAGGCAAAACCTTGCAAGCAGCCAGATAACATAGATCTGAACTTAAAAGGTATTGATTATCCAATAATATAAAACAGGTTTGCTAAGAGCATATTGATTTAATCAGGATCACTGTATTGCATAAAAACATATGTTTAAACCAGCTTTTCTCAAAAAGAGAAGGAATGTACATCATGTATATATATTACAAGTGGAAGGAATGGTTACATCATTGTGCAACAAAAAGTCATGCAACTGGCAATTTTACTTAACTGGAACTTTAAGAAGAACGGAAGGAATGGTTACATCATCATGGTTACATCATTGCTACCTTTTGTTTTTTCTTGAGTGTGTGCTAGCAGATGATTTGGTGTGCGTTTAGGTGCCAACCTAGTTGGGATCCAAATGTTTCACTTTGATGCTTTCTGCACCCTCATCTTTATTGATGTAAATTATAATTCTCATTATGTTTTTCATCAATAAAGCTTCTCTTTTGCCGATCAAAAAAAAAAAAGAAGAACGGAGGCATGAGGAGGAAAGTAAAAGCAAGAACAGACAAAAAAGAACACTCATTAGTAATTAGTCAGCCACCATTAGATTAGCAGTATTACAAGCAATTCCAATAACTCTCTCTCCGGAAAAAAACTTAATCCCCGGATATTATACACGACTAAGAAAGTCACAAAACCTGGACCACAATGAGTTGTAAACAGGTACTACCGTCATTTATAAACATGTTTTGCTCCTACATCTTACCTGTGAGAAATTTCTCAGAAAGGGGTTTATTACAACCCAGAAGTACCCAATTGAGTAAAACTCGGCAAAGGCATTTCCAGTAGAGAAACAACTCTACACAAGTTCAAAAAATAAAATAAAAAATTCTACAACACTAAGAATTTAAGATAATGTATTCAATACTGGACTCGACTGGCCGGTTCGACAAATAGAACCAGAAACCAGGCTAACATACAGTCTTAATAAAATCTCAAAACCATCTCAGAAGAAAAATCTGGCTTATTTTTGAAAAGCTGTGCCAACCACTAGTTTAAAACTGAAACCACAAAACTAAATAGTCCAACTAATCCCACACAAATATAGACAATTTAGAGCACAATTCATTCAGTCCCAATCCCAAACACTGCCTACAACAGCAAGCTCAAAGCTTTTTCTAGTGGGATGACTAGCCTCCTTTATTCTCCTACAATGGTGATGGCAGCAAGTGGCAAGCCATGCATCAACGAGGAAGACACGTTAGACTCTCTCTAATAGCTTAACTACTAACAAAACTACTTTATTTTATCAATTTTTGTTTATTTATTTTATTTTTTTCAGACATGCAAAATAGTCTACTAATTGTAAGTTGCTTTATTTATAGCATATGATAAAGGGCGCCCACATCTACTTAAGTAGTCACATGCTAGGCACCTGACTGAAGTAAAATTACATGTCAAAGTGCAGGACATGGACACCCAAGCAAGGGGGAACTAGACTTGGTTCCTAGGATCTCATATAAAATTCTAATTCCAACAAGTGATTTCAGATAGATGATTAGAAGAAAATATCATATGGAAAAATTTCCTGTTCCTCTCACAGTTGCTTCTCTTCCTCCTTCCTTTCTCATCTTTCTCTACTAGGGTTGAAAACCAACCAAGCCAAGCCAAACCCAATAGTGGATTGTTCAAGCTTGGCATGAATTTAATGAGCTTCTAAATATGTATAAGAATTGTTTGAGTATCTTTCATACTGATTTTAAACAAGCTTCAAGCAATCAAATGATGAACAAAGGCCAAGAAACTCACTTTTTTATTTAATTCTAGAATGCTTATTAGCTTAATGAGCCAAGCTTAAAAAATTAACGAGTTTCCAAATGTACTAAAGCCAGGTTCATTTATGGAACAAAACGAACTCGAATGAGCTTCTAGTGAGCCAAACACAAGTCAAGTTTAAGTAACTTGGTTTGTTTTACAGCTCTATTCGACGAGTTTCCAAATGTACTCAAGCATAGCTCTTTTACATAATAAGCCAATCTTGAATAAGCTTCTAGTAAGCCGAACACGAGTCGAGTTTAAGTAACTTAATTCCTTTTTACAGCCCTATACTCTAGAATACTCTATTCCCTTCTATGTAACCTCAGTTCTTCCTCTCTGTTTCATTTTCTTCTTCATAGTATATTGCTGCCTTTTCTTATAACTTGTTCCTTATATTGGCGCTGTGATTAGAAGCAAGGGATCATTTCCAAACATATTTCCGTATGAAATTATAAATGATGCACACTAAAATATGAGCTCTGACAATTTCATATAACACCTTTCTGGTTCTTTTACAATCTAAAATTCGGCATAATTTTGTGTTGTATACTTTTACCTCATACATATTTCCATATGAAATTATAAATGAAAATCCCAAATTATTGCGATGGTCTAGGATTCACATTGATGATGAATGTGACAAAGATATAGTTATATCTTGTTCTCCAACTAAGAGCCCGTTTGGCAAAACTTCAAGCTAGCATGAAAAAGTTTCTCATACCCAGCTTCAAAAAGTTATCTTTTTAGCTTATTTTGGATTTTTTGAGATGAAAAAACAAATAAACTGAAAACTTAAAAAGTTTTACCAAATACCCTAACTTTTCACAGTACAACAGCTCAAGCATAGATTTTAAGTTTTAAATTAAATAAGCTGCAAAAAAGCTTTTCCAAACAGGGCCCAAGTGTACTTGAAGTTTGTCATGATTTGTTCCCTGCAAGAGGCATTTTTTTGGTATGTTTTTATATTATAGTAAATTTTTTTCATAGGTATATTTTATTATTAAATTTTTTACGTGATTTTGACATCACGTTTTAATTAATATTGACTTTGGAGTTGAACCGGTAAGGCTAACCCTAAACCCACCTAGTCCCTTTTCTGATTTGCAGGAGAGTTTGAGGTAAAAACAGATTCAACTGCAAAGGTTATACTAAAAAAAAAGGTTTCCCTTGTGTAGTCTATATGACCACTATGTCAGAAGTAATGTCCAGGTGAATTTAAAAATTTTGGCCATTTGGCTTCCAGCCACACCAAGCAATTTAAATTGTTATTGTAATTTCAACAATCAAAGGGCTGAAAATCATCCAACCACTTAGTTTTCTGCCCAAAAGTTCGACTGATACAAATTATCTGCTTGATTAGTTCAGATCACGATACATTGGGTCTGTGCAGCTAGAGTTCTCTCAATCTCTCATTAACCCAGACTACTATACACGTTATATGAGCAACTGTCTAAGCATCCTCAAGAAGTTGCCTAGATCTGAGATCCACGTTTGGGTGCCAACAGGGTCATAATCTTGTAGGGTAGGCAACAAGGACCTTAGTGATACTTTTCACTACAATGCATGTTTTACAGTAGTTAAAAATTGAAAGAAATCCCAAGGATGGTCCAGCATTTTATAGGTTCTGCAATGCAGAATTCCTAGGTCAATCACGAATGTGGTTGATGGCTGCACATTTCTTTCTTACCACTGCCAATGGAAGAAAGAAATGAAAAAAAAGGGCCTCATCCAAGAAAATTTATACCAATTGATAATAAAATGTCTTCTTCATTTATGTGTTTCCTACTGACCACCAGGCCACCAATTGAAGATCAATGGTTCATTGAAGTTCATTATGCATAGCGGAGTGAAAAGAAATATGCAAAAATGAGAGAAGTCAGTATATATAGAGAGAAATGGAAGAGAAGTAAGTAGCTTAGAGAAAAACAAGCTGAGATAGCTGCAAAGCAGTTCTATCAGCTTGAAATCTCCTTTCAAGATATTTGGCCAATTCCCTTCACCGCATTTCTGCACAGCAGCAATCAGTTCCAGATCCTCTGCTCCAGACCATGGTTTTCTTTTCCTTCGAGGAGGCAGGTTGCCTTTTGCTGATCCATTTGCATCCAATACTTTTGATGTCACCATAGGCAGTGGTTGTTTTTGAACGGAAACTGGAATCGTAATGTTTGTTCCTTGCAGTTGTGAATTTTCTAAAGGACCTTTGAATGACTGGGCATTCGGTATATTTATAGTCAATGGAGCCACAACTGTTAACCCATTTGAAAGACTGGTGTCACTTTGTAAACCAGAAGCAATCAGTACCTAATCAAGTTGAAATAAGCAATGATAAATTTATTCAGTCAATACAAAGAAAATATGTCAAATCTCTCAAAGCTGCTCACACTATGTTAGAAATTTCATAAGCAAATGTTTCAAAAGCTTAAAAATTCATCAAAAGAAAGGGGTCCTTCACCACCTACTGCTCATATTCTAATTATATTACCTAGGTGCAATCTTAGCACATGTTATGCCTTTTTATTTATAAATCCTCACCAAATTAATTTTCTATTGCTCAAAGAAAAATGCTTAAGACCCCTAAAACATCACCCCTAAATTTACCCCCAATGATGTGGATTGCTACATGTCGGTCATTGATTTGTTTAGGAATCAACCAACTAATACCCTATGTTACATGGACTCGTCTATTTCTCCCAAAGTACCCATGTCCACTGGATATGACAAGAGTATAGGGTTATAAGATATGTGTCCAATGCTCATACCGAATTTAGACACTTGAATGTTCTAATTTTTTATTATGTTTGAAGAAGAAGAAACTTACATTGTTAGTAAAGAAACATTTCTAGACTCTTACTTGGATGACAGAGAAATTTCATATTTTCTCTATGACATCTTATCTAAGAATATAATACAATATGCACTATCTATAACTATCCGTGACGCACCTCTATACCATATCGAACTTTTGGATATGTATCCTAGTATCCTAAGATTCAGGTCTGACGCTTCCACATCTGATACTTATACTCGAGTCCATGTAACATAGCTAAGACCCAACACCTTGCTCTGTCAGTCCGGGTAAAGAGATTATATTTTAGGAGTTTCTAGCATTACTCTTGCTTAAATTATTTATTTATTTTTGCAAATTAGTCCCCTGACACATTTAAAATTTTGTGATACCAGGATAAGTGCATTATAGGAATGCATTTTAATAAAAAGAAAAATGAAAGAGTATAATGACATATGGATATATGACATGATGCATCAAAATCAGTCCAAAGTTGTTTAGCCACCCAAGTAAGCATAACTACATGAAGAGCCTCCCTTGAGAAGGACTCAAGGAGAGAAGCCACATCAGCAGGCAGTGCAAACTAAAGTTTACCTAGAATTTGGCCATACATTTCTCGTTTTATTTTTTATAAGCAAAATTTTCAAGGGACATTTCAGCAAAGCAAATAATTCATCATTCAAGCAGTTAGCATGGCTACCTTCACACATGCTGCAGACTCTGTTGAAGATTCACTGCTAACAGGGGGAAGCACTTCCAACTCATAATCTAAATCGCTATCGTCATCCTGCCAGGAAAAACAAAAATTACTAAACAAATATAAAAATATTCACTCAAGAAAAACGAATTCATAACTCAATATGCAGAATTGTAAGGCCCTGTTAGATAACATTTCTGTTTTCATTTTTCATGCTAACGAAAATGCAAATAAACATAATTAAAATCATTTTTTGGTCATTTTCCATGTTCTAATGGACTTGTTTAAAAGGAAAAGTACTGTTATAGTTTTCTGAAAAATGGGTCATTCCCAGGAAAAATAACAAAAAACCACTTTCAGAAACGCACATCCAAAAATGCTTTCTCTTACCCCATATTCAAAGACAAAGGGAATTTTAGTAGAAGACAAAAAAAGAAAGAAAAGAGAAGAAACAGAAAAGGCCTAGAATACCACTGTTGTGTGGACTTCAATCATTATCTATACTACGTACTGTTTCAATTATATCAGCTCCTATGAGAATATTCCCAACAAGTTGTTTAAAAAAAGTTACACTCATGTACAAATTTTGTGGACAGTAAATAATTCAGTTTATTGACATCAAATTTCTGATCTTACCAGAGTCTACGACAGACATGAGTTGCAAAACAAATCTCAAAAGTGTACTTGACTAGATATGTCAAAATAAATTTCACATTTGCTATACTTTCGAAAAAATTTAAAGGATATGCAAAAGTTTGCTGATCACTAGGAATTGTGATTTACTTAAATCTTAAGTCATCAATTTACTTTCTTTTTCCTTTTTTTTTTTTTTGGCTGATAAACAAAATAAATAAATAGGCCCTGCCTCGTGCAGGGTGGGGGACAACCAAGTATACATGAAGACGGGATCACATAGGTCGTGGTTGTTAGAATCGTACGCTTCACGATTTGATACGATTTTCAACAAAAACGATTTGAATCATGCTACTTAATCAGAAATTGAGTAAATTGTACGATTCAATTTGCGATTCACTTTCACCAAACTAGCAAGATATATAAAAGAGATCAATTAGTTATATTGATATACATGACGTTATATGTATATATACATATATAAAATTTAGTTATATACATCATTATAAAATTATATATTATATTAAATAAAATGGATCTTACGATTCACTATTTTAGAAAAACGATACACGATTTGATTCGCGATTTGACAACAATGATCCTACACCATTAACTCAACTTAGTATAAGATTCACAAAAGTTTTACAAAGGAACATCTTAATTTCGTAAAGCATTGGGTTAAGAAGCACAAATACAAACATTGACATGTCAATTTTCAAAAATAAATATAGAAAACGACATGTGGGAGACACATACAAAATATATGATATTATTCATTAAAAAAAAAAAAAAAAAAAATTTAACATATCACTAGTTCCTAAAGTTTAAAGAATGGATTAATAGATATAAATCTATATTACTTTTCTTTTATCATTGTATCATTATTTTGTTCAAACATATAATATGTTTCATGTGTATCTCCCCAAGTGTCCAAAGTGTCTCTAGGTCTAAAAATAATAATAATAAAAATAATGACACGTTTAGGCGTCTGTCCGACATGTTTAGGCGTGTGTTCAACACGTGTTAGAAAGTGTTTGTCTGATGAGTGTCGGTGTTGAACACACATCAAACACGGACATGCACCTTCTTAGAACTTAGAAGTGTCCGTGCTTCTTTGGCATCGGGAAATAACTAAATTGACAGTGCTCTAACCCATCTAACTTTCAGAAACAAAGCCTCAAGAACAGTACCAAATTGAGACACCATTTAAATTACATTTAAAATTTCAAAGCCAAAAAATAGATTTGCGGCAAAATAATTCTTCTATATACTGATATGGTGATCCATACAGATGATAAGTAACTGTCTGGATTTCTGCTTGGTACACCGGAATTCATATTCTCATAATCGGGTGAACCCTTTACTGATGAGCTCCAATCAAGTGCAAGCTAAATCAATGCTAATTCTGACTGGATGGTTAAATCAATGCTAATTCTAACACTTTAGAAAGATTACACTAATGCACAAGACATCCTATAATTGGCTAATTTCTTTGCCTAAAATTCATTACTTAAAAAATAGAAATGACCAACTACAATCATATCAACATCAACCCCTGGGAACAAGAAAACAAACCTAGCCATACTCATAAGTACTGGAACGCACCACCTTATCACCTCATTCAAAACCTTCGGTGAAAATCATATTAGAAGTTCAAAATAGTCACCATTCCAATCTAAGAAGCATGGATCCAAAAAATGTGACACATATATGACATGAATGATGAAGCAAAGCCGATGCGACAGTCTTCAACAAAAAAAAGACAAAATGCAGCCAGAAGCAAAACATAAAATAAAAAAAATCTTCATTTTTTTTTTACATTATAATTATATTTATATTTTATTATATCAAAATAATACGAAATCTTTTTTCATATTAGATATATTGGAAAGGAAGTGTGAACTAATAGTTCTATTTTCTATTTCAAAAAGCTTCATTAACAAACAAATTGAGTTTTTGCTTCAGAGTTCTAAATTTAAAAAAAGCCTAAAGAAAGAGAGATAAATAGGTATCAAAGTGATTGACAAAAATCCTTCAAGTGTCCAAAGCGTGTCTAGCTCTAAAAATATTTATAATAAATAATAATAATAATAAATGGTTTGACACATGTCCGACCAACATATGTTAGGGCGTGTTCAATGAGTGTAGGTGATCGACATGGACACAACACCTCCTTAGATGTGTCCATGCTTCTTAGGTTTCAAATAATTTTACAATAATTAGGCAAGAACTACCACCTCTTCAAAGCAAGAAGTCCAAATATAAAATTCTACCTCTGTTAACTTAGTGAAAAATAGAAATCTTTAGTTCTTTTCATCATTGCATGACTACAACACTTAAAATTTCACATCCTTCGTGATATACCCAAACATGTTTGCTTGCTTGTCATCAACCAAGATGGATTCTCAAACAACCCGCATCTACCAATTGTCTTTGGTTTGTTATGCAAGAATAATGGCAAAGCAATTTACTGCCAAACCCCCCCTCCCCCCAACGCACGTACATACACGCACCAAAAAATTATTAAAAAAAAAGAAAAGAAAAGAAAAAAGCCTCTATGTGGATCCATCATGCTTTGCATGACTACGATACTTAAAATTTCACATCCTTCGTGATATACCCAAACATGTTTGCTTGCTTGTCATCAACCAAGATGGATTCTCAAACAACCCGCATCTACCAATTGTCTTTGGTTTGTTATGCAAGAATAATGGCAAAGCAATTTACTGCCAACCCACCCTCCCCCCAACGCACGCACATACACACACCAAAAATTTATTAAAATTTTTGTAGGGTGATTGTAAGGGTGTAACTTTCACAACAATGCGTAGGCAAGTTTATACCACTTGGAAGGGTGTAGTTTTAGCATTAATGTGGAGACAACTATTGGTACAACTTACAAGTATTAATATGTAGTTTTAACAGTAATATGGAGACAAGCCATTGGCAACCATCTGGTTCATATCTTTAAAAGTGAGAAATGGGAAAGCATTCGGTTTTGGGAAGATGTTTGGGCAGGTGACACTTCTTTTAATGTTTTGTTCCCACATTTGTATTGTTTGGATTGTACTTATATTGCTTGTATAGCTTGTTACGACTTGGCTCCAATTTCATGAATTTTTCTTTTTTCTTTTTTCTTTTTCTTAGAAATGTTAATGATCTTGAAGTGATTGAATTGGCATATTTGTTGGCTATTATTGATGACATGTCCTTGAGACCCAAGGTTTTGAAAAGCGGTTGCGGTCGCCGTAACGGTGACGGTGACGCGGTTGCGGTTGCGGGGTGTAATGTAACGGTTGCGGTAACCGGAACCGTGAATTTTTTAATTTTTCGCACAATTTGAAAAAAAACTTATCAATATGCACATTTTTTTTCCATGATCATATTTATTGGATTTTAAAATAAATATTTATCAATTTTTATAAATTTTTAAGTTTGATCCAATATATTTTATATTTTTAAATCACTATAAACTGAGTTTTTTACATTTTATTTTAATAATTAATGACTTTATATTATACAAAAAATCAATCACTAACTATTATATATAAGATAAATAATGACAAAAGTAAGTGAATAAATAAAAACCTAAATATATATATATATATTAATCAAATCAAATAGATAATGTTCACACTTATTATTATTATTATTTTCAAATAATATATAGATAGACACACACAAACAAAATGGTTGAGTAATAGTAGCTGAATCAAGGTTCTGAAAAGCGGTTGCGGTCGCCGTAACGGTGTCGGTGGCGCGGTTGCGGTTGCGGGGTGTAAAGGTCGTAGTGTAACGGTTTCGGTAACCGGAACCGTGAATTTTTTTATTTTTCGCACAATTTAAAAAAAACTTACCGATACGCATATTTTTTTTCCATGATCATATTTATTGGGTTAAAAATAAATATTGATCAATTTTTGTAAATTTTTAAGTGTGATCAAATATATTTCATATTTTTAAATCACTATAAACTGAGTTTTTTACATTTTATTTTAATAATTAATGATTTTATATTATACAAAAAATCAATTACTAACTATTATATATAAGATAAACAATGACAAAAGTAAGAATAAATAAGAGCTTAAATATATATATATACATATTTTAACCAAGCCAAATAGATAATGACCACACTTATTATTATTATTATTATTATTTTCGAACAATATATAGATAGACACACAAACAAAATGGTTGAGTGATAGCAGCTGAATAGAATAACATAGGTCTTATAGCTTCAACAAATCAATAACATGTTCTTCATCTGCCCTCTTCTTTCTCTCTATCTCTTGCTCCTCTATTTTCTCTCTTTATCTTCCCTCTTCTCTCTATCCCTCTTCCCTCATTTTCAACTTTTTTTTGTGTGTTTTTTCGAAAGAAACAGCTTGGAACCATTACGTAACAGTGCGTAACAGGCCGTTACGGCACCGTTACGACCGCTACAACAGCCGCTACGGCCGACACACGTATAAATCTCAATCACACTGCAAAAGCGGCCGTAACGGGTGGCGGTAACCGTCAAAACCGTTACGTAACGGCGTTACGTAACGGTTGCGGCCGCTTTTTAAAACCTTGCCTCTAGCCCTTGTTCTAGGGCTTTCGGCTTCAGCCAAACCTTCTCTAGGTGCTTTCGGCTCTAGCCGAACGGTTCCAAATCTTGTTCTAGGGCTGTCGGCACTTACCCATGGTCTGTTAGTTTTTAAGAAGATTCTCTGGACCTTATTTGGTTTGTTTGGAGTTTCACTTTAGAGGCTTTAGGGGTTTTTCGACTTCAACAAGGCTCCTCCATCCAGCCCATGGTCTGATTACACTCGTTTGATCTCATTCTCTCCATCACTAGAGTGTTTTTTATTGTTGTTGAGACCCCAGGACTGCTATTTTGATTGAAGTTTACTTCCTCCACTATTTCATTTATATTTTGGGTCCATAGACGGCCCCATTAATCTGATTGTTACGCTCCCATAGTGGTTTGTAATTACCATTACTTGTTCCTTCCATTCCATCTTCTCGTCGTTGTGATTAGTGCAATTTTTGGTTGAGATAGTAGCATATAAATGGCTGACCTGTCTAGTGGATTCACCACTACTTCTCACCCACCTAAAGGGGAGAGTCCCATCGTGGCTACTACATCTAAGAACTTGAATCCGAGCCTTAAAATTACCACATCTCTGTTTAATGATCAAAATTACCTTGCGTGGTCGTAGTGTCTGACACTTTTTCTAAAGAGTAGGGGGAAAGATGGGTTATGTTGAAGGAAGAATCCAAGCATCAGATATCACTGATCCAGGTTATGATCAATGGGAGATAACCAATTTTTTGATTATGGGATGGCTCATCCATTCCATGGTTCCTGATATTGGTGAGGGTTACTTATCTATTGAGATGGCTTAGGATATTTGGGGTGTTGTGGCCACTACTTACTCCAAAAAGAGAATTTATCGCAGACTTTTGAGTTGCGCTGCTCTATTAAGAACTCAGTACAGGAAGAGATGACCATTTTTTAGTACTTCACTTTCCTTAGTAATAGTTGGAAACGTCTAGATCACTTTCAGGACTACAAACAAGTCTGTCCAACGGATTCTGTGGGGTACCACAAATTTATTGAACAGGAAAGAATCTTCAAATTTCTGGAAGGCCTCAATATGGAGTTTGATCCTATTTGGAGTCGTGTTCTTGGCGTGAATGTTCTTCCTTACCTTCAGGAAGCGTTTGCTTATGTATAGAATGAGGAGAGTCGTCGGCCTTGTTTGGTTTGACTTTGGGAGATAAGTTTTCAAAAAATATTTTGAGGAGAGAGTTTTGAAATTTTTGTAGTTTGTTTGGTTGTATATTTTGAAAATAGTTTTGGAGTTTGAGAATTTGAGATGATTTGATATTTTGTTGTAATTGAGTAGATGTATATGAGAGAAAAAATGATTGAAAAAAAGAGAGGAAAGAGAAAAAGTGATTGATTGATGTGTAAGAGAAAGTGATTTTGAAATTTTTTTGAGAAAAATCACAAACCAAACAAAATTTCCAAAAATTTCCTCCAAAAATCTTTTTTCCCAAGCCAAACCAAACAAGGCTGTCGTTCAGCTATGCTTCCTCTTACTTCCACAGAGCGCTCTACATTAGTTTCTACTCCTCCTAGAGATGGAGATCGTATGTCTCATGGTTCACGCAATCCTTCTAAGAAGGATAATTTATTTTGTGACTACTGTTGCCAACCTAAACACACTTGTGAGACATGTTGGAAGCTTCATGGTACTCTATCTAGGGGTCGTGGTGACTACTTTGATGGTCGAGGAGGTCGATTTGGACAGTCTTAAGGACGTGAATTTAACCCACTTGCCGATCGTTCTAGTACAGTTGATATACAAGACTTTGCTCTAGCTGCTTAGGGTTGGTTTGGGGTGTCCTAAAAAAGTGCACTTTTTGTCTTTTTACGAAAAGATGTGCAGAAAAGTAGAGAGGTGATGTGATGGAAAAAAGATAAAAAGATGGATTATATAGGTTACCCTAAACCAAGCCTTAGTCTACTGATGATGTCTCTGGTATGTCTTTTTCTGAATTTGAGGATGCCCTACGTCACTTGCTGGACCGCTGAACTTCCGCTACTCCTACTGGTACATCTTCCTCTTCATTTGCCCATTCAGGTAACTTAATTCTCGTTTGGAGACTACACATTTTAGCCAAAAAAGTCAAAAAGTCATTATAAATTATCACATCACTCTCTCTAATTTTCTGCACATCTTTTCATAAAAAGTCAAAGAGTTACTAAAATAGTATATTCCCAAACAAGGCCTTAGTCTCTTCTACAAG
>CM069910.1:81872417-82197332 GCA_036172215.1 Camellia granthamiana
CCCAAATATAAACTAATTTAATAAATAAAAAAATGTCAAAATTTTATTTTTAAATTTTTAAAAATTATTTCTACCTATCAAAGATAAAATTATAAATCTTTTATATTTTTATTTTTTATCAAATTACTTTTTAGTATATGTTTGAATGATAATCATGTAATGAGTGGTTATTTTTGTTAATGTTTTTGGATAATTATCATGTAATAGATAGTTGTATTTGTTATTAATAGACATTTTTTTATGGTTATCATGTAATATATAGTTATTAGACTTTTAATGTGTAATTGATAAGTCTAATATATGAAATATTTTTAATTTTGGATTTTTTTTTGATTTAATGGATTGGTTTAATAATGAAATCAAAATTGTCGTCATGTTTAACTTTTGACAAAATAAAAACTAATTTAATGAAAATAAATATTAAAAAATTATTTTTACCCTCTCAAAATATAAAATTATTAGGGTATGCTTGTGCTTGAAGACACGGTGTAAGTAATATTATGATTAGAATATAATTGTAATCCCGACACTATTTAAATTTATTTTTTAATTTGATAAAATCACAAATTTATTATAAAATTTTGGAGTTCTCACAAAACTCCTCACGAAACTCACTTTTGCTTATATAATATATAGCTAGATAGATAGATGTGCTTAAGATACATACAATTTCCACGGGCATACATGTAATATTGCTTTTACTTATATAATTATATGGAAATTGTATATATGCCCATGATGTCCTAGTGTATTACGGGCATACATACATTCTATGGAAATATGTGTAAAATATATTGAACAAAAAGGAGAAAATAAAAAAAAATAAATATAAAGAAAAATAAAAATGGGAGAAAATTAAAAAAAAACAAAAACAAAAACAAAAAGAAAAGAGAGAAAAATGTGGGATCATGGAAGGATGGGTGAAAAAATGAAAAAGTAAGAGAGAGAAACGGGAACATTGAAAATGTACATGTAGGATATTTTTTGAAAAATATATCTTAGCCGTTGTTTTATAATTTGAATAGATCTGAGCCGTTAAAATGTCCTAGTAGGACAAATGTGTATAGGATAAATTCAAAAACCGTTCTGTTTTATTATATAGATATAAAAATGATGTGTTTTTAAAAAAAAATTCACCAATTTAATTTTTAGTTTTTTTAGAAAAAAATTTTGAAAATAGATTCTGAAAATCAAACTAAATAGAACTTTATAATTAAGAAATTTCCAACATTATTCATTAAAACAAATACCATTAATTTCAAACTACATACAAGCTAACCAATACAAAATAAGTTGTATGATAACTTTGTTCTTAAAATTGACCTTTTACAAAAGAAACATCTTTGATTGTCTTTATTTGAAACAAGATTCAAAATTCAGAAACAAATGTATCATAATTGAAAAATCAAGAACCAAAATGACACAAACCGTAAATTATAAGGACTGTTAGTTTAATTCATCTTCTTCTTTTCTTTTCTTTTTTTGGGTCCTTTTTGTTTGGATAAAAAATTACAAATGCATTCTTTAAAATTTATTTAAAATACGAATTGTCTTTTATAATTTTAAATGAAGTGTTTATTCATAAATATTTCTTCACCAATTTATATTCTAATTAGTTTTAATTATTATTTTTTTATATTCCAATAATCCTATAAGTGACATAGTCACTAAAATATCCATAATAATAACAGGGTGAAACACCCATTAATATTCAGTGTAAATATTCTATGATATAAATGTGAATATTTACATTGTCAAATTTTTTGAATGTGAATGTTCACATCACCAAGTTGCCAAAGGTTCAAAAAATATTTGTAAAGGTAAAATTATCCATAAAATACCTTAAATATGATAATTAGAATTTGGTGGATCAAATGTCCAAAATAATAAAACTTATTGGAATATAAGAATATGTTATAGATTAATTGAGATACAAGCAGTTGAACGAGAATTTTCTAATAAATTTCCGATTTTGAAAATTATAAATATTCTCTAGTCAATATTTTTTATTTAACATAATTAAATAAAAAAAATTCTAATTACTTTCTTATGCAATAATAAAATTATGAAAATTATTAATTAAAATATATTTATGATATCATTAAAAATTATTAATTGATCTAATAATTTGTTAATAAAAGAGATCATTTGTCATGCGATTATACATTTAAAAATATGAGATGTAATTTTTAAAATTACATAAATGAATTTATGTTTTATGTAAATTATAAAAAATGTATTTATTGGCGTCGAATGATTTTTATTTGATTAGGTGTTAAAGATAGGTGATTGAACATATAAACCTATATCATTAGACATGGGAAAATGTTTAAAATCCATAAAAAAACCTCTCACAATTTGATCTATAATGATGTGACATGATATATATTAATTTTTTATTTGTTACATACTCAATTGTGTAAGGCTTATCTCCCTTTCTACATCACTGTGGGTAAATTTAAGAATCCAATTTGAAGGTCTCTTTTCTTTTTTTATTAGGAGATTTGGTCAAAACCCCTATAATAAAATTTTAATGCATTAAAGATAAGTACAAAATATTTTTCTTGAAAAGTTCAACACATACCACTATTACTAAAATATTTAAAATAATATAACTTTTGATCTAAATATCGATTTTTAATAAAATTAGTATTTTTAGAATCCTCTCATCAATATCTATCAAACAAGATTTATGTTAACTATAAAATTCTTTAAAAATAAATAAATAAATAAAATTTATTATTGTCAAAATTGATGTAAACAGTAACATGTTAATTTGTTTGACAGTGGCATGTTACTCTATCTCACAGTAAAATGTTAATCCGATTTACAGCAATATGTTACTCTGGTAATATTGTCCATGCAATTATGTGTCTCCTCAGAGGGTTTATGAAGTAAAATAAATTGGATTGTCTTTTTTACCAAACAAGGGTTCAATGGAGGGATTTTGACTAAATTTCTTTTTTTATTTAGATAGGCAATTTGTAGGTCTCTAACACTACCCTTAGACATATGTACTCAGTTTTATTTGTGGACTAAAATGTTTGAGCTCTCTAATTAGCGGTGTATAAAAAAAAAACAATAAAATCAATAAATTGATCCAATCTAGTTTAAAATGTCAGTTTGATCTGGTTTTTATTAGTTTCGGTTCTAGTTCTGGTTCTAAAAAAGGTGAAACCGTTCAAATCGGTTTGGTTCTTGGCTTCAAGGCTTTGGTTATGGTTCCGAACTGAACTGAACCGAACCGGACCATAACATATTTATTTATTATTTTTTTTATATTTTTATATGTAAAAATTAAAATATAAAAATTCTCTTAGAAGATTTGAACATTATCCTTCATTGTAAATTAATAAACTCTAACCAAATTAATTATCATTAATTTATTTAGTAATATAAAATATATATCATATTTATTGTTATATATAATTTCTATAATCATAAAATCGAACTGAACCAAATTGGTTTCCATGGTTCAATTCTAATTCGGTTCCACAGTTAAAAGTTCGGTTATGATTCTAATTTTTCTAGAATTGATTCCTACAATTTGGTTCCTGATTTATTCTAAAATCGGATCAATCTGATCTATATACACCCTTATCTCTGATCACAAAAAATAAATAAATAAAGAAGAGAAAGAAGTAAATGAGATTGTTAAAAGGAGAATGCTAATGGAGGCCATCTTAAGGTTGAAAAATGAATAATATATATATATATTATCTTACTAGTGAAATTTAATAAACATATGGGAAAGATTAAGAGATGTTTGATAACTTAATTTAGTATTTAAAATTAAATATATTAAGTAATAATCAATTACCACCCTCTAAAAAAAAGTAATAATTAATTAAGTCAATTTAATAATCACAATTGATATCACTTAAAAATTTAAATATCTCTTAAAATGTAGGCTAAAAGTTTAGAAAATTTTAAGTGATATTAAACTTACTTAATTCTAATTTAATTTATAAATACTAGTAAGGGTCAATATACATTAATATAAACTCATTACCACCGCCACTACTAATACTACCACCGCCACCATCACGCCACTACCACTGTCACCACCTTCATCACTATTATCATTGTTGTCATAAACACCATTATCATTTTACAACCACCACCACACCATCACTACAGTCTCCACTACTATTACTACCACCACTACAATTACTACAACCTTTCACCTTCACAACCATTGTCACAATTGCCATAACCACCACCACAACAAATACCATTATTACACCCGCCGCCACTTCTTTTTTTTTTTTAATATCTCTAGGGCATTTCCCTTTCACCATCACCATAAACCACTATCTCTCTATCTCCATCATTATTGTCATTGGCGTCATAGCTAATGTTGTTGCTTCCTCCACCACCACCAGCTCACCATCACAATATAAAAATTGAAAGATACAACTTAAAAATAATAAATTTCAATTTTGATCTTATACATATTAAATAGCTTGCTTTTGGTTTAGCTTTTAAATTTTTATCAAACAGTTTTTCAACTTGAAAAATTTTGTAATCAGTTTTAAGTACTTAATTTTTAGTTTTCATTTTTCAATTTTCAATTTTATCAAACACCAACTAAGTGTCAGATCCATCCGATCCCCCTCTCATTTCCTTTTCTTTTCGGTCTACGTGGGCTTCCTTTGCTTCCAGTGACAACCGCCTCCTTAATTAAGCAAATTGATTAAATTGATTATGTGCTTATTGTTAATTATGTGATTGTGTGGTATTAAGTGTTATTGTTATGCCATATGATTATTTGATTTGTGTTATTGTGGATAGATAGGTTAGAGTGCATATTAAACCTGTCTGATTCATTAATTTTTAGCAAATTGAATTAAGAAATTTGGAGAGGAATTAGAGCGTAAT
This sequence comes from Camellia granthamiana, assembly GCA_036172215.1. Lineage (NCBI taxonomy): Eukaryota > Viridiplantae > Streptophyta > Magnoliopsida > Ericales > Theaceae > Camellia > Camellia granthamiana. Next base: position 81,877,299 of record CM069910.1, read on the forward strand.
TCACATTAGTATAATTTAACCTAGTGTACTTAAGATCATAATATGATAAGGCCTAATTTTATTTAACTAAATTTGATTTAATTGATTAAACCTACATTTCTCAATGCACAAAATTAATTAGAGATTAGTTTCGGACTATTTTTGGGTAGCACTGCCGCACGTGCGGCCTAGGGCCCCACACATGCGGAAAATAGGGTAATTTTTGCTGAGCACACTGAAATAGATACAGGTGCGGGAGGCACGTGCGTGATGGTCCTGCATGTGCGGCCAAGACCTCCGCATGTGCAGCCCTTTGGGCAGTCCCGGGTTTGTTTTTCGCTCTACTTTTCCATCTTCCGAGCTTTCGTTTGCATGGTTTTAAAGTGTTTTCATGATCACTTGCATCTCATGAGTGCATTAGATTGAATAATTGAAAAATTAGGACCGAGCGAGTAAAGACGAATGGTAATTGAATAGGTAAGTAATCGAATCAATGGAATTAGTTAAAGATTGAGTGTAATTGAATTGTTGTGCTTGAATTTTTTTGGCTAGGTCGGATGCTGAACCAATAGTACGTGCATCAAGAAGCCCACTGTGAGTAACAATGTTATAAAGATATGTTCAAATTGTATTTATTTTTGAATGATAAATTATATTGTTTCTAAACGATTACTTTCTATCGATTGAATGATGATCCTCTTTTGAACAGTATTCGTGGCATCTATAGCGTATTGTTATTGATATCATTATTGTTACAGAGATCTCTGTCAGTTCCAAATCTTGGAACTATTGTTATTGTATGATGGCCATTAATTGATTATCTGGTCTTTAAGACCTATTGTATTGTATTGTTGCTATCGGATGTACCACGTATGACCTATATGAATATGATTGATCAAATTGAACGATTGAACGATTGATTGACAAAAAGATATTTGTTGAAAATGTTCCATGATAATCGATTGTTTCTAAGACTGAAAGGACATCATTCTTAACATCTTTACACATATGTTATTCACTGGACTTTAGCTCACAATTTATTATATATATGTAGGTGATCAAGCACCGGACCAAAGCTAGTGGCGCCGACCCAAACCCTTGTTTTGTCAAGTCAGCTATTATGCCTCACAGCGAGGTTTCGAACCAACATATGTCAAGGTGTAGACGGCCCGAACGTCACGGCTCCGCACGCGGGAGGCTCGAAATCCGTTTTGTTCATTAGCTACTATAGTTCGGACTCAATGTCACGGTTCTGAATCTAATCTTGCAAAGTGCAATGCGAGATTGATAAATCACCAAAGAGTCCAAATCTGGCAAATCATTTTGGAAAACTGATTTTAATAAAGAAATGCCAAACATGGACTGCTTTGCCAGATACAGAGTCGCCACCTAAATGTTTTTGTTTTGGGAAATTTAGGAAACCTTGACTCGTGCCTAAGGCCACGTGTCCGTCATCACCAAAGTTACCTCGGCTCGGGAACTTGGGTACAAGAGGGGAAGGTCATGCAATGAGCACCCCCGCTCGCCCGATCAAAGATCGGCCTTTACTAACATGATATTTTATTTTTGAAAACACATGTGTTCTTATTCCGGTTTATTAACTAGAATTACTATGTGATGCGCACAGCATACAACTATAGACTAGATCGCCTAAGTTGGAACAAAACATCTCATGTTTGTTTGAAAATGGTTTGAAGGTGCTACTCGCAAGTAGGCTAAGATGTGGATTTGCCACCTCGAGTGGGTTTAGAAAAACATGATTTTGCCACCCTTAAGTGGGCTTAAAACTCGCATTTCGATGAATTGTTCCAATTCAAGTAATCCAACCTTCACCCACAGGCATTCAGGCAGTTATATCATCTAAGTAAATAGCCTCATGGCGAGCATGCTATCATGGCAACACTCACACTCATGCAAGATGCTAAAGCATAAACACTTACAGTGTACTCTGAGCCAAAACAACAACTAGTTAGTAATCATGCAGGATCCTAGTTATGTTAAGATGGCTAATGCAACACATGCAAAATGCAACTAAGATAGGCTCGGCTATTCTAAGATGGCATGTGAAATACAACACTTGATACATGTATTCAAATTAGAATTGAAATACAATACAGTTAGTATGATGCGCCGAGCCCGGTGCATGCAATAGAAGTAATATATGCAAACATACAAGCATAAGGATGCTAATTGAAACATGACCTAGAACTAACCATCGTAAGCGGTTAAGTAAAAGGGAGAAAGACGTGGGGTTGGAAGACATTCGCACACTCACGCACACTTATTACAACAGTTGGCCCTCTTGACGGAGAGTCCGAAAAAATAATACAAACCAACTAATTAACTAACTACCATAGCTAATTAATTATTACAAAACTCTTAACTAATTAAACAAATTAATTAAGTTACAAAATAGTTAAAGCATCCTCGAGAAGAGGGACAAATGCATGCTCGATCAGCTTCGCTCGAAAATCCGTTGCCATGCCCCATGTTGCCTCTGTTTGCACACTTATGCTCCTCTGAAAACTATGCCAGCTTCTATGATCATGGACACTCTGAGAGTTCATCGGCCAAGGGAAAGGGGTCATCGACCACTTTTTAGTCTATCGGCCAAAAATTGTTAGCCGATCGGCACTGAAGATAGCCGATCGGCCATCTCTTCCTGCAAACTGCTTCTTTTGTTGCAACAGAGCACAAATAGAGGCATGACAATGTATTTGCAAGAAAATGTTGTGCAACTACACCCCTTATCATGTCTAAGGCTCAAAAGTGTGTAGTGCTCGACTCTCGAGCCATCAATAATGCATTTCGATGCATGATGGCTAAAGAGGCCGAGTTGCACAAATCAATATGGATGAAATGCATAAAAACACATAAATGCCTTGACCTCTATCATGCATGATCAAGAGGGTCGGTGACCGAGAATTGAGGCACGTTTCATCACTTCAAGTATGAAACGTCCCTCGTTTCTCGTGTTTGGCTTAACACCCAAACCAAACACAATGTAATGCATGCAACATGGAGATGCTATGCAATGCAACATAAGCGTGCCAAATGCAATGTAACAAGCATGCAAAATGCAATGTAACCTAAACATGCAAACATGCAAACATGCAATGTACCAAGCATGCAACAACATGCAAAAGTCATGCAATGCGACAAGCATGCAACAACGACAAAATGGAACAAGCATACAACAACATGCAAGATGGATTTAAACCAAAATGGACAGACCTCAATCATGCCCAAATCAGTGGCCAACAACACCAAAACTAAGGCACCAAAAGGCAAAACATGCATGCACACATATTGGTCCATAAGCTAGGCAACAATGCATAACCCTTAGAGGCACTCAAAGGGTGAAAGAAGTGGAAGCATTGCAAGTCTATATGCTCTGAAATGTCATGGTAAATGATGCCAAATCATACACATGCCACGAATTAAGCATGCTATGGTGCTCAAAACTCAAAGCTAACAAGGAGACTTACACCATGGCTATACAAGGCAAGCCTCGAGGGGCCAAGGACAACCAAAACAGTCCTAGATCATGCCAAAATGAGTCTAAAATATGCATGGAGCATCACCAAAACAAGCTAGTATGAAGGTCATGAAGCATGAACTTGTAAGGCTAATAAGGAGTATTACACTACACCTATCAAAACCAAGCATGAGGCGACTTCAACAACAAAAATCAGAGTTATATCATGGCAAAATGAGACCAAGTACACACTGATATGGCAGCTTACAAGCTTAGGTAAAATGGCATACGCAATGGCTCATTCTCAAGGCATAAAGAACCAACCTTCCAAAGCATGGAAAGAGTGACAAATGCAAGTGTATGACAACATTACATGTACTGAAATCACATTTTAAATGATGCCAAATCATGAAAATAGTCCAAGTAATGCATGCTAATGGACTCAATACACAAAGCTAACAAGCTAGATTGAACCATGGCTATACAAAGCAATGCATACATGGCTGAAACAACATGAATCAGACCTTAAACATGGTAAAACATGAACAAAATCTTCTTAGAGTTGAGCCAAAAGCATGCTAGAATGATGATCAAAAGCATGATACACATTAGGCTAGTGAATGGAAATGCACTACAAGTGCATGGAGCATGCAAGAGGCCATCAAACCAACTTTAGACAGAGTTTTGACATGCTAAATAATGACCAAAAACATGTTGAAATGGAGCCCATACATGCTTAACAAACATGCTACTTCATGAGGCATACAAGGCTAGTTTGCAAGAATTACACTACAAGTGTATAAAGCAATGCATAAGCTGACCAAACCAGCCATGGAAAGAGTTAAGGAAGTTCCTAAAAGTCACAAAAAAGTGCCTGAACTAAGCCTCAAAATGGTAGAAACACATGCTCATTTGATAGGCCAATAAGACATGCAAACTAGAGAAGAGGAGGGGGGACAACCCCCACCCATTTGGGACCTCAAAAGAGGGTTTTTACCACTAAAAATTCTCTGGATTTCAGTGGTTAAAAGGCCATGAAAAGTTGTTTTGAAAGGCCTTAGAAGATGGCTCAAAAGCTATACAAGCTAAGGAACAAAAGGGAGAGACAACCCCCTAACACAAAATAGGCCTAAACCATCACTTTTAGGACTGAAAAATAGAGTTTTATTTAGTTCAAAACCAAGCCAAAAACAGTTTACAAAGGTGGTAAAACAAGCATGCAAAGTAAAGGTTTAAAGGAGCAAGTGTTTACCCTTGAAGAACCTTGAAGGACAGCAGCAAAACTAGCCAAAATCTGAGCCAAACAACCTTCAATCAGCCCAAAAATAGGTTCCAAGGGACCTCAAGCCAATGGTGATCAACTCTTCTTAAGGGTTGATAGGTTGAAGATGGTTGTATGCAAGCCTTCTAGTACAAATGCTCAAGAGAGGATTGTAGAGAGAGAGGTTCTAGTGTGAGAAGCTCCCAAATCTTTTGCCAAAAATGTTCTCTAAATGTTCTAACCCTTGAATATGAGATATAAGGCTTCATTATATAGCAAAAAATCAAGCTTAGTCGAAAATATCTCAATTGGAAATATCTGATGCAGTGCACAACAGTTGGAGGAGAAATATCTGCCAATTCTGGGCTTTTTGGACATTTGTGGCCGATAAGGTTCACTTTTGGCCGACTTATAGCTGCTGAGGTCAAATTGTGGCCGATGGACCTCCATAGAGGCCGATGGAAAAAATCAGCTCTAGTCCCTGACTTGAAGCAAGCCTAATTCCTTCATCTGGACTCATTTTCAGGTCATTCTTGAGCCTAAACTGTAGCCCCGGAAGTATTCTTTCCAATTATGCAAGCCTCACATCAAAATTCCATGTGTGCTAAAGAGATATTCCTCTTTTAGTGAAGGTTGCTCAGTTTCAGTCCAACCGGAATGATGCCCAACTTCAGCCAATCATATCTCCCCTATCCGGACTCGGCTTTAGAAGATTCTTAAGTGAAAAATGAAATCCCGGATGTAAGATTTCCAATGGTGGTGGCCTCATAGCTGAAATCCAAGTATTCAAAAGGATAGGCCTGATTTAGCGAGGACTGCTCGTCTCTCTCTTAACGGTTCATGCCCATCTTCTTCTCCAGCTAGGTTTCTTCTCTCTTCTCCTCTTTTCTTCAACTCCAAACCCCTAAACAAGATGTTTTGAAAAACTTTTCAAAGATTTCATCTCTCTTTCATTCATTTTCCACTTTGTCCTTGCTCGGTTTACCGAAAAGCATAACATTTGACAAAATGTGAGCCTCGGAACATCGCAGAAACCTTTTTCAAAATATTTTGAAAAAAAGGAGTTTAAGATCTAAAATCTTTTTGGTCCAAAAATGGGGTGTGAGGTTTGGATTTGACTCTCTCCTTGCCTGAGAAATCGAACCTTTGCACTGCACACCTTTCATCACCAAGTAAACCATCAGTAGCGCCCAAGTCTTAAGGGCGGTCAAAAATGGGATGTCTACACAAGGCTTTTTAGGTGGTTCAAACTCACCCTTTTGATATTGCAAAGAATGTTTTATGACTTTTTCTTATACTATTTTTGATCATGGGATTTAATTCCCTAACTAGTGTTTTATTTTGTACTTGAATGTCATATGATTATGAACTTGGACTTATGTCTGTATTGGTTTATACATATATATATGTAAGCTATTTGTTCATTCAGGTCCTCACAACTCATTGGACGTTGAATAATTATTGATTGGCTTCCGCCAGCCCCTTTATATTGTTTTATTGTCATTATTGTTAAACAGGCCATTGGTAATCACGGATTACTGGCCGGTTACGATGCTAAACCTATAGGGGCGAGTTTGGGTTGTGACATTTCCTGACTTGTTTTTCTTCTCAGATCTGGTCTTTTGACCTTAGATTCGAGGCTTTATATCATTCAAGCTTCCACCACCTCTGTGGGCTATAGATCTAAGGTCAACGTTGGAGTTGCTCACTATGGATTATGCGAATATGATTTTTTGATGTTTTTTCTGTGTGTTATTTTTATATTTTGTTTGATTGTATTTTCCTTCCTTTGTGGAGGTTTTTCTCCTCCTCTATGGAGGGTTGAGTTTAAGGCTTTTCTCTTTCTCTATGGAGGGTTGAGTTTGTCTCTGTTGGTTGTTGGCTGTAGTATATTGTGAGTTATGGTTGTTAGCTAGTGGCCGCAATATATTGCGGGCTATGGTTTTTGGTTGTTCAAGTGTTTGTGTTTGGTTTTTGGTTGTTCGAGTGTTTGTGTTTGGAACACTGAACCTTGATTGTATTTCCTTCTAGGAAAGGGAGATAACTACTCTTAATCTATCTATTTTTGTCTATCAATGAACTCTAACTTTGAAAAAATAAAAAAATGTCTATCAATGAACTTTGACTTTGAAAAAAAAATGTCCCATCAAGTTATTAGTTTATTGTAAATTCAAACCATATTTTTAGCATTCAAATCATATTATTAGCAATAAGATTATATTCTTGACCAAGGCTTTTAAAGTGATGGTTAGCAAGACCCTTTTTAAAAAAAGGAAATTCTAGAGGTACATAAAATTTTATTTCCAAAGTAAAATAGGAGGTAAAATTTTAGGTACACATAATATTTTCCTTTTTAAAAAGAGTAAATATCATTTTACTGAGAAGTACAAAATTATATTAAATTAATAAAAAAAATTGAAATATTAAAATAAAGCTTCATACATTTTACTAATAAATTGATATTATTTTTTGAGAAAATTAGTGATACATCCTTAGTCACAAGTTGTTGTGAGTTAAAGTTTTACTTAAAAGTAGGAGAAATTATCATTCAATGAGAGATTGGGGAATATGAAATAAAAGGTGAGAATTTTTTGCGGTGCGACTCTGGTTGTTTTATTTTACACAAAAAAAGAGTTGCACTTTATAAATATTTTTAATCAAATAGATTAAATTGTAATTTCCCTTAAAACTATCTCATAGATAAAAAAAAGTACAAGTCTACTAAGAGCATTTGAATTTTTTTTAATACCATATTTATGCTCATACAATTATATTCAATGCTTTCTCGTCAAAACAATTATACCCAAACTAGGAATCACTTTGAATTTCTCTTTCACCCTAAAATCTATAGAGTTAGTTAGCTGCATATAAAAAGATGGACTACCTATATATGATGCATTAGGGGATCAACGTGTTGATGATGTAAGCGTTTATGACATATGATCTAAGATTGTTTCGACTTCTACAATGATTCTCAACTTCGACGTCAACTATTGTGATGATAGACGCCTCTCCTACCATCATCCTCAATTGTTGCAACCACTATCAATCATGCTCTTTAACCAAGAGATCTTCCAGTAGCAATTTTAGGCCTTGATGATGCTCGGTAGAGCTAGACCTATATAATTTTCTAACAACCCTTAACTCATTCTTTTTGACAAAATGACCATTAGAATGTAAAAAAATTCATTTGTAGAGGTATAGTGCAAAATTTCCCATTTAGATATTGTCATTTATCATAATTGGTTAGTCAGTGAAACGAAAAATAAATTTTAAAAATAAATAATGTGCAAAACTTACATTAACTACTACCATAATTGATAACACAGCACAATAGTACACAAACATGAAAATCATATTGTGTGAGTGATTTTCTGATCACACTGCCCTCCTTAATAATCAGCTAGAGAGTACTGGCAGAATAGATGGCTTCAGCTAACCTGTAACAGAAGGAGAAGGCTCCGGCGGTGGTTCTTCCACCCGGGGGCACTCCGACGAGCAAGTCAGTATATCTCTCAAAGATAATCAAGTACTAAAATCACTGCTCAAAGTATAAATTGCGTACCTTAGACCCGCTGGGGGCGCCTCTCTTTTATAGTGAACTCCATCCTAGTCCCACTAGAAGCCTTACTTCCTATGGACTCCAATTTCGGATTTACTTTGGACTCCTCAAGAGATAAGGATAGATTCCCTAAGAGGGCTATCTTTATCCATCTTGAAGTCTTTCTTCATTCTAGGACTCCTGTCCCTTATCCGCTTATCTCGGATTCCGATATTTTCGGAGGAAATCTCGGCCTAACCGAGATTACCTCGGCACAATGACTAGGACACGTGGCACCTCTGCTGACACGTCGGCGTCACCTTGCCACGTGTTGGTACTTAGAAAATACATCCCCACAACTGCCCCCTAGGTTCTATTACCTCGGTATCCTGAGGTGATGGAACCTATATCTGTACTTCTTGCTATACATCGGCTCGAGAACTCTTCAGCCGAGATTATTTACTTTAGGCCGACATGCTCTCTTCAGAGAACAAGATTTCCAGTGAACTCTTTCACGCGCATGAGCTGTCACGCATCACTTTTCAACCGTGTCACTTATGCGTTTCCACCTCATTGGGCCGTGCCAGTGACGCACTTTGCAAGCCGTCTTGCGTCTGTGTGCGCCGCCTGACGTATGCACTGTTCCAGGCACATTAAATGCCTCGTTTTGCCGCCGTTTCAAGTTTTTTGACAAAAACCTTTCCCTCTTTCTTCTTTTCTCCACTTTTGCATTTGATTTTCTTGCCTTCTCTCTCTCTAAACCCTTTCTCTCGAATCCGCCATTGCTCAAGCTCCAAGCTCTACAACTGCCTTCCTTTCTCCTTTCCCGTGAAGCTTTCGTCGTTTTGTTACATTTGTAACTGTTGTCCGACTTCGTCGAAACTCATTCCGGCTCCATTTTTTTGGTAAGCTACTATTCCTTTCGTTTTCAATTCTGTTGATATTATTTATTTCCTGTTGCCATTATTATTTCAAAATCTTGCGAATCACATATCTGAAAGTATTCAAAATGGTTTTGATCTTTGCCCATAAACTGTTCACCACTTTCTTGCACTCTTTGTCACTGTTCTTAACCCTGAAACTTCGTTCTTGTTTTTCTGTTTTCCAGATTTGTGCCTTCCATATTCGTCTTCATAGATTTAGGTTTGGGATTTGACTGTAGAAACAATCTTCACAAATTCTTGCACCAATATACACTTAGGTCTTATCCGAGGTTCACAAGACCTTTTTAGATCATCTCTTTCTGAAACCCAGTCTTTCTATCTTTAGGCCGACGTTATGGGTATGTGGAGGCATAGGGTAAACACCCCAACCAAACTTGAATACTTTAGGCAAGAGTTCTCCATCCCTGCCGATGTCCATCTGAGGCTGGTTGGAGATAACGACTCCATCATGCCTACAGAGGATTCCATGTCCTTTCCCATTGTAGCTTTTACTGAGTGTGGGCTCCGGCTCCCACTCAGCATCCTCTTTCGCGAGGTTCTTCACTATTACAAGTTGAACCCCATGCAACTGGCCATAAATTCTTATCAAGTAATCAATAGTATCATAGCCTTAGCCAAACAGGAAAACGTTAGGATCACCCTAGCCGATATCCAGTATTGCTATACCATGTGTGCCCTTAATTTAAAAGAAAAAGGCTACATCTATTATCTTAAGCCGATGTCCACAGAGTATAAAATCGTAGCCGACCTCCCAGACTCCAATAAGGGGCCTGGAGACGACTACTTCATTACCTCGGGAAATTGGGAGTTTGCTCCAAACGAGGACCACCATCTCTTCCCTCTTCCTCGATCAGTTTTAGAGGGCAAGGGTAAGAGCCCAGCATTCTGATTTTACCTGTTTTCTTTCAAAGTCTCAAATACTTTATCTGTTTATGATGTCTGTTCTTCTTGCAGCTGTTCGTCAACCACCAAAGGGTTTCTGCCAGTCTTTCTGGCCCAGCGAGGACTTGAAGAAACTTTTGGACTTGCCTATCCATAAAAGAAAAGCACCTCTGCTGCTTAATTTTATTCCAACTTACAAGTCGACTCTGCCCGACGTCCCTAAGAGGAAGAAGAAAAGCCTCTCTCCTCCTTCTGCCACAACTACCCAGGCTGCGTCCATATCTTGGCCAGATCAAGGGTCAACATCTGATCCAGCCGATTAGCCATCAACTTCGGCTCCATACCTAATCCCAATACCAGAACAAAAACGTCGGCGACGACTTGTGCTTACAGCCAATATGGGCCGCCCACAACCAGTCGCAAAAGACCTCTTGGCCAGCCTTCCGACCGATATTGATGCTGAACCAACTCAAACCATGCCCCCACCGAAGCCGAAAAGAGTTAAAAAAGCTCAGCCTAAGGCTAAAGTAACTCAGGTTGAATCTGAGGATACTTTGCCTATTTCTAAGCTGGCTGAGGGCAACAAATCTCAACCTTCTGCTGGGAAGAGGCGCTCTGAGTCTGAGCCATCAGAATCCCAAAAATCCAAAAAGCCGAGGTCATCATCCGCAACAACCTCAGGGTCAAAAAAGGCCGATGTCCCCTGGGCCCCAAAAATTACCTTGGAGGACAAACCAGTCATGGCAAGTGACAGCGCCGATGATATCAATATCGGTGTTGCACTCAGTACTGCACTACTTCTACCAGGCAACTTGGAGCGAAACGCCGAGTTTAGTGAGTACGAGAACTATGCCCTCATGCTTCAACGCTCTGTTCAGGCAAGTGTCTTATGTTTGGAAATTCTCTTCTTTGTTTCTCTTTATTTCATACTTTGACTGCTTTTCCTTTTTGCCTTCAGGCCATCCAGCATGCCCACTCCTTCTCAATGCAATCTTTTGAGAACCGGGAGAGGCTTGTCGAGGTTAAAAGGGAGGTCTCCAGCCTTCAAAAAACCAACAAAGGACTTCAATCAAAAATGAAGAAGCTGGAAGACTAGGCCGAGGCTGCTACTAAAGCCCAAACTGATGCCGAGGAGAAGGTTGGCGCTGCTGAGGCCATAAACAAAGACCTCCAGGCCCAGTTGAAGGAAGCTGAGGAGAAAGTGGCCCAGGCCCAAAAAGAGCTCTAAGAGGCCCTGGCCACCAAGGAGTCCGAGATCAAAGAAGCTGATAAGAAGGCGTACACTCAAGGTATGGCCGATGTGACGGAGGCCTACCAAGAGCAAGTCAAGCAGGCATGCAACAGGGGCTTTTCCCTGGGTTGGATGTCTCTCTCCAAAAAACTCAACGTCCCCGAGGACTCGCCTCTGCGAAAGGCCGACGCAATTCCTCTGCCATTCCCTCTGAGTCTGAGGAGGGGAATGATGAAGAGGCCTTGGTGAGGAAATCCAAGGAGGCTGTTGGGGCCAAGTCCCCTCCTCAAAATGAGCAAGTCCTTGACTTGACTCAAGATGAGGAGGTTGAGGAGGTTCCCAAGGAAGCTACCCTTGAGCAGGTATCATCCGACGTTCCTCAAGCCGACAAAAGTGTTGATGAAACTCTTGCCCACATAGATGCCGAGATCGCCGCGGAGAAGGCAACCGAGGTGTCTTCTCAACAGCCCTCCGACGTCCAGACCCATCCCACAGCTGATGTTGAGGAGTCTTAGTTTTTGATGTCAAGTTTTTCTTTTCTTGTCTGTTTGTACTCTTTGTTTTTCAGACAACGTAAGCTCTGCATGTGGCCGATGTGCCCTTATTTTCCACTTTAATGCTTAATACAATTTGTCTCTTCTGAGTGTTTGTACTTTTCTCTTCTCTTGACTGCTTCTGCATGATTGAATACTTAGAATATTTTGCAAGTCTTTCCTTCTTTGTGCAATCTTCTCGGGGTAACATACCCCGGGTGTGTTGCCCAAAGATTTACCTCGGCAAGAACTTGACCTGTAAATTTTTCATAAATTTCAACAAGTATAAAGCATATACTATTTTAATTTCAACTGGCAAACTTTTCTCAAGTTTCAACAAGTGTTTGAATCAACAATCTTGATTTAACTTCATCTTGTAAATTGCTACAAATTTCAACAAGTGAAGATAAACAATTATCTCGACTTAACTTCAACTTGTAAATTGTTACAAATTTCAACAAGCGTTAAGCATTACTTCCGGTTTAATTTCAACTTGTAAATTGTCCATAAATTTCAACAAGTGAAGATAAACAATTATCTCGGCTTAACTTCAACTTGTAAATTGCTACAAATTTCAACAAGTGAAGATAAACAATTATCTCGGCTTAACTTCAACTTGTAAATTGCTACAAATTTCAACAAGCGTTAAGCATTACTTCCAGTTTAACTTCAACTTGTAAATTGTCCATAAATTTCAACAAGTGAAGATAAACAATTATCTTGGCTTAACTTCAACTTGTAAATTGCTACAAATTTCAACAAGTGTTAAGCATTACTTTCGGTTTAACTTCAACTTGTAAATTGCTACAAATTTCAACAAGTGAAGATAAACAATTATCTCGGCTTAACTTCAACTTGTAAATTGCTACAAATTTCAACAAGCGTTAAGCATTACTTTCGGTTTAACTTCAACTTGTAAATTGCTACAAATTTCAACAAGTGAAAATAAACAATTATCTCGGCTTAACTTCAACTTGTAAATTGCTACAAATTTCAACAAGCGTTAAGCATTACTTTCAGTTTAACTTCAACTTGTAAATTGCTAGAAATTTCAACAAGTGAAGATAAACAATTATCTCGGCCTAAGCGTTAAGCATTTTTGTCTTCTCTCTGCCCCCAATGTGAACCTAAGTTCCACTTGGGTCCTCATTGTTCAAAAAACATCATCATGCATAGTTTCACAGGTTGTGGAAAATTCTACTAAGATTTTATTGATCACATCGACAAAAAATCAAACAACATCTAATGATAGAAAAACTTTAAATTACAAGTGTTCCATGGTCTAGGCAATGCTTTACCTTCATTATCTTCAAGCCGATATGCCCCTTTTCCTAACACCGAAGTAATTCTGTAGGGTCCTTCCCAGTTTGGGCCAAGCTTGCCTTCTCTGGGATCCTTCTTGTTGCCAACGACTTTTCTCAGGACTAGGTTGCCGACTTGAAAATCCCTTGGATTGACCTTCTTATTGTAAGCTTTGGCAAGCTGTTGTTGGTATGCTGCAAGCTGTATTGCAGCTTTCTCTCTGCTTTCTTCTAGTAGATCCAGATCTCGGGCTAAGAGTACATCATTAGTCCCGTTCTCAACTCCCTGGGTTCTGATCCCTGGGATGCCGATCTCCAGTGGAATGACTGCTTCTGTGCCATAAGCCATGGCAAAGGGGGATTCTCCTATTGATTTTCTCGGTGTAGTACGATATGCCCAGAGTACATTGGGCAATTCGTCTACCCACTTTCCTTTTGCTGCCTACAACCTTTTCTTTATCTCGTCCAGAATTACTTTGTTGGATGCTTCTATTTGCCCATTGCTTTGGGGAAAACTTGGTGTTGAAAAGTAATTCTTTATCTTGAACTTTGCACAGAAGTTCTTGATAAGTTTGCTGTCAAACTGCGTTCCGTTGTCGGCAACTATTGCTCTCGGAATCCCAAATCTGGTGATTATGTTTCTCCATATGAAATTCTTGACATCCACATCTCGGATTTTGGCAAGGGGTTCTGCTTCTATCCACTTTGTGAAGTAATCTGTTGCTATCAGTAGGTACTTCTGTTGCCCAGTTGCTTGGGGCAATTGCCCAACGAGATCCATGCCCCATTGGGCAAATGGCCAAGGGCTGGAAACAGAGTTCAGGTCAGCAGCTGGCTGGTGTATCAAAGGTGCAAACCTTTGGCATTGTTCACACTTCTTCACTTAGGCTTCTGTATCTTTTTGCATGTAGGGCCACCAATACCCCTGGGTAATGGCCCTGTAAGCTAATGATCTGCCCCCAGCATGGCTTCCACAAATTCCTTCATGAATTTCACATAAAAAATCTTCAACCTGAAAAGGGTGTACACACCTTAAGAGGGGTCCAATGAAGGACCTTCTGTAGAGGTGTCCTTCTGCTGTCAGACTGAATCTTGCCGACTTCAATCTGACCTTTTGTGCCTCTTTACGGTCTTCTGGTAGCTTTTCTTCTTTCAGGAATGCAACGATTGCATCCATCCAGCTTGGTCCCATGTCCATACACAATGCCTCTTGCACTGTGCTCGGTGGCTCTATGCTCGGGCCCGACAGATAATCAATCATTATTGTCCTTGTTTTTCCAGTTTGCATTGAACTTGCTAGGTTGGCCAACGAGTCGGCGTGGCTGTTATCATATCGGCTAACCTGGAGAAGTCGGCAGTTCTGAAACAAGGCTGCCAACCTGATGACTTCTTTTGCGTATGCCGACATCCTTTCATCCCGGGCTGCAAACTCTCCAGTAGTCTAATTCACTATGAGTTGTGAGTCACAAAAAACTATTACCTCATCTGCTTCGGCTACTACTGCCAGCTTCAATTCAGCAATCAATGCTTCATACTCCGCCTCATTGTTCGAGGCTTTGAACCCTAATCGAATGGACTGTTCCAATATCTCTCCATCTGGAGATATCAATACAACTCCTGCCTCTGCTCCCTGCCGGTTTGAGCTCCCATCAATGAAAATTCGAAAGGAGTCGCCGATGTAAATACTGTAGGGTCTGAGTTTTTTCTTCCTTGGTTCTTTTGCCTTTGGCTGGGCTTCTCCTTCCTTGTTTGGGCATCGTTCATCTTGGTTCAACGCAGCTTGATGTTCGATAGATTCTGGCGTGAACTCGGCCACGAAGTCAGCCAAAACTTGGCCCTTAATTGCTGTTCTCGGCCTGAACTCCAGGTCATACTGGCCCAAGGCCACTGCCCATCTTGCTATCCTTCCTGTTAAGTCTCCTTGTTGCAATAAGGATTTCAGCGGGTGCTCTGTTAGCACCACAATCTTGTGAGCCTGAAAGTAATGGTTCAGCTTCTTTGAAGCCATTACTAAGGCCAGCATCAATTTCTCCAGTGGTAGATACCTTGTTTCTGTATCGGCCAAGGTTTTGCTTACATAGTAAACAACCTTCTGCTCCCCTTTCTCTTCTCGGATTACCACTGCACTTACTGCATGTTCTGAGACTGCTAAGTACAAAAACAGTTCCTTCCCAGGTTCAGGTGTTGAGAGGACTGGAGCCATGGTAAGATATTTTTTCAGGTTGGTCAAAGTGGCCTCACATTCCTCAGTCTATAGAAAGTCTGTGGCCTTCTTCACCAGATTGAAAAAAGGTTTACATTTGTCTGAGCTTCGGCTTATAAACCTGTTTAGGGCTGCGGCCCTTCCAGTAAGCATTTGAACCTGTTTCGCCGATGTCGGACTCTGTAACTCCAGGATGGCCTTGATCTGATCTGGGCTGGCCTCAATGCCCCTTCTGGTCACTAGGTACCCCAAGAACTTACCGGATCCGACTCCAAACGCGCACTTCGATGCGTTGAGTCGGAGCCGATATGTTTTGAGTATGTCAAAGACCTCTTCTAGGTCGGCAAGATGACCCTTTGGTTCCTTGGTCTTCACGACCATGTCATCGATGTAGACTTCTACTGTTCGGCCAATCAAGTGTTTGAACATCTTGGTTACCAGTCTTTGATAAGTTGCTCCTGCGTTTTTCAACCCAAAAGGCATTACTCTGTAACAGTACAGGCCTTTTGGGGTAATGAACGTTGTCTTCTCCTCATCCGGGAGGTACATGGCTATCTGGTGATACCCCCTATAAGCGTCCAGGAAGCTCATCCTTCCATGTCCAGATGTGGCATCCACCAACTGGTCGATCTTGGGTAGAGGAAAGCTGTCTTTGGGACAAGCTTTGTTCAGGTTTGTAAAATCTACACAGACCCTCCACTTACCATTCTTCTTCTTTACTACCACGGTGTTTGATAGCCATGTCAGATAATTGGCTTCTCTGATGGCCCTGGCCTCTAGAAGTCTATCTACTTCCTCCTCCACTGCTTCGACGTGCATCAACGTCGGTCTTCTGGCTTGTTGTATTACAGGTTTGGCCGACCTGTCAACGTTGAGTTTGTGGCATGTGACCTCGGGGTCAATGCTAGGCATTTCATAAGGTGTCCAAGCGAACACCTCAATGTTTTTTCTTAAAAAAGCTTCCAGCTCTCTTTCTTCTTCTTTGGCTAAGCCCGAGCCGAGAAGAAAGAAGCGTTCCCCTCCTGGATGAGGATTTTCTTCAGTGCTTCTTCACTTTTCTCGGCTGGCTCCTTGCCGACATCATCTAGGACCTTTATGTCCTTTTCTTCAATTTCTGCCTTCTTTGGTTCCCGAATGTTGCAGGTGGATTTTATTACTGCCATGGAGCAATTTTTTGCCTGCAATTGATGTCCTCTGACTTCCTCAATCCCATGTTCTGTTAGGAACTGTAGTAGTTGATGCAACGTTGAGGGAACTGCCCCCATTACATGCAATCACGGCCTCCCCAAGATAATGTTGTATGGAGAGGGCGTGTCAATCACGATGAATTCTGTCTTGATCTTCTTAGTGCCAGCTTGTACCTCCAAGTTGGTTGCGCCTAATGGCCATGTCGGCGTTCCATTGAAGCCGACCATCGGGCCATTCGATTGCTCCATGTCGTCAGGGTGAAGGCCCAGCTCCTTGTAGCATCTGACATACATGATGTCGCAAGAGCTGCCTTGATCGATCAAGATGCGTTTCACTTGGCACTCCCCAACCTGGAGGGATACTACCAAGGCATCATTATGCGGATCCTGGATCATCTCTAGGTCTGCTTTAGTGAAGGCTATCATCGGTCCTTGGCACTCTTCAGGCCGAGATCTTTTCTGTCCGACCTGGCTTACGTGCTGCAGGTGTTTTACCTTCTGGGTCTCCCCCCGTATGTCCCTTTCGTTCACCTTTGAGTGGATTACATTGACCACCCGAGGTCCTCCTGCCTGTGGTTGCTGTGCTGGGGGAGGTGGGGCTGCTGGTGCTTGAGGCAATCTTGCATGTTCTTCCCTTGTCCTGGCTTCATCGACAAGATCTCTCAGATGGCCTTGCCTTACCAAGTCTTCTAAATGTGCTTTTAGGGCTCTGCAACCCTGAGTTGGGTGCCCTTCTTCATTGTGATAAGCACAACGCCTACCGAGGTTTCTTCCCATAAATTCCCCTACTGCCCTTGCTGGAGCCCTAAAATAGGGTTGGTTCTGAATTTGATCCAGGACTTTGTGGACCAGGATTCGGAACACAGTCGTCACTGCCTGCTTAGCCCTCAATTCCGTCTCTTGTTTGTTTGATCCATTGTTACCTCGGCCTCACTTCGGTGAGCCGTTTACCTTTTCTGGCTTTGTCTCCTTATTCCCCGACGTATCCTCCTCGGCTCTGGCATACTTCTCAATTCTCGCCATGAGCTCTTCCATGCTTTTTGGCAATGTCTTTGCCAAAGACTTCCGTAGTGGACAATCATCTTTCAGACCGTTCTTGAAAGATACGACCGCCACCTTTTGGTTGCATTCGGGTATTCGATTGAACACCTTATAGTACCTTTTTGCATAGGCCCTAAGGCCTTCATCTTTACTGATCTTTAGAGCCATCAATGCATCCACCCTTAATGGCTACAGTTTGTTTGTTATGAACCTAGCCACAAACATCTCGGCCAGGCCTTCCCAAGTCCTCACGCTTCCCTTCGGCAATTTGTGGAACCAGTCTGATGCAATTTCCCCGAAGGATGAGGGGAACATTTTGCAGAGCAACGGCTCGTTCCCACTATATAATGCCATTGAGTTCAAAAACAATCCGACGTGGAAGTTGGGGTCTGACTTACCATCGTATATTTGAAACCTCGGCATACTGAATCTTTTCAGTGCCTCAAACCTGTCCAATTCCACCGAGAATGGTGTCCTCGGCTTATCCGGGGAAGTTACCTCGGCGTAGTCATTCTGTTGCTTCCTCTTGAGGTAATCTCTCAAATCCTCTTTTGTCCTCCCAGGAGCTCGGCTATCTCCTGCTTTCAGTCATTTCGGTGCACTACTTTCGGCCTCGTGATGAGTCCTCTTCGACCCTTCTCCATGTGTTGTGTCAAAGTACAACGCCTGCCCTTGAACATGCCGAAGTCCCTTGGGGTCTGCTTCCTTTGCGTGATGCGTCCTCCATGATTCTTCTCTTCTTGGCTCCCTTCGTCCGACCTCCCTGGAAGGTCGGTGAGAGTGTCTTTCGCTCCCGTTGTGCTGTGGGGCTACGGGGATTGTTCTCTGCCCTTCCTTCTGGGCGTTGGCCACTGGAATTGGCGTGTTCTGCAGCGGGAACGGTGGCTGCATGACGTTATTTTGCATCATGAAATTGACAACCGACTGTAGGTCTGCCAATTTGTTTGCCATCTCCTTCATCTCTTCGTCCCTTCGTAGGCATCTATCCTTCCATACCTGGAGGTCATCTTCGTTGTAATAGCCACTTCGATCTGGTTTCTTTGGTGCGTCGCTAGTCTGGCCGACGTCCTTCACTCCGTGATTCTGGTCACGAGTTTCTGCATTGTATTCATCTCCTGTGACATCCAGGTCAATAGGTCTCCCACTCCCAGCAGGAGTGTCGTCTCCAATCTTTTCCTTCTGTCCGTTGTTGGCCATCTATCCTTCTATTTTTCCCATAGACGGCGCCAAATTGTGTGAGTGATTTTCTGATCACACTACCCTCCTTAATAATCAGCTAGAGAGTACTGGCAGAATAGATGGCTTCAGCTAACCTGCAACAGAAGGAGAAGGCTCCGGCGGTGGTTCTTCCACCCGGGGGCACTCCGACGAGCAAGTCAGTATATCTCTCAAAGATAATCAAGTGCTAAAATCACTGCTCAAAGTATAAATTGCGTACCTTAGACCCGCCGGGGGCGCCTCTCTTTTATAGTGAACTCCATCCTAGTCCCACTAGAAGCCTTACTTCCTATGGACTCCAATTCCGGATTTACTTTGGACTCCTCAAGAGATAAGGATAGATTCCCTAAGAGGGCTATCTTTATCCATCTTGAAGTCTTTCTTCATTCTAGGACTCCTGTCCCTTATCCGCTTATCTCGGATCCCGATATTTTCGGAGGAAACCTCGGCCTAACCGAGATTACCTCGACACAACGACCAGGACACGTGGCACTTCGGCTGACACGTCGGCGTCACCTTGCTACGTGTTGGTACTCAGAAAATACATCCCCACACATATGTAAACGGGATTTGTTTGCACCCTATAATATAAAATCCTCCAATTTGCATCAAAATGAAACATGAAAGAAATTAATAGTTGCTCAATAAATTGACTGGAATATGTAGAAAAAAAATTAATTAAAAAAGAAAGTTTAAATAGGATATAAGGAATGGTCATTGAACGATCTTATTATTATCTAGTGTCATAATAATTCCTCTTTGGTGCTTTGAACAAAACCAAAAAGAAATAATCACCTTGTATTGCTTTAAAAGAGCAAGCCTAAATAGTTACTTCTTTCCACTTTCCAAACTTCATTCACTCCTCTATCTCACAATAATGGGAAAAAAAATGATAGTATGCCATAATGCAATTTCCCTAACTTTTAATTGTTGACAGTGAAATTCATTATTTGAATGGATTTCAATCATAAAACCTTTAAAAATAGAAAAATTAGTAAGTGAAATTTCACTAACTTTAACGAAATTTCACTACCATTATTGAAATTTACTTACTAAGCCAATGAAATTTTACCAAGTTTAACAAATTTCACTAATTTTTACAAAATTTTATTGACAAAATTTGTCAATGAAATTTCATCGACTTGACTCTAAGGAAAAAATTGAGTGAAATTTTATCTTTTTTTTTTTGAAATTCATATTCATCGTGGATTTTGTTTGTTGTATATTGACAAAAGGATTCTAAGAATATGAATTTTATAAGAAATAGAGATTTAGATTAAAAATTATTTGATTTTTTAAGTTTTCAAAATTGGGAAGATGTTATTTATTGTGGGGGCATTTTGGTAGGATGGAGGGTGACTATGCCCTTTGCACAACCGTCACTAATATGACCATAATGAGACCCACTTCAGGTTCTACATTGATGACCCGAACCAAACACTTTTTAAGGTATGTTGAGTAGAATATCCCTGTTAAAAACCACGTTGATTGTATATCGGTAATCAGATCAAATTTGTATTCAGTTTTGTAATCAAAATCACATTTACCATTAGGGCTGTTCACGAGTCAGATCAACTCAGTTTTGCCATTCACCATCACCTGAACCAACAACTTCGGTTTGGGAAAAAAATATCCAATGCTGACCGAACATGGTTTCAAAACCATTCGAATTGGGTGGTACAAACTTCGATCGGATGTCGATCAGTGCTACAATGAAGATTCAACAGATTTCAAACTAGAGAGTGTAAAGAAGAATAGATGATTTTCAAGGGATAAAAGAAGATATGAGGGTTTCACCACCATGATCTTGCACTGCTACTTCCCTTCGCCAGAAGGTCATCGCTGTCGCTGTCACGATCTCATAGAAAAGAAAAGTGTCAGATCATAAGCAAAGTAAAAGAGTGATGACAGATTTAGAGATACGAATCTAACGCGAGAGAGAGAGAGAGAGAGAGAGAGAGAGAGAGAGAGAGAGAGAGAGAGAGAGAGAGAGAGAGAGACGAGAGGTATGAGAGTGGGTAAGAAGGAAGAACCATCTGAAAAGAAGAGACAGAAAGAGAGAGAGATGAGAAGAAAATGAAAGGTTTCAGAAAGAGAGAGAGAACGTGAGAATTGAAGATTGGGAGATGTTATGCAATTATTTGATTTCAATCACACAATAAATAATAACGAGAAGAACAATCACACACACAAACACAAGACATACGTGGTTCGGCAAGATGCTTACGTTTACGGCAAAGATACGATCAAAATCTACTATATGCAATAAGGATAACAAATCACTTTGTAGCTCTCTATGTTTCACCCTAACCCTAAAACGTATAAACTAATATAATTTATAGGTAAAAGACTAATAGGCTGAAACTAATATTATAAGACACGTCACAACAAGGGAGACAAAAAGGTTGGTGAGTGGTCAAATCACTTACTTGGGAAAAGTTATTTATTTATTTAGAAAGTGAAAAGTTATTTATTTATTTAGAAAGTGAAAAGTTATTTATTTATTTTTTTTAATTGATGGGAATGACCAGCTTGTATATTAATTATGCATTGGGAGATATATTTGCCTTGGAAAGAAATAAATTAAAGTTGAAATAATGAAAGAACGCTTGCACGTTTAGAATACTTAGGCAAACAAAACTGATAAAGCTATCAGAGTGTATAAATATATCTACGTATATAATTCAGCCAGGTCGGGTTAGGCAAATTCTATCTTATCCAGCCCGCTATCTAACCAAAAATTAGAAGAAAAAAATTATGAAATGAACCCGCAGTCGACCGAGTGATTGGCGAAAACATCCATATCATGGTCGGATCAGGCAGGGTCATCGGGTGATTCGAGTTTTTGAACACCCCTACTTGCCATTTATTTTGGCAGATACAAACTTAATCTGATCATAAGGCTAATGACATCTAATCAACTTGATTTTTTTGCAAAAATGTTCTACTCGACGCATTCTAAAAAATACATGGTTCAAATTATTGAAGTGGGACTTGTAGTGGGCCCCATTGTGCTCATAGTAGTGACTATTGTGCGAAGGCACTGTGAGAACCCGTATTTAATTATTCTTATAAATGCATTATATGATATGAATAATAAATATAATCTTATGAGCTTTGGATGTAGGAGATTTGATGTGATGTAATGAATGAGTGGGATTTGGCTTGTATATATGAGCCTGATCTCTTCCCTTTTCTTAACTTCGGAGGGAAATGTGAGTTAAGTAAAAAAAAAAAAAATAGTGAAAAATAAGTTAAAGTTAGGAAGAAAAGAGAAGAAGAAGAAGAAGGAAGGCTAGAATTTTTCTTACCATTTCACCATCTCATTCCAATCCTACTAATAAGTAAGAAAACCCTCTCAACCCCCTCTTTGTTTTTAATTATTTAAATTTTTAGATTATATTAATATGCTAAAATGGCTAAAAATTTTAGATAGAATTTTGTTTGTAATTGTATGTAAATTTGTGATATTTATACTAAATATTTGAAGGTTGTTTTTATGTTAGTAGCCTTAAAATCATGATATAATCTTAGAATTAGGCTTGCATGTGTAGTTTGTGACATTAAATAGATGATTGAAGATTTTATTTGGTTTGATCATATGGTTCTTAAATCTGCCAGGATTTTATACGAATTTTTAGACAATTTTATACTCAAAATTTAAAGATAATTTCTTCTACAAAGTTGTTCATAATGGTGTCTAGTTCTTCCAGAAGTTTTTGTACGACTTATTCTAGCTTTTACGAATTTATATGAAATTTTAATTAAATCTAAAATTTTAGACAGATTCTGCTGCATGTTTGGAAAATTACTAAAAATCCTATACTAGACCAAATTTGGTATTTTCTGATTTAAAAGTGAAATTTGAGAAGTCTAGTTTCATCCTCAATTTTTAGATTATGGATTTTATTTATAAATTTCAGTATGAAATTATTTTAAGAAGATGTGATGAATTTGTGTCATGTAATTTTATAGAACTATTTATAACTTATTTATGGGAAATTCTTTTTGAAAAATTATCATAACATGTTTATTGAACATTCCAAAGAACTACATGAATTTTAGAATGGTCTAAATAATTTATTTGTAATTTTAACTACGAAAATTGTATTCTAAAAATTTTGGATAGAATATTAAAGAACCAAGATTACCACTTCAATTATTTATTAGAAATAATACTAAGTGTTGTGCTGGTCTATTTAATTGGATCTTGTAAATTAGTGGTTCATGTATGTGGGTTGTTGTGATTCATTTAAGTATTTAAAATTATTATATCACATCATGGCTTGATTTAACTAGTTACCATAATTTTGCATATCGATTGATTATTGTAGAATATATTTGTTAATATTTTCTTAAAAATTGTAATAAAATGGTACAACATTAATGGTGATTTAATTTTATAATTACTTGTGATTATTATAAAAATTAACTAAAATGATTAACGACATGTACAAAATTAACGGTTGACGGTTAATACCGGTTGTTTAGGATGGACCTTGTTTTTTTTTAAGAATTTATATATAATTTGTGTTGTGAAATCTAAGATGGCACGAGACTTATTTGAACTCTTATCGGTATTCGGTTTTGGAAAAAATGGTAGATGTGCAGGTGACATACATGGAGGTTACGTACCCCTGGCAGACCGTTCTTTTGAGGCAAACCATGGACGCCACAGTTGGATATGTAACTCTAGGTGTGGGCATCCTTGGTAGTTACAATTAGTAACGCTTGAATATTTGACCAAGGGAGGTTTCAAATTAACCGTGGTCATAGCTTAGTGGTTGATAAGTAAATATCTTTGGTGAGATTTTGAGTGTCACTTAAATTATTAAAATTATTGAAATTATTTTAATGGTTTTTATATTGCCATGATACTAATTTCGTTATGTTCTCTTAAATATCATGATTATTAATCTCATTATTTTCTTTTAAAAAGAAAGGTAGGTTTGTTGTGTTTTCTTACAATGTTGCAAAACTCATGACATATGTTTTGTTGCCCTGGCATTTTGATGAGGAAGGAATGGAAGTTAAAAATGGAACTAATGCTAATATAGGGCCTTGGCTAACTTGAAGCCAAGACTATTGCGAAATAAAATTTTATTATCTTATGTATTAATAATTAAGAACGTTATAATGTTGTTTAATGTTCTATTTGGACTTTTTAAGGGTTATTTATTTATTTTTTTTGGAGAGGAAGGGGGGGGGGGGAGGGAGGGGGGTTTGCTTTGCTTAAACTTTTGGTTGTATGAAAATTGTAATTTCCTATTAAGATGTTAAGTTTTTAATTTAATAAATTATTTTATTTATTTAATTTCCTTTGATGTTTCAAAATTTTTGGGACATCACAATTTTGTATTAGAGCTTAGATTTGAACCTTTGGGCCATGAGTAGCCAAAAAAAAAAAAAAAATGTACATTTAAGACAACCTTACTTTGCCTTGTAATTTTCGGTGACATAATTAAGTTAGAACCTTTTTAATTATAGGATGCCACGATCATTAAATGTTAACTCTCATGAGGAAGACCTGATGGGAAATTATGAAATAGAGTCTGATCCAAGTGAAGAGGTGGAGTCACCAATAGAAGATTATGAGCCTGAGTCTGAACCTGAAGAAAATGAGCCTATGTACGACCTAATGGAGGTGGTTCAGATTGAGTCTGACACAAAGGAGGAACTTGTAGAAGGTGAAACATACGAAAGTGTTAGAGACGTTGAAAATTGGAATGTTCAAAATGGGGTACAAATTGGCTCATATGTGTTTGTTAGAATCTATCCATTAGGGGATTGTGCTTAGAAGAAGGAGAGTTGGGTAGAGATACCATATCATAGGCACTTGAAAGTTGTTTTTCACGTAGGGTGAGTAAAAGCCCAGTAGAGGTACTCAAACACAACCTATGAAGCTTAACAAAGTCATATGGTGAATGCAATGCATGCCATTTGCCAAAACACTACACATTTTCTTTCAAAACAATGCTATATCTCAATCATATGTGATTCGATTCAATAAACAATACTTTTCAAGTTAAAAAACAAGGCAGCAGATACAAAACGCTGA
Source organism: Camellia granthamiana (assembly GCA_036172215.1). Taxonomy (NCBI): domain Eukaryota; kingdom Viridiplantae; phylum Streptophyta; class Magnoliopsida; order Ericales; family Theaceae; genus Camellia; species Camellia granthamiana. Next base: position 81,902,156 of record CM069910.1, read on the forward strand.
AAATCTCTAGGTATGGGTCTACCAATAGGTTGTACAAGCACTACCAAAGCCATTTTACCGGTACTAACCGGAAGGATCGGTGTCACGACCCAAACCCGCCCCTATGGGTTTAGCATCGCAACCGGTCAGTAATCCGTGATTACCAAAGGCCTGCTTAACAGTAAAGACAGTAATACAGAGTAAAGGGGCTGGCGGAAGCCAAACAGTAAATAAAAGATGTCCAATGAGCTGTAACTGTCTGAATGCAAAAAGACTTTTTTATAAACATGCCACATTGATAACCAAAACATATGTACATGCGACATATACCCAAGCATCCATGTCAGGGACCAAATCCCTAACTATAATTGTACAGTCAAGTCTTAAACATTTATTACAAAATAGAGACAAAAGGGTGAAACTGAGACACCCCAAAACAGCCTTAGCTTGAACAAACTTGGAACCTCGAAGTGAGGCACAAAGGTTGGCTTGACCAAATGAGGGCTTAACTCGACGCTCTTAGCTTCGGTTCGGTGCCTGGACACCTACATATAAATATAAACAGTGAGCTAAAGCCCAATGAATAACAAATGCGTAAAGAGGTTAAGAATGAATGTCTTTTCAGTAATTAAAATGATCAATTGCATCAGTAAATCAGTCATTTAGAACCATAGTAGTCATATGTGGTACATCCTATAGCAAAATAGTACAGTAGGTCTTAACAGACCGAACAGTCAGTTGATGGCCATCAAACAGTGAACAGCAATGGTCCCAACATTGGAATCGACAGAGATCTCTGTAACAGTAGCAGTAACAGTAACAGTAGGTTGCTATGGATGTCACGAGTACAGTTTACAAATAGGACAAACATTCATTCATTGAACAATCACATTTCAGTAAGCAGTACAGTTGATCATTTAGAAAATAATCATAATTGAACATATCTTTACAACATTGTTACTCACAGAGTACTGGGCTACAGACAGGCTAATGAGCGTCCTCGGATGCCAACTCTACAGTTGCAGAACGAACACACACTTGGGATTAATAACTTAGCACCTAACTATACTGGTGTGGTTCCATAACATTATCCTCATTAAGATGCCTTAAACATGGCCTAAGAATGCCTAGGATGGAATGAGGATGCAAAAATACACTTTAAAACACTTTTCAAATTTTTGCAGAAATAGGGGTCTCGCTTGAGCGTGGCTTTCTACGCTCGAGCGAGCTTTCCAAAACAGAGGGGTCGCTCGAGCGTGGACTTCCTCGCTCGAGCGGTCTGTAAAAATGCAAAAAGTGCTGGATGTTGAAAATCCCCTCTCGATGCTCGCTCGAGCGTGAGACACAGCTCTTCGCTCGAGCGTGCGTCTACGTGCACCAAAAATCTGAGAGCTTGCAATCTACGCTCGAGCCAATATTCCTTCGCTCGAGCGGAGCTTTGAACAAAAGATGGTCGCTCGAGCGTGGAAGCCAAAATCTAGAATTTCCAGATTTGCCTCCCAAGCTCAAACCAAGCACTCAACACATCAAAACTCAACCTTTTGGGCCCATTTTCTGGAAGACACTTGAAAACTCATACTACAACATATTTTGAAGATCAATTTTATAAAATCAAGCTCAAAGGTAAGCCGATTGAACATAATTTCAAAGAAACTTTCATGAATTATGTAAAAACGTAACATGCATGAACTCTTATGAACTCTAGTGCTCTAAAACTAGATCAAATGCAAGATTAAGCTCAAAACCAAAGTGAATTCATGGGCTACAACCAAAATGTGAACTTGCATGTAAGAGTTTTCATGAAAACAACCTCAAAATGTAAGAATATGTACATGCATGCATGAATTAGCTCACAACTCAACTCTTCAAATTAATTCTTGACTTTAAACTCCAATTTCCATGAACTAAGCATGAAACAACTTAAATTCACGAGTAAGAAGATGAATTCTCTACCTTATGTCTTGAATTCTAGATGTGGAAGCTCAAATATGCAAATTCCCTTCAATTCTTCTAAGTTTCCAAGCTAATTCTTGTTGAAATCAAATTTTCTCCTACTCTCCCTCTCTTTCTAGGTTTTGGTCTCAAGAAGGTGAGCAAATGATGCATCAAACACATGTGAATCAAGATTAGGTGAATGGCCTAGAATAATCCACTTAGTGGCAAACATGTAATAAAGCCAAACTAATGTGATATAACATTATTTAATCTAATTTAATCATTCCAAATCAAATTTTAATTAAACCTACCATAAAATCACATAAATCCTAATTAGCATATAACACTAATCAATTTCTGATTCGGTCGCCGATAAGGCCTTCAATTTGCAATTCGAAATTAAAACATGAACAAATCATCTAATGACAAATAGATAGAAATGCAATTAATGCAACACACTCATACAAACAGATCATGATTTCATTCTTATCGGTTACTTATCATGCTTAATCACAGATTAGCACTAATCAGAGGTGAGGGTTGTTACAATCGGCACCTAACCGTGCGGGTTTCTAGACTTTCACCAAGGACACACAAGCCAACAATATAAATCACAATCACAACCCTTAACCAGATTTACCAAGGTATACACATCTTTTTCTCAAAGTAATACATTTTTGATGTTTAAGTATGAAACGATAATCAATACAAGATGTATGAGTAATTAGTTTCAATTAACCTAATTCTCATGCAATTTCTACAACAATTAAAGCTATCCTCCACCAATAGCCCAAAACATATATTTTTACTCAACAAATAAAATCTCAAAATTTTAAAATGGGAGAGATAATATATATCCAACTCCACTCTCATCATCAACAGATACATTCTTCATACCCTTTCAAAACCCAAGATCCTTTCATTTTCTTTCATGCATCAAACATCAATGATTTTTCAAACAAAACCTTATTTATTTTCAAAATCACATTTACCCTGTGTTTGGTTGGGGGATTTGGGAAATGATTTGAAAAGGGAAAGAGAAAAGGTATGTAAAATGTGAATAAAACATACATACATTTCACCTAGTTTCACAAACTTTTTCCTTTTCACTTTCCAAATCCCTTCCCAAATTCCCTAACCAAACACAACGTTAAGGAAAAAATTTCCAACACAACCCAGCAATATACACACTTTCACAACCCTTCTCAAGAATTTATTTGAAAAATTCCTTTTTTACATTCAAAAATCAAATCCTAGATTTAACCCAAAATCTCCAAATCACTAAACATTTTCAAAGAGCAAATAACTAAGCTAAGAATCTTACCAAAGGTCGAAAAAATCCCTACCTTAAGAGGAAAAGAAGAAGAGAGCAATGTGTGGAAGTTTGATAAGGCTGAAAATGAGATCCTCTCCGATTAAAATGAAACTTTAGATGAGCTCTACCTTTTTCTCCAAGGAACTATGGTGGAGAAATCGATGGATCAAGAAGTATTTGAGGTTACAAGAACTAGAGAGAAAAGGGGAATAAATTAGGTTTTGAAATGTTTTAGAGAGAGAAGGAGATGAAAAAGTGACTAAAAATCCCCTCTTCCCGATTTGATATACGCACAGACCGCTTGAGCAACTAAACCATTGCTCGAACGTCAGACACAATAAGTGACACCGCTCGAATGTACAATGTCCCTCTCCTAGAAGTTCAGGCCTGCAAAAGACCACTTGAGCGAAGAGAAAACCGCTCAAGCGAAGATCACTCATTCCCAGAAGTTTTACAGGTCTGCAAAAATACTAAGAGAACTCAAATACCACTAAAGCAACCAAAGCATCGCTCAAGCGAACCAGAAGTGAAACACACAATAACTCTATTGAAAGACTAACTTCCAACCTATTTCAAGCACAACCAACAACTTAACTCAACTATCAACAAGAAGATAAAGGGCATAAAAAATAATTAAAGGTACGAAATCCCAAACCTAAGAGCATGAAATTGGTCAGGTTTAAATCGGAACTGTTATAAAAAAGGTTACGAACCCAAACTAGTCACTTTTTTCGTCTCCCTTTTTGGTGTATGTTTTGGGACATGCACTATAACACTTGTGCTCTATAAGTCAATGCAATGTTGTTAGTCATAGCATGAATAACATGTATTTTGATGATTATTGTTTTTATGTTTTGATTGTTTGAAATTAAGTTAAATTGTTTAGAATCTTAAACTAAATTTATCAGCATAATTCATCTTATTTATATATATTCTATGTTCATTACAGATTAATCTTAAGCTTAAACAGATGATGAATTAGTCCCAGAATAGCATCAAACAACAAGGAAACAACAGCAGCACAAAGCAACAACAAAGGAGGTCGGCCCACAGAGAGGTGGTCGACCAGCTGGACAACCGGTCAGGCCAAAGCTTGCCCAGTTTTGTTCTACTACATGAGCGATCGGATGGACGACCGGTGAAGCAAATTCGACCCAGATTAGCTCCAGTTCAGTCCAAGCTACTCCAGTTGTCAGACCAGTAGTATGCTTGACAATCGCGGTAGTCACCTTTTACAATCGGGATTTGACTGAATGACCAAATGGACATTTGGGTGGACGTTCCGGCAAGGGACCACCAAGAGCAAATGTTCACAATGGATATCTAGGCAGATGACCACCTCTATGTAATGCCCAGAATATGTCAGATACTGAGAACTGATAAAAGAATGATTTTGCATCAAACACCCATCATTTAACAGGCAAATCTCACATGGGCTAGAGACAAATTTTGAGCATTGATGTATCTATTATCTCAACCATCACCATCCCATCTCCTCAATGGAAAGAAGAAGATGGGCTTGTCAGACAAAGAACAGAACACTTAGCTCTGTTATATATGTAGAGTTCTATTATGCAAAACACAACAGAGAGAAGACAGTGAACTGAAAGCAAAACAAAGAGCGAGAAATATTTTTCATCATTCATCAATCTAATACTTCATCTTCTCTAAGTATTATCTGAAGTAGTGTTCAACCTTGATACATCACTCACTTTCAGAAATCATACATAGAGCTTAAGCTTTAGGCTTATCCACCTTTGAGAGGTTTATAGAAAAATCTGAGAGCTTCACATTTTGTATCTATCTTTGAGAGATTATTGTTCAAGCTTTTCTGTGAAAGTAAAAACCTTCATTCCAATCTTAAAAGATTGCAGTACACTCAGGTTTCTTGATTCCTTAAAGAGTGATTGAAAATCACCAAAGGTTTGCAAGGGTATTAGACTTGGAAAGTCAATGTAAAATCTATAGAGGATTGCTCCATGTATATGAGGTTACTAGCACCCCTGTGAAGCTAGAAAATCTATGGAGGATTGCTCCATGTATATGAGGTTACTAACACCCTTGTGAAGCTAGAAAATCTGTGGAGGATTGCTCTATGTATATAAGGTTGTTAGCACCTTTATGAAGCTAGAAAGTAGTAGAAAATCTCAAATGAAGCTTGAGGAGTGGATGTAGGCTTGGTTGAAGCTGAATCACTATAAATCTGTTTGCCTCCTCCTCTTCCCTAATCTTTTTACTTTACTGTTATAACTATTTGATATTTTTGTGATATATTGTATGTGTTAGATATAATCCACTGCCATTTCACTTATTATTTTTAAGCTTTGCTTGATCTTTATCTATTATACTAGTTAGTAAGTTTCATTATTTTTGTTATTGAAATCTATCGGTTGGTGTATCATTGTATTAGTGGAGTGAAATCCAGCCTAAACTTTGATAGGGATGTTCATTTGCGCTTAGATCTATCAGAAAAGTGCTCTAGAACTTTAAATTTTTGAACAGGGTGTTGACACTAGGCTTCCCGAGGTCGACACCTGCATTCTTTTTATTTATTCTTGATGCTTCTACTCTTTGGTGTCCAATTGATATGAAATTTCAATAAGATGATCATGGAGCTAGAATGGACACGATCTAATCGTTGATCTTCTATTTGATTCTTCTATATTTGTCGGTTGTTGATCATCATCTTAGATTTGGAATTTACAGAATTTGACCCCAAAAAAATGGATTCTACAAGTCAAAAAGACCTTAGAGTAGTTATTCCTGAAATCATCATACCGCTCGATTAACCTGGATGCACAGTAACACCAAGGGTTGAGAAGCACTAGATAAAATCCACTTCATCTTCTTCCTACAGTATGCATGAACAACCCAAAAATTCATATTAAAACCCGACAACTCAAGCCCTTGTATCTCCTTCGTTGTAACTCTATTCTGCCTCATTTTTGTGTCATTGGATCCTTCTCACAACCTAGTTTTCATTCTACCTCTCACATGCCTTGTTTCGCCTCTTTTTGCATGCTGTCATAACTCCAAAAGTTGTCCAAAAATAAGATTTTTTTTTCCCCCAATTTCTTACTTTGCTTCGAGCCATCTTTCAGACGTCATAACCTTCTTGCTTCTTGAAGGTTCTACTTTGTTCTTTTGCCAACATCTTCACCTTGCGTTGGACTTCATCTTTCGCTTCTTATCTTCTCACTCCTCCGCGAAATGGGTAGTTTCAGCATGCTGAAAGTAGCCCGAAAATCAACTTCAAAAATTTCAAAAACGTACCTCTTTTGTTTCCTTCTTCTTGCGGCTTTCTTCTTCCTCTCAGAAAATAATATTGAGTAATAATATAAAACTAAAAATATGTTTTTGAATAAAATTTTATTATAAAAATATACAAACTATTAAATTTAAAACAATATGAATAATCATACAAAAAAAATTTAAAAATATATTATTTTTATTATATAAAAATACAAAATTTCAAAGGTGGGGAGGAGGTTTAATATAACAATGTATCATTTTGATTGTCTAGTTGATGCGAGGGCTTAATGTGTGCCTCATATAAGTTTATTTTCTAAATCATTCCGATGTCATACTGGAAAGGTTGGGAGTTGATGTGCATACGTGGATTCAAAGTGGGTATTATTATTGCTACCAAAGCTAGGTCTTGGGTGGCCTCTCACTCTCTGTCGTAGTCTTCACTTGAATCTGTTTCACTTATCCAGTCCATCTCTCAATCGGAACTCTCAATCACCCCTATGTGTTACCGAACTCCACATGAAAGGGAGTGTTAGACATAATCCCATATCACCAATCTAAGCCACTCAAACTTGGAGGGAGTGTTAGACATAATGTCAATCTAAGCTACCAAAACTTGATTAATATAATATAAGAGTCTCTCCACTAATTATCAATTAATTTTAAGTTGGATGTTTTAACAATATTTGATGCTTCTGTGATTGCCTTTTATATTCTTTCTTCTTTCTTAGAAGTAATTTTATATTTTCTTTCTTTATTTATTTTTTTGGGTAAGTAATAATGTCCTTGCCTTTGTTATATATTTGAGCAAAGCAAAAGAGAGATAGCAATCTAACATAACTTCTACAAAGTAGTTCCATATCCATAAGGAACCAAGGGGATCAACCACTGTGGGATGAGTTTATTATATTTTCAGAATTTTAATAAAAATGTTCCAATCATGACATATTTGCCAATTTGCTTGCTTGTTTTTTCATTTTAGGGCAAATTTCACCAATGATCCTTGTAATTTCACTTGAGTTTTAATTTGATTCTTATTATTTCAATTGTAATACTTTTAACTCTAAATTTTTCATTATGTGTCAATCAAGGACAATTAGACACCATAATTTAAATTCAAGATGGAAAAATCATTTATTAAAATAGACAATTTACACTCAATAGCAATCTAAACAAATCACAACCAGTAATCTTACCCCTTCCCCACCCCTACATCACCAAACCCAACCCATCCTCTCCACCACCAGAGTCACCCCCTTTTCCACCCTGACACCCCCATAACCATCAAACAATACCTCCAAAACAAACCTCAAATTCATAAACCATTAATTAGAAATCTACATTAAAATTAAGAACTCATCAGTTTATTAAAAGAGCTTTGAAACCATAAAAATAAAGAGAGACTATGGAAAGCACAATTTGATTAAAAAAAATGGTCACTGCCAAGTTTTGTAAGAAACTTATTTGTGCTTTGAAGAGTTTTCTGATCGAATTCTAAAAACAATTTAAAATGTTTCAAGTTCCATAGAAATATTCCTACATTCAAAGAAAGATTGGGTATGGAGGTGGGTTTATGTTGACCATGGCAGTGACATACTCTCTCTCTAAAAACAATGACAGTGGATTTTGAAATGGGTTTGTGGTGATGTTGGAGGTTGGGTCTAAATGGGGTTGGAGGAGATGGGTTTAGAGGTGGTTTAGTGTTGGTATGAGGATGGCAGGTGGAAGGTGTTTGGAAGGGAGGGCATTTGATGGCATTGCAATTGAGGAAGGTGATGGTGGAGGGAGGTTTCTTGGTGGTGGGGATGGCTGGTGGATTGTTTGGTGGAGTTGAAATATGTAGATGATGATGAGTTGAGTCAAAATCAATGTTTGATTTTAGATGAGTCAACTCATTGGGCTAAGTTAGTGTAAATGCTGTAATGTTTAAAATGTCCCTAAGAAGTGGACACATGCACCCATTTCCCATCCAAAAGTTAGCTGGTTGTTTCCTATTGTACTAAATGAAAAGTTCAAGATAAAAAATGTTACAATTGAAATAATAGGGATCAAATTAAAACTTAGGTGATACTACAAAGATCATTAATGAAATTTGTCCTTCATTTTACATTCCACTAATTTAAGAACATCCGAATTCTCTTTTCTTCTATCAAAATGTAATAGATTGAAGTTGTGCAGTTGCTATTGATAGATTATAAATAATTCTTAAAAAAATAAATTCCTACATTTGTAAATATGAATTTCTCGTTTCCAGTTGAAGGAGGGATCTCTTCTTACCACATTTCTTACTAAGATCCTCCCTTTTCTCTTTTTTTTTTTAAAAAAAAATAAAAATAAAGTTAGAATAAGTGAAATAAGAGAATAGATGTTGTTGAGTTCAATCCAATCATGTAGTTGTTGAAGTCTAATCAAGTTAATTTTTTGTATGAATAATTTACTTTAATGAGTTTAAACATTTCAGATTAAAGATATACCTTTTATGGACTCCAAACAGTACAAACTGGACCTTTTGATCCAAAATATGGACTAGAAGCAAGCCTAACAACCAAGGAGATAGGCTTGCTTCTGGTTAATATTTTAGATTGAAAATTGCAGTTTGCAATATTGTGGACTTACTATGAGGCCATCTCAGTGATTTGAACCATTCAAATTGTAGAACCCATCGAATAGATCATTCACGAAAAAAGTAATTAAATTTTAATAATCACATGATTAATTTATATTTGTGTGAAAAAAATGTTCTTGATTTTTGTAAAGGCACATCATTCAATTACAAAAGAAAATGTTTTTAATAATAATAACTAAAATTGTTCACATCACGCCTTTTGTCTCCAAAATTTTCAGGAAAAATGGTTGAGAGCACTAAAAGTGGTTGCTCTAATAGCACCACTATGCCTTTTTTTTTTTTTTTTTTGGCATTCCCAATGTATTAGTACTATTAGTGGTCTTTTTTTAGTGGTATGAATCATTGTTGAATTTTCAGTCATCAAATTAATCGTGCATTCAAGTTTTTCATCCCCTCCCTCAACTTCTTTTTTTTTTCATGAACAGTCAATACTAGGGGTGAGCATGGTCCGGATTGGACCGGATTGGAGTAAAATCAGGACTAATCCGTTATTTACGGATTCTGAAAAATTGGAACCAATCCAATCCGTTTAAATCGTGGAATCAATCCGAACCAATCCGTTTAAACACGGATTGGATCGGTTTAGGATCACGGATTTACATAATTAAATAACAAAAAAATATATATAACACTTTAATTTCATAAAAATATAAATATAGCATCACATTAGTTTCACAATAGCAATATATCTTTTTATAATAGCGACAAACTGTTCTAGAATTTAAACAACCATAAGAAAACTAATTCCATCATAAGTATTTAGACCATTACAAATTAATACTAAAAACTAGCAAACAAAAGTAATAAAAGAAGATACTATGCAAGTTTATGTTTGGATTTAAATTTTATATGAAATAAGAGAAGATACTATGCATGAGGGTATATAATAAAAATATAGAATATTTTTATACGGTCCGGATTGGTTCCAATTCGGAACCGTGGGGTTCAATCTGGAACCAATCCGTGAATTACGGATTTTTAATTTTTCAATCCGGAACCGAACCACGGATTCAAAAAATTAATCCAAACCTACTGGATTGGACTGGACTGGATCGGATTACGGATTTTACGAATTTTTTGCTCAGCCCTATTTTAAACAATAGAAAATGACTCAAATGGACTATGGATTTTTTTTTTTTTTTTTTTTTATTTTTAGTATGGGAAATGTGAACTAGTTGAATAACAAAAAATAAAAGTTTAATTCAAAAAGTTATTTATTGAATACTATTCAGCAACTTAAATTTATAATTTTAGCAATTGCATTAAATAGATTACCAATTTCTGATTAAAATTGTAATTTATAATTTGTTTTAGCAGTTGCACTGAACACCTCTGTTGAACTTCCAGTGAGATTGTGTGTGTGTGTGTGTGTGTGTGTGTGTGTGTGTGTGTGGGGGGGGGGGGGGGGGGGGGGGGGGGGGGTGGGGGGGAATCATGGAACTGAGCGTTTGTTTGGCAAGAATTTTTGTCTGACTTAAACTTTTTGACTTAGCTTGGTTAAATTAGTTCCATTTGGGAAGAATGTTTTGATATTTTTGATTTTTGTTTTTTGTTTTTGAGAAAAAAAGTGAAATAATTATGGTTTAGATGTGATATTTTGTCTTCTTAACTTATTTAGTCCATTTTATTTTATTTTTTTTAGAGACTGAAAAGTTAAAAATATATATATATAAATCAACCCGGTCTGTTTTGTGAGGGAGGGGGACTGCAAGTTCTGGGGACAGAAGGTGTAATGTGAGCAATTTTTGTTTTTAAAAATAACAGGTTCTTTTGTAATTGAATGATGTGCTCTCACAAGTATCTTCATATGAAATGAAGTTATATTCAGGAACCTTTAAATAAGAAATCTTGGTTACTTTAAAGCTTTTAAGACTCAGAAATTGTTAGCTTGTTGATCAATAAATGCACATCGTATGTAATCTTAACATAAAATTAAGAAAGTTTTGTAGAGATCATTCAAATTGTTCATATTATAAAGTTTGTTGAATATATCATTTATGAAAAAAAAAAATCAAGTTAATTAAATATATATAGCCTAATAACATGACAATATTTGTTAACATGCTATATTGTATATTATCTTTATTTCATAGATGCCATGTTTATTTACTTGAGCAAATTACGCTTTTATGTTAAAAATGCATGGCTATTGAAAAACAATAAGTTGTATATGTAGTTTACGCTTTTGGATTTCATATTACTAGTATGTTACTTATATATTTGTAAAAAATCACGTTGATTGGATATCGATAGCTATTTCATCAAATCAGATTTCTATCAATAGTTTATTTTTTCACCGTCCATTTTTTATATACAAAACTTATTTGATCACATAACTATCGATATTCAATCAACGTGATGTTTTCTAGGCATATAGTCCTCGACGAGCTTTACATATTGAATGGTTCGAATTATCTAAATGGGACCCGTGGTAAATCTTCACGAACCTAACAGTACCCTCCAATCCGATCTAAAACTAGAAGAAAGCCATACCCGCTACTTTGATTAGCTTGACAAATATGATTTGAACTTATTTTTAGGCTCTACAAGGCAATGCTCTCCACTTTTGACCTTTAACTCTCTACAAGGCAATGCTCTCCACTTTTGACCTTTAACTCTTGTACAAGGCAATGCTCGACATTGTTATTCGACGAGGAGGATGACGTTAGTTTCGTATGTTTGTAAGTTACTTTTTGCAATAATCAAAATTTTTTTTTTTTGCAATAATCAAAGTTTCCACAGCTGGTATTATTGAATTTCTTCCAGTGAGATTAGTTTTTTCTTGAGGTAAAAAATAAAAAAAATCTAAGGACATAATCGTAAATTAAAATGCCCACAGCATAAACTAATAATCAAAAATAGAAGATGGATAGCTTCTCAGAATTAGCTTTTTAAAGTTAAAATACTTCATAAAATCAAAAGCTATTTGAAATAAATTTAACCAAATAGTCCAAAATAATTTTTCCCAACCTAGAATCTATAAAAGTTAGCCCAACACCAAACACCCCAAATAACAGCTATGGAAAATTTGATTCTAGCAAAAAGTAACTAACAAACATACAAAATTCACTGTCACCTTTTTTTTTCTGCTAATGTTAAAATACAACAGGAGGAGATGAGGGAAAGTCGAAATTGTAGAACTAAGAGCATTAACATAAGCACCACCTTCCAAGTTCTTACTTTTTAAGGTGTGATAATACCTTAAAATATGAGCTCCTCACCACCCTCCCAAACTCACCTTTTCGGTCGAGTTTTGCAGAGCTTCCTCAAAACCCTTATCCTCATAAACTCGGTTTATCATTACTAGCTTCATCGTTGACAGTTTCATTAAATGCGGCTGCCAAATATTCAGCGAGGCTTGGCTGAGAACTGGATGCATTTGAGGCTTCTGAGATTCTGGCTTTCTTTATACCAACGGATTTTGGGATCGAGGATCTTAGAGAGTCTGGTGTATTCAAAATATTCTCTCTTCTCCAAACAACAGGTTTTAAAAGCTTCCATGGGTCTTCAACCATTGATTTGTTGTAATACAGATCTGGTCTAAACTCCGCTGAAACACCACCATGAGAACCTAATCCTCTCTGGCCACCCCGCCCTAAACCAGGGCGCACGTTATTGCCCGACCAGCGACCTCTGCCTCTTCCTAAATTAGAACTAGGGCTGCCTCCATATCCTGAACCAGAGCCGGGACTGTTGCTGAACCAGTGCCCTCTGCCCTGACCTGAATTTAAACTAGGGCTACCTCCAAATCCAGGACTCCAGACATTAGCAATTCCTGGTGGATTAGTTTGAGGATAGAAGCTTGGGGTGCCAGTAGATCCATTCCAGACTCCAGGTGCTCCTTGATGTTGGCTAAAAGGACTGACCATCCCAATTGGGCTTCCATATGGAACAGAGCTGTGATAAGGGCCACGAGCTTGGTACATTCTTTGATTGGGCAAATAATTAGTTTGGATTTGATGAGCTGGAGAGGGAGTCATTTCAGGGTTCCTTGGTCCTGAGCTGTAGTGAGGGCCTCGAGCTTGGTACATTCTTTGATCAGGAGAATAATTAGTTTGTACCTGATGAACCGGAGAAGAAGTCATTTCAGGGTTCCTTGGTCCTGCGCTGTGATAAGGGCCTCGAGCTTGATACATTCTTCGATCGGGGGAATAATTAGCTTGGAACTGATGAGCTGGGGAGGGAGTTGTTTCGGGGTTCCTTGGTCCTGTTAAACCAATAGATAAAATAAACATAAAGACCACTAAAGAAATAAATGAATAAACAAAACAAATTAAGCAATTACAATCTTCTGGTTGATATTGACAAATAATACACCGGAAATTAGGTTTCAGGTCCCTAATCAGGATCATATAATATCCAGAGCATTGTTAATACAGGAGTTCAAATCAAATTAGACTTCACAACTGGCCTAATGGGCAAGTGGTATAAAAAAAAATAATAAAAAATAAAAAATCTTCATTAACATAAAAAATCAAACAAGGCCTCATAATGGATGCTGATCTTAAAAAACTCGTAACTATGGTAACTTTAAGTTCATTTAATTATACACCAAATCATGTGACACATAACAAACAACACCATGATATCATGTTCAACTTCCAAATCCACTGCTAACTTCAAGCAGATTTCCACAAGCATCCTCCAGATCTCAATTGACACATGCATGATGTGTACCATCTACAATTTTTATCCGCCATGCATATGAAGGACTTACTATTCACACCTGTTCATAACTCTCAATGAAATGCTACGCTTATGCCACAGCCCAAATGACAAAATAATGCTACCTGATTGCTTTATGATATGGCCACAACTAAAATCGTTTCTTGCCCAGGCTATTCTTTATTTATTAAATCAACCTTATCAAGACTTTCTGGAATATGACAATTTTTTAAATTTTTGATAAACATACCAGAAATATGACAATATCCACCAGAATTTGATCTCCAATAACAAAGTAAAGTATAATGCAAAATTATAAGCTTTTTCCCCAAAACTTGGATGAAAAGTGGCTCAAACAATCTTCACAATATCTCAAGGTTTCAATCAAACATTTACAAGAACATTATTTTCTTCGGAATTCCATGTTCCAGATTCCCTTATATATTGAAAAAGAATTACCCTTTTAGTAACTCAAAATTGACCCTTAAAAGTATTCCCTGGTATTCAAAATTCAGAATATACAAACATCATCATAAGATCTATTCAAGTTCAACTAGACCTCTAAACAAAATGATGTGTTAGGTTCATTTCTGCCTCTTAAAGTATCAAGCCTACCATCATTAAGGGCAATACTAATTGAACTAATCCCTTCAATTGTTCTTACATTCAATTTCTATCATTTAAAAACAATAGCTTAAAAGGGGGAAAAAAATGAGGCACCTGAGGTGTTCTGTGCATTCTTGTATTCTTTTTCCTAACGCTCTTATTCTTATGCCATTCTAAAACTCTATTGCTTCAAAATTACTTTAACACCACTTTGTTCTATGTGCATGCATGTGACTATTAAATATAAATCTCCAGCCCGGGTCACTGACTAATGACTGTTTTCTCTTGTCCAGAAACCCTTGTTCTTATCTGTGCAGCGCTCTCACAAGCCTATTTCTAAAAAATAATCACTCTTACTCATAGATTCCTCTACAGTCAGTGGGTTTTTGTGATGCCTGCCCCTTTCTCACTCTTTTTTTGTCCGAGTCTAACATCCACTCTTTATTCACTGTTTCCACCAGTTAATCTATTTTTTCCTGTTCTTCCATTAGTACCAACTAGAAAAATTGTGCTCAGTCACGTATCTATTTAACAATCCCTCATGCCATCCTTAATTTTTAGTCATAGTCATATTAGTAAACAACTATCCCTATTCCACAAAGCACATCATTCCACAGATTCTAATATCCCCAGCACAGGCTTCTTTTTGGGCTAGCGAGGTGGTGAGAGTTAACATAACATAAAACTCATAGAGAAAACACTTATTCACTGATAATATCAAAATCATGACTTTATATGTCACCAGGGAGCTACACTTCCACAGAATAAAGAATCAGAAGAACAAGATATATGCAGTTATAGTTAACATCAAAATAATAATAATAATAATAATTTTCAGATTTGTGACAACAAACATTGCAATAAGTTAACATGATAAAAAGTGAACAACATTACTAAAAGAATGTTCTATTACTTGGGGGTGTGAAATAGTCCGGTGAATTCTGACTGCTGACCTTGCCCCTCCTCTTGTTAGCGGAGAATGCTGACATAGGGTCAGTGTAATAATCAAACCTCGAAGTTGCATTTGAGTTCATCTGCACCGGTGTGGCTGCAGAGGTTTCTATTAATGGATTAGAGAGTTGATGGGACTCCACAGAATTCTCGATTTCATTATGAACTCCCGTTTGCGATGCTTCCATCCGCATCGCTTTCAACCTCTCTCTTCTCTGCTCTGATTCCTCCATTTAGGCTGATATTCAAAACATCAATCACAATCAAATTTTACAACAATAATAATAATAATAATAATAATAATAATAATAAGGGCATGAAATTATGCATAGCAAATATGACTTTGACATGGGGATTGTTGCTTCGAATTCTTTGAAACGAACTATTATACTATGCATACATATTTACACATATCTGCATGTGTGTGCATCCAATTGTATAGCAAACAAAGTTTTATGCAGGGATGACAATAGTATTGAACTTTCTAAAACATTCAATTTGAGAGAAACCCTGGATGCTGTGGAGAGATGGTTGTGCTTGTGTTTGGGTGTGTACATTAGGGTGCAAAAGCAATCCATTTGCAATTTAGCATCTAAACTTCTGGATGATTTGACGAATAAGAAAGATGGGTTGAATTTTGAAAGTGTTTAGTGGATGTGGCGTTTTAAATTCACCGAATTATAGTTTTGGAAAAAAAAAAGCAGTGTGATGAAGCTTCAGAGAAATTCACACCACTATATATAATATAGAATAGATACATAGATATAGTTTACTTCTCTTTCAATCCCACACCCTCTTCACTTACTACTCCAGCAGTAAGAGCATCGACAGTGGGCTGCCAAAGGAGCAGCCCATTGCCAAATTTTGGAAAGAGTTGGCAAAAACAGGTCTCTAGTGGCATGCTAAAACCTAAACCAAATCTTCCAGATCATCATTCCCAACTACTTTCCTTCCTTCCCTTCCTCCCTCCCTTCCTCATACTTTCCCAGCAAGAACTCCCCCAAACAGAAAATAATATTTTTTAACAAAATTCACCAAAAAAACAAACAGACTAAAACAACAACACAAACAGACTAAAACAACAACAATAATCAAATAAATTTCAAGCAATCTCAACTAATCTCAAGCAATTTGAAGCAAATTTTAAGCAATTCTCCATCATAAGAAAGACAATTTCAGAAAAATAAATACCTGGGCTTGAAGATGCGTGATGGATTTCAGACGAGTTTTTCAGCTATCTCAAGCCTTCGTCTTGTACGTCTTCTTCAGCTGCTTGCTTCGTCTTAGGGTTTGTGTGTGTGGTTTAGGTGGGGGTTTCGGCTTCATCTGCTTCGTCTTAGGGTTTGTTTGTGCTTCGACTCCATCTTCTCCATGAGAAAGACGATTTGAAGGAATCGATTTCAAGGGTTTGGGGTTTCTCAGATGGATCGAAGATAGACAGATCCAAAGGGTTTAGGGTTTAAAAAGAGATAAAATAGCGGAAAGACAGTGGCAGGGACGATCGGTGGAGAGAAAGAGATGGAGAGAGAGCAAAGATGGAAGATATGAGAGAGAGACAGAGAGATCAGGGCGGGGGGTCGAAAAAGAGGGAAGAAAGAGCAGAGACACTGAGTTTTCTGGATTAAAATTTTGGAAAATTGAGTTTTTTGGTTTTTGTATTTTTTTGTTTTTAGAGAATATTTTTAAAATTTTAAACATTTTTTTTATTTTTTTACATGTGCCTTACTTGTATCTAAAAAGTAAAAAAGTTGTGAAAAAATATTTTAAAAAATTAATAAATACATAAAAATATAAAAAATATACTGAATTCTTATATTTTTTTTTTTATATTTTTTGTATTTAGTAAATTTTTAAAATATTTTTTCACAAATTTTTTTACTTTTTAAGTATATTTATGTTAGGTGTGTCTAAAAAATAAAAAAATTGCTTAAAATATTAAAAAAATTCAGTAAAAATAAAAAAATACGAAAAATAAGAAAGTAGAATTTTCTAAAAAATATTTTTTAAAAAATGAAAACAAGCAAGCTGATTCCTTTTTCACGCGGCTTTCTCTGTTATAATGCCAGGGAGACTAATTTGGAAGAATTTGTAGGAGTCTCCTCAGATTTTTTATGAAGCATATGGATACAACAATAAGACAAAATTTTAAAAAAAATAAGATATGGGTAGGGACAACATTCGTCAAGAAAATTATAATTTTTAATATTATATTATACATAAGTTCAAAGAATAGTGAAAATCATTCTTTAGGAATTAGATATTAGTGTAAGTATTAATAGTAGTTCACTTCTGTTTTTTAGGGAATATGTTAATTTGATAAAATTTGAAAAACTAGAGTACTAACTATGCATAAATTATTACAATTTCAATTTCATAATAGTTTGGATATGTGACGTAGAGTGTTTATACGTAGTTTTGTGATTAACTTGAATTACTAAGAAAATGTTCAACTAAACATGTTGGACACAAATACTGTACACCCCAAATGTCGATTGTTTGATCCATACACATTTCTTTGTTGCATTTGGTTCTATACTGATATTAACTATTATTTTGAAATTCCATGTAGAACTGCAGTGAAGTATTGTGGGATGATTCTACTATATACACTAATAGGACTCCTCAATACAAGGATTAACAGACTTCTTAAAAATCTTTTCCTTTTGTCTTATGGAAGTATGCTCTTGAAACAAAAAATACAGGGTGCTGATAGATTTAGCACATTTATGGTTTTCAAGCTTTGGGATCATACCTTACGGGGTGAAGTTGTTCAATGACTTCTATCTAATTTTCTTATCTTCAGTGTTTGTCATTCTCTTGAAATCAGTGGTCTCATGCATATAGTGCAAGTGTACAATTCCCAATTTTAGATACTATCGTACTAGTAACAATACAATGACCCCCGGCAATTGCCCAAGTGGTCATGGAGAGGACACTTAGGTGCCAAGGAGTGTTAGATTTTAGGTTCGAATCTATGGAGAGACATTGGCCCGCGCTGTAATCTGACTACTAAAACATACTAACTGCTAAGCATACAAGAATCATTATAAATAGTAAAAGTTCAATTTTTTTAATTTTTTTTAAATTTTTAAATAGTTATACCTTAATACTGCATGATGATTGAGGAATGATTTCTGAAACTTATTTGCTAATGACTTTGGTCTTCTTCCTTGAGAAAAAATGGCTAGACTAAAACAAGCCAAAGAAGAGGCTCAAAAGGAGGTAGCTGAATACCGATCCCAAATGGAACTCGAGTTTCAAAGAAAAGTCACACCTTCCATCAATTGTTCCCACCAATTTTATGTTTGCCTTGCAAAATTTTGAGAATTGCTAACATCAAGTAACAATTGGTGAACTTAACCATAGTCTTGTGTGTTCATGACTCGGTTAGCAATTGTTATCTGATGTTTGCTTTGAAAATTTTAGTAAAAATTCATACATCAAACAATGAATTTGTGGACTCCACAAACTGTTATGGGTGTGCTAATTCAGCCTTTTGAATTGCC
The DNA here is from genome assembly GCA_036172215.1 of Camellia granthamiana. NCBI lineage: Eukaryota > Viridiplantae > Streptophyta > Magnoliopsida > Ericales > Theaceae > Camellia > Camellia granthamiana. Next base: position 81,920,988 of record CM069910.1, read on the forward strand.
CAAATGGTCATAAAAACATAGCAGCGGAGATTCAGGTGCCAACGTCAAGCGCCTTGAACAAGAGACGGATGGGAAGATCCATCACTTGAAAACCGAGGCTGGGAACATATCTTGGGATGTGTCTTACATGGTTTTGAACCATGTTACAACTGTCAAAGTCTAAGCTTCTTGATGGTTTGTTATATTAGTGTCATTCTCTATTTAGGATATGATCGAATGATTATTTTGCATCGAATAATATTGGTATATTAGTTTCTATCGACATTCTTGAAGCATTTATTTTGTGGATTTTGCACTGGGCTTTGCCAAAGGAATTAAATTTTTTTTTGTTGTCACAAATAAATGTTGTGGATATTGGAGCAATCTCTTGTTATTCTTATTGCTTTGCTTATTGTAAGCAAAAGCCTTGCTTAGTTATAGCAAAAATAAGTAAATTGATCTAATTAGATGGTTATCTAAATCATCAACAAAAAGTTATACAATTGACCTATTCTTAAACACTAAGGCCATGAGTTTGGGATTGGATTAATGGTGTGTTTGTTTGGATAGACTGCATAAGGGGGATTGGAATCCACTGGCCTGTTAGTCCTGGGATACATTGTCCCCGGACTATTTGATTAGACTGGATTTGTATCTTATGTTTGTTTAGTCATGGGATTAAATGTCTAGATTGGATTATTCTATTAAATCCTATATTTGTTTGGAATATTATGAAGAAGGATAAATGCTCAAATAACTATTTTACCATTTTCAATTATTTACTAAGTAATAGCAATATTAAACATATCTATAATATTTTAATTATTTTTAGCTAGATCAAATAAAATTTTATTTTATTTTATTTTTTACACAATTAAATAAATTTATTTTTTAAAAATTAAATAAATAAAATATCAATAAAAACATATGTTATTTTTTAATTAAAATTTTAAATAAATTTATTTTAAAAAATAATAATAATTAAATAATTAAATTAAATAAAACATCTATTAAAATTTAAATAATGAAATTAAATAAAATATAAACAAAATTTTAAAATGAAACATCAATAAAATATCCATAAAAAATTATTTAAAAAAATTAAATAAATAAAACATCAATAAAAAATAAATTAAATTATTTTATTTTTAAATTGAGACATTTAAATTTTATTAAATTTTACTAAATATAATACATAATTAAATAGTAGAGAGTGAAAATGGTCATTTCACCCCCTTATCCCCATATTCCCCTTATCCCCCCATTTGTGTCCCATCCCTCCCCATAGGACACAATAGTCCTACATATTTGGAACTAATAGTCTGGAGCAAAATTGAATAACCAAACAATCGATTATTAGTCCGGATAGACTATTAGTCCAATCCCATGGCCTTATCCTTCAAAACAAACACTACCTAAAATTATTAATCCGATATTTGGTTAAACAATTGAAGTACGGACTAACAATCCATCTAAATATGGTATCCCACATATGATGGACTATTCAATCCTACAGAGGGGGTGGGATATAAATTGAAAGACTAAACCAAAGTCTGGACTATTAGTCATTCCTTATAATCCTACCTCAATCGAAACATAAGATAAGATACATAATCCAAAGAGATTCGTAGTCCTAAGGCTATTAGTCATGTGAATGCTAATCCAACCTAATCCAGTTCGCCCAAACAAATATGGCCTAAAAAGCTATGTTTCGTCTACTTTATCATTGTTTCTTGATTGAAGTGACAAAATTGAAAATTCTAAAGACCAAAATGTTGCAAAACATGACTATTGGTATATTTCATTATCATGCTGTTAACGATTTAGGTGATCATTTGAAATTGGATTAATTTAACTTAAATTGAAACTTTCAAAAATAAAATTAACAAAATTAAAATTTTGAAGACTAAAGTAACATGAAACATATATTTTTTAGAACTACAGGTGCATTTTATCCATCATATAAATATAATTGAATGGATAGAGTGATAGATTAAACATATGCTGCCGCCTACCGTCGAAGGGTTGGATCCCGGAATGAACTGTACATCTAGACATTCTAGATTCAATTCTCACTAGTGTCTCAGAATTTGTTCTTTAGAGGTTCATCGTCATAAAAAAAAAAAATAATAATAAATAAATAAATAAAAATAAATTTAACAATGGTGGATGATTACGTTGGAGGTTCTTCAAGAAATGTTTGAAATAAAACTACCATATTGTGATAAAATCAAATATTCTTTGGCAATGATACTACCATGAGAAGAGTTTTTTCAACCAAAACAATATACAATCATTTATTAATTCAAAGAGTCAGGCTCCTTTCCGGTTCAAGAGGGTCCGTGGGCCTGTGGGGGCACACCACATGTTCTATTTCGATAATCCGAATCATTGAGTGTGTAGAACTCGTTGAGTATTTCATCTCTACAAAAAATCACATTAATTGGATATCGATGGCCATTTGATCAAATCATATTTTTATCAATAATAAATATAATTTTCAAAATAATTTATTGACAGAAATATGATCCGATTAAGTAGCTATCGATATCCGATCAATGTGATTTTTTGCATGAATGAAATACTCAATGAACTCTACATACTAAATGGTTCGGATTATCGAAACAGAATTTGTGATGGATCTTATAGACCCGAACAACATGGTCCAGTCCACAATGGACTGAGGAGAATCTGAGTTATTGATATCCGATTAAGTAGCTATTGATATCTGATTAATGTGATTTTTTGCATGAATGAAATACTCGATGAACTCTACATACTGAATGGTTTGGATTATCGAAACAGGACTCGTGATGGATCTCATAGACCCGAACAACATGGTTCAGTCCACTCGTGATTTTGTCTTATCCCAACATCATTTTAAACACATTTTCTAATACAACGATCAAACAAAAGATCCAACCCACATTCTCAAACACAAAAACTAAAATAGCCTACTAAAATAGTCAAAAAACCTAAAAAATAGTCGCTTCCCAAACGAGGCCAATAATGGACTCAAGAGTAGATTATAGAGGTCTAGGTTAGAAGCCGCTTCCCAAACAAGGCCAATAATGGACTCAAGAGTAGATTATAGAGGTCTAGGTTGGAGTGAGGATAGGCTGGGAGTGGTGGTGGCGGTGAAAGGTTGAGAGTGGTGGTGATAGCGACGACATTGCAAGTTTTCCTATATAGAAAGAGTGTGTGGATGAAAAATAAATTAAGATTTTGAATATAGAAGAGGACATTACTGAAATGAATAGATGTGTATGAAAAACATTTTTATTTTTGATGTATGCATTGAGAAAGTGTGTGCCTTGAGAGAATTTAGTGTGTGAAAATAGAATTACTCTCCAAAGGCATACTAGAATGACAAAAAAATTACCCGCCTTCGGCAAAAATGGCAAAGGATGACATTGGATGGAGTGGTGGTTCTCATTAAAGGCCAAAAGTTCTCGGCCGTTAAAACCCTCTATCCCCTTTATCCTGTAATCCTAAAACACTTTATCATTAAATTTTGTGAAAATCTTAAAATACAAATTTTTTAATACATAAGCCAACTACTATGAATATTTTGAAACAAGATAATTAATGACAAAAAATCTAGTGGCCTCCTTAAACACAACTCATCTTACCACGAAACACAATTTTCGTAACTACTAACCTACAACACCAAGAAAACATCATATCATAATTACAAGAGTTGATGGAATAAAAGAGTGACCACACCATAAATTTGGTGTGACTCACTTCACTCAATCTTCTCTCTCTTGCAATGTAAAGAACCTTCTCGCAGGAATGTTTAATCCATCTGTTAGTTAGTTAGTGGTTTGAATTTCAAACATCAATAGACGCAACTCTGTGAAACTTGGTGACTGTTGGTGTATTATACCTATTCTCAAAAGTCACCTATTTGTATATAAATAGTGACAGCAGGTTTGGAATGAAATAGTGATCTATGAATTAGAAGTTTACCATATTAATAACTTTCGGATAAATTGACATTCTCGCGTGATAAACACCCTCACGGGTATTTCGATCAATTGCCATTGTTAGTTTATCTTTCAGTGGTATTAGAGCCAGGTTATACATTATCGCAGATGTCGAATTTTAGTCCGGAAGAAAGACAAGTTTCCGAACTCTTTTTGCCAAAAATTCAGAAAATTATTGATCAACAATCTTTGGCATTGGTGAATCCCGTTTGTTTATATAATTATCACCAACGTGTCGTATTCCCAGAATACTATTCGAAGAAAATAACTGTTGGTAGCGCTGCTGTTCTGAACCTTGCCGAAAGTGAAGCCGAATTGCACCGTTGGAAGAAATTTTATAAAATATTTTTCGATTCAAATTGGGTCTCCAAATTTGCTCCATCTTGTTCTTTACAGAATTTTGATCACAACAGTGTAATTCGCTGTGAAAAAGGGCAAAAATTTGATCCCCAAAATTCGAGTTTCAATGTGTGGTCACCGACTCCCGTTACCGGAGAAGACAACCTGTGCATTAATTCCGTTGCAAATTCTATTCTGGAAATTCAAAACTTTGGGCCAAAAATAAAACTAACTAGAAGGGGCCCAAAAATAAAGATAACAGCTAGGAAGTCTGTACCATTGGGCCTAAAAATTAAAAAGAATTTTCTTCAGCCCAAAAGTCCAGCCGCAGCCCAGCAGCCTAGCGGCCTAGAATTGCAGCCAGCCCAGTGCACAGACTAGCCCAAGTCCGCGACCCAGCCAGCCCAGTGTGCAGAGCCGGCCCAGTGAACAGCCTAGCCAAGCAGCCCAACGCTGCAGCCCAGTGCGCGTCAACCTTTGCGCGTCGCCCTAGCGCCCCGCGCACCGCGCCCGAACTCGCGTCCGTCAGCCTCACCCGACCCGCGTCCTGCTCCGCGCGTTGACCAGCGGTTCAAGCCGGTTCAGCCACAACATTGAACCGGCAGATTGGTTCAAGGGGTTTTTCGGCTCGTTCTCGCTCATTTCAAGGCCGTTTTAAGTCATTCAAAAGCCAAAATTTCCAGAATTTTGCTTAGAATTTTTCTGTGGGTACTTGTTCTAAATTTTCTGAAAACAAAATTCAAGGAGGAGGCTATCCAAGGGTGTCACCAAGGATAACATCCAAAGAACCATTGTTTAAAAGGCACCATTGTATTCCTTGGGCTCGTAACTATTATTACAATACTCATAAGCAAAGTATTGGGTCCACAACTACAAGGCAACAGTACCGTTCCATTCTTTCACATCATTTTCATAATCAGGGCCGATTCAACAACTACAAGGCTTATCCTTATTAAGACCTGTTGTTGTCTTTAATCTTGCTTATTTTTATTTTTAGTTTAATATTGTAATATTCACATTTGAAAGTTTCATATTCACATTTGAATTTTCATAGAAACACATTTTTTTTTTAATATGGCTATTAAAAATACTATGGATTTTTCGAGAATCGAGATGCTTAATGGAAATAATTTCCGAGCATAGAAACGCCACATTTCTTATCTTCTTACACATGAGAAAACATTGCATACTTTATCCACTTCTAAACTAGATGATGATTCAAATTGGTTCCAAAATAAATTGATAGAAGATGATGCAATGGCAAAGGCAACTATGTTACATAATATGAAAGATAACATTATTCCGCTCTTTGAAGAACATGAAACTGCAAGACAACTAATGGAAGCACTAGAAAGTAAGTATGGAGTTCGATCGGATACTCAAATTCAATTGCTCTTGGACAAATATAATAACACTCGTATGAGTGATAATGATAGTGTTGGTGATCATGTTAATCAAATGGAATTAATTGCTAAAGAATTATCCAACGCTGATCATTCTTTGTCGGATAAGATGCAAGTAACAACTATACTTAATAGTCTTCCATTGTCTTGGGATCATGTTATCACATCTCTAACTCATAGCAGACGAGAGATTTCAATGGTAACATTGCCTGTTCTCTTAGTTTTGGAAGAAGAAAGAATGAAGCGCAGGCGTAAAGAAGGATTATCTTCTAACTTGTTGATGGCACAATCTTCACCACAACCACAGAATAATACCCACACACTATTCAACAAGAAAAAGACTACTTTTTTCAAGAAAAAATGGAAGAAGGGATTTCAGAAAGGATGGAAGAAACTACAACAAGAATGGCAAAAGCAACAACATCACCAGCGTCAAATAGGTCCATGTTACAAGTGCGGTCAAAAAGGTCATATCAAAGCCAATTGCCCTCAGAAGAAGCAGAAAAAGGATAACAACCCTGTTGCCATGACAATTTCTGAAGCATTGGTACTTGAGCCTTCATCAAATTCATGATGGATTGATTCTGTTGCAACTAGACATATTGTGCAAAATAAAGACATGTTCGTGGATTTTACTGAAAAGAAGGTTGGTGAACATAGAATTTACATGGGCAACAACTCCTATAGTGATGTTTTGGGCATCGATAATTGTCAGTTCTCTATTGATGGAACTTCTATTGTGCTTCATGATGTGCTCTATGTACCCACCATTCGGCGAAATTTAATTTCAGTTCCGGTGTTAACTCAAAAAGGTTTTGAGATTAATTTTAGGTTTAACACAGTATTGATTAAGAAAGGAAGTGTATTAGTGAAAGGTGTAAGAGTGAATGACATGTACTCTCTTCCTATTGATAATAAAGTATATATTTCTGATTATTTGCATGTTTCTACTAGTACTAGTTCTTATTTATGGCATTTCAGGTTAGGTCACATTAATAAAAATAAAATGTCTCGAATGTTTAAAAGTGGCTTATTGCCTAAAGTTTGTTCCGCTGATTTTGATATATGTGAACCATGTATCAAAGGCAAAATGACTAGCAAGCCATTTTTTAAACATTGGAAATCATCGGAATTACTTGAAATAATTCATTCGAATATTTGTGGCCCTTTAAGAACTAAAACTCATCGAGGCATGGAATACTTTATTACTTTCATTGATGATTATTCAAGATATGGACATGTCTACCTTCTTAAACACAAATCAGAAGCAATTGAAAAGTTTAAGGCATATAAATTAGAGGTAGAAAAGCAACTTGGTCGGTCCATTAAACACTTGAATAATGATAGAGGTGGTGAATATGAAGTTATGGATTTTTTCTGCAAGGAGAATGACATAAAACATTTGTTTGCAATGCCATATACACCACAACAAAATGGAATTGCAAAAAGACGAAATCGTACTCTCATGGAAATGACAAGGTCTATGATGGCTCATGCTGATCTTCCTATTCATTTTTTAGGGAAAGCCTTGTCCACCGTTGCGTACATCTTAAATAGAGTCGAAACAAAAGCCAAACCTCTAACTCCTTACGAATGTTGGCATGGATCTACACCTAATGTTCAAAATCTCAAAGTTTGGGGATGTAAGGCACATGTACTTATTCCCAAACCTTTAAGGGATAAATTGGGAAGCAAAACTTGGGAATGCAAATTTATTGGTTATGTCGAAAATGGGAGTGGTTATCGTTTTTACCATCCCAAACGTGGATTAATAGAAAGTAGAGATGCTATTTTTCTTGAATCCACTGATCTTGTTACACCCATTGAACAAATTGATTTGCTCTCTGACGTATTTCAGGATTCTTCTCTTCCTTCTTTGTCCCCCAGTCCACATATTCTCCTCGAACCATCTCATAGTGGGAGCAAACGCAAGTTACCTGACGTTGTTTTATCTGCTTCGAATCATGAGATAAGTGGGAGTAAGAGAGCAAGACGTCCATCTACGATTTTGAAAGATCATTATGTTTTTCAAGTTGAAGACCTTAATAACTTAGTAGATGATCCTACTAGTTATAATGAAGCAATGAGTAGCAATGATGCTACACAATGGCTTGAGGCAATGAATAAAGAACTTGACTCGATCAAGAAAAATGATGTTTGGGAATTAACTGATCTCCCAAATGGAAGAAAAGCCATTGGTTGCAAATGGGTTCTTAGAAAGAAATTCAAAGTAGATGGAAGTTTGGAGAAATACAAGGCCAGGTTAGTAGCCAAGGGTTTCACTCAACAACCTGGAATAGACTTCGTAGATACATATTCTCCTGTTGCAAAATTTGCGTCAACAAGAATTCTAATGGCGGTAGTCGCCAGGATGGATTTGGAATTGCATCAATTAGATGTTAAAACTTCTTTTCTCAATGGAGAATTAAAAGAGGAAATTTATATGATGCAACCTGATGGTTTCCAGAACCAAGACAAAAAGGATAATGTCTACAAGTTGAAAAAATCTTTGTATGGACTTAAACAATCTTCAAGACAATGGTAATTGAAATTCCACCAAGCCATTTTAGAAATGGGATATATTGTAAGTCCATTAGATCACTGTGTTTATATCTGGAAAAAAGTTGACAAGTTAGCAATATTGTCTTTATACGTGGATGACATATTGTTAGCAGGAAATTGTCCAGATATGATTATAAAAACCAAAACTTTCTTAGCATCTAGATTTGAAATGAAAGACATGGGTCTTGCAACCTATGTTCTAGGAATTAGGATTTCAAGAGATAAAAATTCAAAATTATTATATCTAGATCAAGAGAAATATCTAGACAAGGTGCTCAAAAATTTAATATGGATAACTGTAATTCTTTAAGTACGCCTGTTTGCAAGGGACAAAGTCTTAGTAAAAGTATGAATCCTCAAACTAAGTCTGACATTGAGGAAATGAGAAATGTTCTGTATGCTCAGGCAGTAGGTAGCCTAATGTATGCCATGACAAGCATTAGACTTGACATCTGTCATACAGTCGGATTGGTAAGTCAGTTTCAATCCAATCCAGGTAAGAAACATTGGCAAGCAGTCAAAAGAATATTCAGATATTTAAAAGGCACTAAAAACTTGAAGTTATGTTTTGGTTTGTGTGATCTAGATATAAAAGGATATACTGACGCGGATTTTGCAAGAGATGTAGATGATAGAAAATCTACTAGTGGTCATGTGTTCTTGTTTGGTAGAACAACAGTTTCTTGGTTAAGTAAGAAACAAAGTTGTGTTGCAAAGTATACTACGGAAGCTGAATACATAGCTTGCAGCACAGCCGTTAGTAATGCGGTCTGGATAAAATGATTTGTTGACTGTTTACAATTAGGTATACCTGTCAGGTCGGTCAGTATGTTTTGTGACAATTAGTCTGCCATCTTATTAATAAAAAGTGGAGCGAATAGCTCTAAAGGAAAACATATTGATGTTAGTTACCACTATATTCAGGACATAGTAGAGAGAGGTGAAATTAAAGTCAACTATATACCCTCAGAAGAGATGGTGGCTGACTCTATGACCAAAGGGTTGTCTCTGGAAAAATTCAAAGAACATATAGCTAATATGGGATTGAAAAATACCTAGTTAGGTGGTTTAGCTAATTATATAAGAGCATAGTCGGATGACTCTAGGGACGCCTAGATAACCGATGTTTTGCGACTCTATCTTGCATGGAAACATATGTTTGGTCAGGTAACAAGATAGATGAACTAACAAGGTACGGATATCATAGTTAGCATGAGATGTAAAGTCCATAATATGCAACGTGCTAACTAGATGATATTGTCTGCTTGATCAACAAAAAGTCATTGATAAGGTGTGTTAAGGAAAACCTTCAGGAATGGGTCTTAAAGGAAATACTTAACAATAATTTCAGTGCAGGTCGACACATGAAAAATGTGTACGATTGAAATCGTCAATGGTGATTGGATATGGACTATGAACCCATCACTAAAAATTGATGTCGTTCACTTGTTATATAGTGAATTGAAGTCATCTGGAATGTGTTGACAGTGAGAGAACACATTCGTACGGGTGCGGTCAGATTGGTGACAAAAACGTGCGCACGTATGGTCAAGTCACAATCAGACGTCGATCTATGAGGTAATTTCATAGATGAAAGTGGACATAAGGCAAAATTTTGGTACCAAGGTTAAAAATGCTCAACTTAGGTTTATCATCTTATGATGGTGTGTTCAAGTGGGAGATGATGGAATAAAAGAGTGACCACACCATAAATTTGGTGTGACTCACTTCACTAAATCTTCTCTCTCTTGCAATGTAAAGAACCTTCCCGCAGGAATGTTTAATCCATCTGTTAGTTAGTTAGTGGTTTGAATTTCAAACATCAATAGACACAACTCTGTGAAACTTGGTGACTGTTGGTGTATTATACCTATTCTCAAAAGTCACCTATTTGTATATAAATAGTGACAGCAGGTTTGGAATGAAATAGTGATCTATGAATTAGAAGTTTACCATTTTAATAACTTTCGGATAAATCGACATTCTCGTGTGATAAACACCCTCATGGGTATTTCAATCAATTGCCATTGTTAGTTTATCTTTCAAGAGTAACCTACACTCACTCTTATAATTATAATACTTAATAAATAAATAATTTAAATAAATTTTTTTAAAAAAAAAAAACCTGGTGGAAAAGAAAAGATATAGCTGAATCTGAATTAACTTTCAAACCCAACAACACAAATACATTAACTGGAACAACACAAGTTGTCTTTTTCTACCACAAAAGTTTTGAGTTTGTCTGTCATTTGACAAAAGCAATTGACTCACACTGAGAATCACCACATCCTTACACCCAAGCCAATTCTTCTTTCAACTTTATGATCCGCAGCTGAAAAGTCTATAAGTTAAATCAACCGGACAAGGATTTTTTCAGTAAAAAATGATTGAAAACTCTAAAAAAAGAGCTCTAAAGAGCCCTAATTGTGATTTTGTACTAATTTTTTTTTTTTTTTGACACAAAATAGAGCTCTCTTTAGAGCTCCACTATCAGAGCTCTATATCATCACTCTTCTTCAGTACCAGTTGAATAACCGAAAAGCATAAAGCATGAACCTAACAGCCCAGAGCAAAAGCTGATGATTATATCAGGATGATTACAAATAAATTATGTGACTAGCAAAGATACGCAACACATTTACTGCACATTAACTCCCTTCTCATAAGAAGAAAATGGACTTCAAACAAACAAAAAATATATTTTATATTTTTTGGTTGGGCCTGGGTGGGACCACTGAAAAGGTGGGGTCCCAAGGCAATTTTGGTCCACTACTCCATCTCCCTCATCTAGGGCTAGTGCGTGTGGATTGTCGAGTTCAAACCCTCAACAGTGTGATGAGTGACGGAATTAGGAGAAAATTATGAGACTTCCTATTTTTGTAAAATAATATGATTTGTCATGACATTTTAAAAATATATATATCTCATTTTATATATAAAATGACTCCAGTATAAAAAATACACATCTCATTCTTATCTCATCTTGTATTCTGTTTTTATTTTACATCAAACAAACTTTTATATTTTATTAGAAATTGCTTCTATTATTTGAATTTTTTTTTTTATGTGTGTAGATGTGATTTATATATCATATTACACATACATATATGCATGAGTGTGATAGTGGGGGAAATAAGAAAAAAGACACACAAGATGACAAACATTTATCCATGGTTCTTAAAAGAGTTTTATGTAGAGATTGATAAACGCACGACCTAATTTCCATGATGCAATAACATTTGAGCTAAAATGTATAGCAATACTCAAGGATGTCAAAATTCAGCTTCAAAATTACAAGAAAACCTACAACCTTGGTGAAGCTTCAGGTATTAAAGTGATACTTCACTTAAATTATAAAAACTAACGGTATAATTTACTTAAAAAAAACATATATGACGGAATAAGACTCACATACGTAAAGATGATGCAATTTCTTAACATTTACTATAAAATGCAAGAATAAGAACCAATTAATAAGAACTTATTTGGTAGACAAAGCCAAACAAGCAACCAAAATATATATATATATATATATGATTTAGTATTTTTGAGGATAATGGGCTGCTCCCATTAAAATAATTCAACAAATATTTTACTCACTTTATTGCATTTAGGAAAACTAAATAAGCAAAAAAGCAACGAAAATATTTATCAACATTAACCTTATCAGTACTTTTTTTATTTTAAAAAAATAAAAAAAAAGGTTACTAAAAATTATCTAGTAAAAATAACTTTTTAAATAAATAAAATTTTGATTTGAAAATATTATACCAAAATGGCATTATCACATCATTCATTTCAAATTTTATGTAGTGATATATTATCAATAATATACTATATTATTTGAAGTGAACATCTTGTTCGATGTGAACAATGAAGTGAAATTATGTAATCCTTTTTTAATTTTAAATCAATAATATACTATATTATTTGAAGTGAACATCTTGTTGGATGTGAACAATGAAGTGAAATTATGTAATCCTCTTTTAATTTTAAATTATCCAGTAAAAATGATTTTTTTTTTTTTTTTTTTTTTTTTGTTTTTTAAAAATTATTAGATTGAGGTGAAAATGAGGCTGTGTTCACTTTTAATTCCAAAATTATCTAACAAAATCACTTTTAAACAGTTTTGATACTGATGGGCACCCAAGGGGGTCCAGTCCACAGCTCATGGCCTAGGTGTTGAAGCTCAATAACTTTGAGAAACCAATGCTAGCTCACTGATGGGCACCCAAGGGGGCCCAGTCCACAGCTCACGGCCCAGGTGTTGAAGCCCAATAACTTTAAGAAACCAATACTAGCTTAAGACTAATAGCATCCAAACACGTGTCAGGTAGGGAATCAGCCACGTGAAACAGACAAAGATCCTGCAAAATTATTACACCCACACATCAGCCATTTAATGAGGCCGTTGTAGCATTAAATGCGGCAAGACCCCTCACACCGAAGTATGTAGAATCACCATGAACGATGTTAATTAGGCCATAGACTTTCGGCCAACAAGACAGCTGAGAATGGACAATGAAATGATGAGCAAAGGATATAAGGAGCTTTCGAGATACGTTAGAGGTTAAGTTTTCACCCTCTTGTTTCTCTCTCTCTCTCTATCTCTCTCTCTAAGGTCAATCTATCCTGACCTAACTTGATCGTCGAAGTGTCTGTCGGTGGTCAATTTCCCCATTTGGACCTTTTTACAGGCACGCTTTGAGGGCTCCAAGGCCAGCAGACCCGTTGGAAGCGTGGATGACTTCCATCAAAATTATTGCATTATCAGTTGGCACCGTCTGTGGGAACTTGATCTTCGGTTGACAGTTGTGTTCATTGTCACTGGAGAAAATCCTGTTATCTCCTATAACATGGTGGATGGTCACGACCAAATCCATGGCCTCCCAACACAATATTGGTAACCTTGAAGCTAAGTCCTCCCAACCCAAATAACCCACCTCCATATTTCGTAGAACTTACTAACAGCATCAATCGTCTAACCGAACAAAACTAAGCCCTAATCAACGCTTTACTCCAACGCGACTTACCTATCGCTTTTCCACCACCACAAATAGTTCCCTCGCATCTGGAACACACCCACAATCACCACCAATTCCTACCACAAGTGTCCTGAGGAATATTTTCGCCTTTCGCCCCACGGCCCCAACCGTCGAATCTTGACGGCCTACACCCCCTTCCCTCAAGCTCACAGCTTCAGCAAGAGGGACCATCGCCTTTCCATAACCGCCTCTCACCGCACCACGCTACCGCCCATGAAGGCGAGGCTAGTAGTGTTCAACCCTGATTCCTTCTCATGGGGATAATGTCCCCGTTTGGGACGAAGAACTGCGGGCCATAAAGCTTCAGTTGCAAGGTGTCATGCAGAACATGCAGCACAAAACTTTCTCTACCGCCAACTCCCCTTTTACTGCTTCTATCAGAGATAAAGCTCTCCCTTCCAAGTTCAAAATGCCATCGATCGACACCTTCGATGGTACCACTGATCCAGTCGACCACGTGGAGGCATACCGGACACTCATGATTCTCTATGCTTTTTCAGACGAAATCATGTATCGCACCTTCCTTGTCACGTTGAAGGGGTCGGCGCGCCTCTGGTTCAGCTAGCTTCCTAAGTTGCTGTTAGTTTTCTTTACCAGTGAAACATTTAATTCTTTGTCTCTGTCTTCTATGTCAACTCTCTCTTTATGCTCTCTTCTCCTTTTTCCAATTGCCATGTCACTCATTTTGTCTAACTCATCATCTTGTTGGATATCCACGTCATCATCTTGATCCTCACCCAGTTTGCCCCTCTACTTTGATCTCTGTTCATCTTCTTGATCATATGAACTGTAAGCATTTTCGTCATCATGTTTCTTATGACATTTGCATATCTTATTTATCACCACATTGGTAATAATTTGCTCCTCACACACTTTCACTGGATATAGAATTCCTTGACAGTCTAGATTCACTGTTTTATTGATAGATTCCATATATGTGGTGACAATTCTTGTCCTTCCACATTGTAAACTCTTCATATTAAGAGTTTCATTATCGACCTCAATAATTTCTCCCTATAGTCTTCCTATACTGTTGAAAGTTTTGTTGTTCCTAAGGTTTAATGGCACTTCATTCAACCATACACATCTTTCTTGTTCAATGACCATTCTTTTTTTTCCATTCCTTGACTGATTCACACCACTCCTTAATCTTGCCACTCATCATGATGAGTTTTTCTTTCATCTCTTGGGTTGATTCAAATGAGACAACTATATCCATTCCACCTGCCTTTGTGACTTTGATGATCCCCACCTCCTTTTTAGTTAATTCATTCTTGAAATCCCCCTCTGAGCATTGCGGTTTCAGCCGAACAATTACACTCTCATACAACCATCCATTACCTTCTTCATAAGCCCTTATGGTTAAGCTTGTGTAATCTCTCCTCATCCCTTCACCTATCACATGGGCGTATGATTTCTTTCTATTTTTCATATTAACATTTGCATAATTTGTCTTTTCTTCCTTCCTCGCCTCTTTGACATATGCTAATCTTAGTTTAGTTCCCTGGTCCTTCTCAAAGTCTACTGGTTTTACCTTCAATGCTTTGTTATCCCACCACAGGTCATTTGCTTTCTGTACTACCATTTGTGCCGCAACTAGGCAGGTGTACCTTACGAATCCAAATCTTGATCGTGTTTGTTTCCTTCTCTTGAACGATATGTAAACATTCTTTACCACTCCAAAGTTATTGAATAATGAGTACAGCCCTTTTCCATTGATTCTGGTATTTCATCCACAAAAAGTGTATACATGCCTACTTTTTGCTTTGAGAAACCCTATTCTTCTATGTCTGCGCAGAACTGGCTTCCAACCCCTTTCTCCCGCTCCGTACATTCTTCATCCTTCTCTCATCATGTTCATCTCTTTATATATCTCCCCAACTTATTTTTCCAACGTGTTCCTTCTGCCTATAACCGATTCATTAAGTAAGTTACTTTTTGTTATCCATTTGCTTTGGTATCAATAAATCTCTCTCTCTCTCTCTCTACATGTTTCATTGCCAATATGAAGACAACGATCTTGGAATGCACACACTCAAGAATGGCCAAGAAATCACTTGAAAATTCAAGCCCAGCTAGAACATTTAACGTACGCTATGAATGTAAACATTAATGCACGGTTCACCCTATTATTATTATGGGTATTTTGATAATTATGTTAATCATAGGACTTATTAGAACCTAAAAAAATAATTTAGACTAAGTGAAAGAGTTTTTTTTTTTTTTTTTAATATTCTAAAATAAAAAACAATTTAGAGAATTGACCCACTTTTCAAACTATTTGGGAAACTAACCTGCTTTTTGAAATTACATTTTGAAAATGCGATTTTGAAATTGAAATTACACTTTCAACATGCAATTTCATCTTGAAATCGCATGTTAAAAATGCAATTTCAAAAAGTGAAGTCTATGTCATCATAAATTGCATTTTCAACATGCGATTTTAAGGTGAAATTGCATATTAAAAATGCAATTTCAATTTAAAATTACATTTTCAAAATGCGATTTTAAAAAGCATGTTAATTTCCAAAATAGTTTGAAAAGTAGGTCAATTCTCCAAATTTTTTTTTATATAGAATATTTAAAAAAAAAAACTCGAAGTGAAATATAAGCAAATGAGGAGAGATTTATGAATAAATGTCCCTATTAAAATCCTGTGATAGCTAAGAATAAAAAAAAAATTATAAAAAATAAATAAATATTATAAATATTAACACTACAACATATAAGAGTTTTATAACATATGAAACATTTATGTTTAATCCTGCGTGCACTTAGATTTATTGATACAAGGAAACCAGTCAATTCACAAAATTAATTAGTTAAATAATTAGTCATTAGTATTAGGATAAGTTACACTTACCCCCTTGACGTTTTGTTTCATTGCAGCAACACTCATGTGATTTCTAAAATTACACTGACCTCTAAACTTAATGTAGTCATACATAAAATGTCTAATATACTCTTTTTGTTGTGTCTAATTAGTTAAAATATTATTTTTTTGTCAATTTTATTTATTGAAAATAAACAAATGATTTAAATTTAAAATTTAAAATTTAAAATAATAAAATTAAAAACTCAATATTAAATTGTTACCATATTCAAATCATAGGATTTTTTTTTTTCAAAGGCAATTTCTCCTCAATTATAATATGAGGTGTCTGCCCCAAATAAATTGGAATGAAAATCTCCATTAAATTATTGTAACAGAGAAGATAAGCTCCTAAGTAGGACCTACATTACATTAACTTTAAACATATACTATTTATTAATTTATTTATTTTTGGGAGAATTACAACTCAGCCTATCTTTTTAAAAAAACATTAAAATTATTAAAGACAAAAAAAATCACTAAAAAATTAACCTCAAACCTTCACTTAGTTCATGCCACGTGGCATTATAATTTTGTAAATTCCATTTGATTAAAAAGAAGTGTGGGGTTAGATATATACTTGTTAATTATTATTTTTTAAAATTTGGATGTCATACACTGAAATTCTAAAATTAATTAAGGTTGCATTAAATAAAAAATTAACAGATTCCAATTAGAGAATGGGGATATTTTAGTCATATTATAAAAGAATGAGGATACTTCAGGGTAAGAATGAGGACATTTTTTCATTTCAAATTAGTTAAGGTTGCATTAAAAATATATAAAAAAAAAATAGTTAATTTTGACGTAAAAGAATGAGGATATTTTGGTCATATTATAAAAAATTAAATTCTTCCAATCAAACATTCATTACTTTTTTTCCCCCTTCTAAAATCCACAATAATAGAAGTAGTTGGTTTCATTTGATGTAACCTTAATTATAAAAGAATGAGGATATTTTAGTCATATTATGAAAGAATGAGGACATTTTAGGTTAAGAATGAGGACATTTTTTCATTATAAATTAATTAAGGTTGCATCAAATAAAATTAGTTAATTTTGACTTAAAAGAATTAGGATATTTTAATCATATTATAAAAAATTAAATTCTTCCAATCAAACATTCATTACTTGTTTCTAAAATTAAATTCTTCCAATCCATATTTGACAAACTGTGTTCAATCAATGGGCTATCAATATTTGATCAACGTGAGTTTTTGCAAGAATGAAGCACTCGACGAGTTCTACACATTGAATGGCTCGGATTATTGAAACAAGACTCGTGATGGGCCCACAGGCCCAACAGTACAATCTAGTCCATAAAGTGGATTGGAGAGAAGCCCATTCCTTAACAAAACTCATCTTATTTTTTACTTTTTTGTTTTTCTTATTCCAAGACACAAGTGAGTGAGTCCTGTGGGAGCCGAATAAGTGGAATAGTCGGGATACGCGTACCCTAGAAACTAGATACTGCTCGGCTCCGTATTGCGTAACTAGGGCGCCGAATGCGTTAGTGAGGCCGAATAGACGGGGGTCAGCAGATCCGAATGAAAATAAGGTGAATGGGATAAAAATAGGCACAGGCCCCGAGGCCCAGAAAAGTAAGTATAAAAACCAGAACCACAAATCTAGAAAGGTATGTAAGAATCACTCCACTAAACTTAGACAAGAAGCTATCTTGAGTGTCTGAACTAACTTGTCCGTTGGAGTGCTAATTCCGGCACCCCCGACCGGAGTGTTTCCATCTTTTCAGGTGACTAGCTGAGGATAAGCAGCGTCTCCTAGGATCTGAAGAGTATTTCCAAACCACTTCTCCACAATTGGCGCCGTCTGTGGGAATACTCAACTACATCCATGGCAGGCGTGACTGAAGATCCTCCAGTAGCCACCGACAAGACCGCACAGAGAGTTGATCTCATTCCAGCAAACTCGCTTGGACCAAAAACTATCACAGCAAGACTTGCCTCAGACCTTCGCTCATCTTCAAACCGAATGCAAACGACAATACAAGCGACCATGGCTCAAGCTAGGCGCACCGAACAGAGCTTGGACAACATCATTGCTGAGAACGAACGCCTTCGTCGCGATCTGGCCTCGGCAATAGCAAAATCCAAACAAACGGTGCGCCAGGCTTCTGAGCGACCCCCAAGGGAAGATGATCAACGATCTCGGGTTCGACAGCAAGAAACTGACGGCCGCTATGCCTTAACGGATCATCTTGACGATTTCGCAAAGGACGAACGTCTCCACCAACGCATCCGGAAGAGTGTGGTTGAAACACCTGCCCCTCCGCAAGATGCACTTCCCCTCAATACCGTCCACATGATATACAACCTACCTGCAGCCCCGGCCGTGCATGCGATCCAATTGCATCCAGGCCCCCAACAACAACTCACGCCAGCAAAGCGGCCTCGAGTGACGCCAAGTATCACCTTTGACGATTCTGATATGATCAGTGTAACGCTCCCTCACATCGATCCGTTGGTTGTTGAGCTGCGCGTAAATCGGTTCACCGTCGAACGCGTTCTTATCGACCAGGGCAGCACCTCGGAGGTTATGTATTATAAAACCTTCACCAAATTCGGCTTCAACGAGTCAGACCTGACTCCGAACCCTTATCCACTATTTGGCTTCAATGCCACTCCAGAGTACCCCTTGGGAAAGATAAGCTTACCCGTTCGAATAGGCTCCATAACGGTGGATGTGGAGTTCTTGGTCGTCCGGCTGCCTTCACCATACAATCTCATCATGGGACGATCGTGGTTGCATACATTGCAGGCCGTCCTAAGCACCTATCATCAACTGCTACGTTTCCCAACAAAACATGGCATTAAGAAAATCCGCGGATCCTAGAAATCGGCACAAGCATGTTATCTCCTTGCCGCCAGAACGCCAACGGAACTGCAAGTAAACTCCATTGAGGTGCCGAATCGGGAGATCCTGGATGACGTTGGGCGGTGTCCAAACGAGAAGGCCACGGAAGATCTAGACCAAGTTGACATTGATGGAAGCCCAGAAAAGTTCTTCATGATCGGCGCCTCTTTGAATCAAGCCGACATGCAGCAGCTGATCTCTTTCTTGCTCAACAATCTTGACGTCTTCGCGTGGACTCCGTACGAAATGCCGGGAATAGACCCGTCAGTCTCACAGCACCATCTGAATGTCGATCCGAAATGTAAGCCGATCATTCAGAAAGGCCGATGGTCAGCCGCAGAACACACTGCCGCCGTTGTTGAGGAGGTAGACAAACTGCTTGACGCCAGGGCAATTAGAGAAGTCACTTACCCTACGTGGCTCTCCAATACAGTGGTGGTGAAGAAGAAAAATGAGACTTGGCGAGTGTGCGTCGACTTCACGGATCTGAACAAAGCTTGCCCCAAGGACTGTTTTCCTATACCTAGAATCGACCAGCTTGTCGACGCGACGGCACATCATCAATGCATGAGCTTCCTCGATGCTTATAGAGGCTATCATCAAATCGCTATGCATCCGGATGACCAGGACAAAACTGCCTTCCTCACCCCAAGAGGAACTTATTGCTACAAAGTTATGCCTTTTGGGCTGAAGAATGCAGGGGCAACCCACCAAAGATTGGTCACCGCCATGTTCAAAGAGCAACTCGGCCACACCATGGAAGTATACATCGACGATATGGTGGTCAAGTCCAAAGAAGAACAGAATCATATAGCCGATCTAGAGAAGACATTCAGCATCTTATGCAAATACAGAATGAAACTGAACGCTTCCAAGTGTGCGTTCGGAATCGGCTCTGGCAAATTCTTGGGTTACATCGTCAATCACCGAGGAATCGAAGCCAACCCGAGGCAAGTCACAGCAATCCTGGAACTCGGCTCCCCCCATTCAATA
Source organism: Camellia granthamiana (assembly GCA_036172215.1). NCBI lineage: Eukaryota > Viridiplantae > Streptophyta > Magnoliopsida > Ericales > Theaceae > Camellia > Camellia granthamiana. The sequence goes on from CM069910.1 coordinate 81,941,044, forward strand.
AAAGAAGTCCAAAAGTTGATGGGGATGACCGCCGCACTTAACAGGTTCATTAGCCGGTCTACAGATCGCTACCGACAATTCTTTCAAACACTACGGCAGGGTAAGGCTTTTGAATGGTCCGCCGAATGCGAATCAGCCTTCAACGGACTCAAGACGTACCTCCGCTCAGTATCTCTCTTGACCACACCCGCCGCTGGTGACCTGCTCATCCTGTGTCTGGCAGTTTCCGATAGGGCCGTCAGCGCCATACTGTTAAAAAAGGAGGAGGGGAAGCAACGGCCAGTGTATTATGTGAGCAAGGCAATGGTTGACGCCGAAACACGCTACCTACCGCTGGAAAAACTCATCTTAGCCCTAGTCATAGCGGCAAGAAAACTGATGCATTACTTCCAGGGACATAGCATTGGGGTGCTAACAGATTATCCCCTCCGATCAGTACTACGGAGTGCAGAAGCATCGGGACGTGTTTCAAAATGGGCTCTTGAACTCGGCCAATACGACATTCGGTTTTTACCTAAAACTGCAATCAAGGGGCAGGTGTTGGCCGACTTTGTTGCCGAATTCACCGGCGAGCTTGCCGGCCTCAAACCTGATGTTCGACCAAAGGCCGAAGTTCTACCGAAGCCGAACTGGAGAATTTATGTCGGGGATATTTGGCAACTATACTGTGATGGATCATCTAACCAAAGGGGCAGTGGCGCCGGAGTTGTAATCATGTCTCCGGATGGGGCAGTAATTGAGCAGGCCGTCAAGCTTGGCTTCGAAGCATCCAATAACGAAGCCGAATATGAAGCCCTTCTAGCCGGTCTGCGGAATGCGCACCTTCTCGGCGCACGGCGTCTGCTCGTGTTTTGTGATTCAAAGTTGGTAATCAATTAGCTAAAGAGGGAGTACGCGGCAAGAAACGACCGTATGGCGGCCTATATGAAAACGACCAATTCCTTGCTGGCAAAATTTGACCATCATGAACTGAACCAAATAACACGCGACCAGAACACATACGCGGATGCCTTGGCATGCCTAGCGTCCGCCATCAATTCTGAGATCAAACGGACCATCGAAGTAGGCTTCGTCCCGGAGCCGAGTATCGGCCCTTTGGAGGAAATCCACGTCAATGTTATAGAATCTGCACCAAGCTGGATGGACCCCATTGTTGCATTTATCTCTTCTGAGCAACTCCCAGAGGACAAAAAAGAAGCACACAAGCTGCGAAATAAAGCCCTGCGATACTATCTGGATCCGCGAGGAGGGCTTTACAAAAAGTCCCTCTCTGGCCCATATTTAGAATGCATGCACCCCGACAAAGTAGAGGAGCTTCTGACAGAGATACATGAGGGCAGTTGCGGTGCCCATTCTGGCGGACGCTCCCTGGCCCATCGAGCTATAATGCAGGGATATTATTGGCTGACAATGAGAGCTGACGCGAAGAGCTATGTAAAAAAGTGCGAACAGTGCCAAAAGTTCTCCCCATTAACCCATCTGCCTGCTGAAGAGTTGAGCTCTATCACCAGCCCCTGGCCGTTTGCACAGTGGGGACTTGATATCGTAGGGCCATTGCCCAGGGCCCTAGGGAACAAGCGATTCTTAATCGTCGCCACGGACTACTTCACAAAATGGGTTGAAGTGGAGGCCCTAACACATATACGAGACGCCGACATTAAACGCTTTGTATGGAGAAACATCATAACACGATTCGGCATTCTGAGAGCTCTCATCTCAGACAATGGCGTCCAGTTCGATTGTGGCGTATACCGAGAGTTATGCACCAAATACGGCATTCGGCCTTACTTCTCGACACCGGCCTACCCCCAAAGCAATGGTCAAGCCGAAGCTTCTAACAAATCCATCTTGGACGGCATCAAAAAGAGGCTGGAAAAAGCTAAAGGCAAATGGGTCGAAGAATTGCCGAGTGTATTCTGGGCCCATCGTACTACGCCGAGGAGGTCCATTGGAGAAACGCCGTTTGCTCTATGCTTTGGAACCCAGGCAATCTTACCCCTGGAAATCGGCCGCCCGACTCTGAAATCGCAAGTTTTTGACACAGGCCGAAACGACATGATGCTTGCCCTAGATCTGATTCTAATCAAGGAACAAAGAGACCGCGCCCTGGCATCCATGGCACGCTATCAGCAGCAGCTCGCCAAGTCGTATAATCAGCGAGTTCAGTTGCGCCGATACACGCCAAGAGAGCTTGTCCTAAAGAAGGTACTTTCTGCTGATCGGAGACCGGCCGACTGAAAATTGGGTCCAAACTGGGACGGCCCTTATCAAATTGAATCCATCGCAGGAACAGGGGCATATCGGCTTTCAGACATGTCAAGAAGAAGCCTGCCACGGCCTTGGAATTTTACACATTTATGTAAATTCTATCATTGACCCGACTTGTGGGCTTGGTACTTGTATATGTTCCACCTTTGCAATACAAAGTCTTTCGTTTTCTCATGTTCGCTCCTAAGCCTTGATTAATGAGGGCCGATTAAGCCTTCCACGGCCAAAATAGTCTCTGGATTCAGAGGCCCCTTTCGGTGCATAACACCCTAAGGCTGATTAAGACCCCGGATTCGGAGCGCCGTTCGTGGATGTCACAATTGGCCAAAATAAAGTCTCCAGATTCGGAGCCCCCTTTCGGTGCATGACACCCTAAGGCTGATTAAGACTCTGGATTCAGAGCGCCCTACGTGGATGTCATGATTGGCCAAAATAAAGTCTCCGGATTCGGAGCCCGCTTTCGGTGCATGACACCCTGAGGCTGATTAAGACTTCGGATTCGGAGCGCCCTTCGTGCATGTCACGATTGGCCAAAATAAAGTCTCCGGATTCGGAGCCCCCTTTTTGGTACATGACACCTGAAGGCGAATTGAGCCTATTAAGGCCGAATAAGATTCCGAATTCGGAGCGCCTTCGTGGATATCACGATTGGCCTTTCTGAGGTCTGTATTCGGACCACTTGATTGGCTGAATAAATATTCAATAAGAATCATTCTTAATTCAGACCGGTCAATGCATGTCTAAACATTTACACCATACAACACAAAACTTGCCAGAAAGATGAAATAATACGATTAGTTAAACACATAACATTTCAAGACCAAATACAAACGCTGAAAAGAAAAGAAATTTTGTTTATTCAGCACAATGTCTATTCATTCAGTACCCTCATCGTCGCTCTTCTCAATTCCAAAACCGGGATAAGGAAAGTGATGGCGATGATACAGGGGCAAGGCCGAATCAATTCCCACGGCTTTAAGAGATCCCTCGGTTTGAAGGGCCTTAATCCAACCGTGCTTAAATCCACGATTTTCACATCGACAGACCTCCTCGGCAAGGTCCTGCTTGGTCGTCTCTATCCCAACCTTCAGGCCATCCTGAAACCCCTTTTCATAATCCGAGGTTCGTTGAGTTCCTTTCTCCGCACCAACCATTTTAGATTGATCGGCCGCAACCGACACGCTCGCTCGAACATTCTTCAGCTCCCGAAGCTCACGCTCAATCTTTTCCGCGCAAATCTCTAAACTGCAACTCCTTTCATATTTTTTCTCGCTCTCACGTCGCACTTCCCGCAGACGCATGCCGACTTCGTAAGCAGTATATAGTCCTTTCATGGCCCCGTGGATGCCGTCTCAAAATACTTCGAAATCTCGACGTCCGACCATCGATTGTTGGACTTCCGGCGGGAATATCTGTCGAGCGAACGCGACTGCCACATCTGGGTCTTTAATGATAGAGTCTGCCTCCGTCATTGGTCTATTCCTCACAGAAACCGCAAAACTCAACGGCCGTGGCGTCGCATCAGGCTCGATTCTCGGTTGACTATCCTGTCGAGGCAATTTGTTTCGATGATTAAGGGGCTGCTGTGTTACCCGATCCTTGGACGTTCTTCTTCCTGAACGCGTAGGCTCGCTACTGCGACTCATTGCAACATCTGATTTAGTCAATCTTCGTCCCTCCCCAGTTGCCTGAATAGAAATAAGTAGGGCCTCTGGTGTGCACCCGTTCCATTATCCTTTAATGTTTGCTGCTTTCCCGAGGCAACGTCAACACTCCCAAATGTCAACAGTCGGATGACAACTGTCCAGCCCGCGAGTTGGGAAGCGTAATGGCTGATCAATCTGTGCCTTAGCCAGCCCGCGAGTTGGGCCCATTCGGCTTCCCAAGCTTCTGCCCTGGCCAAGGCAAGGGCAGATGCCGATCAATCTGTGCCTTAGCCAACCCGCGAGTTGGGCCTATTCGGCTTCCCAAGCTCGCGCCTTGGCCAAGGTAAGGGCAGATTTATTAATCTTGTCGGCCGAGTTTTCAAGCGTAACAGCCGATCAATCTGTGCCTTAGCCAGCCCGCGAGTTGTTCCCATTCGGCTTCCCAAGCTCGCGCCCTGGCCAATGGCAGATGCCGATCAATCTGTGCTTTAGCCAGCTCGCGAGTTGGGCTCATTCGGCTTCCCAAGCTCGCGCCCTGGCTAAGGCAAGGGCAGATTTATTAATCTTGCCGGCTGAGTTTTCAAGCGTAACTGCCGATCAATCTATGCCTTAGCCAGCCCGCGAGTTGGGCCCATTCGGCTTCCCAAGCTTGCGCCCTGGCCAAGGCAAGGGCAGATTTATTAATCTTGCTGGCCGAGTTTTCAAGCGTAACGGCCGATCAATTTGTGCCTTAGCCAGCCCGCGAGTTGTTCCCATTTGGCTTCCCAAGCTTCCGCCCTGGCCAAGGCAAGGGCAGATGCCGATCAATCTGTGCCTTAGCCAGCCCGCGAGTTGGGCCCATTCGGCTTCCCAAGCTCGTGTCCTGGCCAAGGCAAGGGCAGATTTATTAATCTTGCCGGCCGAGTTTTCAAGCGTAACGGCCGATCAATCTGTGCGTTAGCCAGCCTACGAGTTGGGCCCATTCGGCTTCCCAAGCTCGCGCCCTGGCCAAGGGCAGATGCCGATCAATCAGTGCCTTAGCCAGTCCACGAGTTGGGCCCATTCGGCTTCCCAAGCTCGCGCCCTGGCCAAGGCAAGGGCAGATTTATTAAGCAGCCGATCTAACCACAACCGAAAACAATAGCATTCAACATTTCCCTTAACCAGTTGAGCACAACTCATGAAATTTTTTATATATACACAAGTTACTAAACAAAACGATTTACTCGTGACTATAGCAACAGATGAAAAATAAAAACTGTAAAAGTACATTCGACGTCCCAAAAACTGCCAGCCGTTCGGGTCAGCCATCATAATCAGACTCCAATGGCTTAACATCCACTTGCTCATATGGTATTGGCATAATCAACGCAGCGTTAGCAGCAACAAGGGCCTTACGCCAGTCATGTTTGAATCCCCGATTTTGAAACTTCGGGACTTGGTCAATGTACTCGGCAAGCCCAGCGTTTTTCCCGGCCTCGAACACTTTGGAAGACTCCAAGTCGGCTGCTTCCTTCGCCACCTTCAATTCAGCCTACTCAGCCTCCAGTTTGGAGATCGCCTTCTGGGCCAATCTGAGCGCATCTTCACTCGCGTCCGCCTTCTTCTCGGCATTCGATCTCAACTGATCCGTGCTACAAGCCCTCTTCATCTCGGCGTCGGCCCTTGAGGCTTCCTTATTCGCCCTCAAAGCCTCGACCTCGGCCCTTCTCCTCTGGCCTTCAACTTCCTCGCGTAGGTTGCCAATCTCTTTGACGGCGTCGCGATGGCGACGGCCCAAATCGGCTATCCATCCGACGGTCTGCAAAACAAGCATTTTAAACCTTAACTTCAACAGTATTTGGATTAAGTGAAGCTAAGTTCGAATATGTACCAAAATCGTCGATTGGGCGGCTAGTGCTGTCGCATTCAGATCCATTTCCACCCGGAAAGCCTCTTTGTCAGACGGCAACGACACGGACGTGGCCAAGCTAAATGCGACTTCTGGATCTTTAAGCGCCGAAGCATCAGTAGAAACCGGCATGTTTCTTATCATCGGTTGAATGACAAAAGGAACGACCACGTCCGATCCCTTTAATCGAGGACGTTTGCCGCCGTGTTCCGCTGAGCCAGCCTCAAACTCAGCAGGGCGTTTCTCTGCCTCAACTTCTTGGCCAGCCTGCACGATCACAGCAGATTCGGCATTCCGATTTTCTGCCGTTTCTACCTCAACAACGCGTATGGACTCTGATCTGCTGACAGGCAGGAAGAATTGAGATTCGGTGGCGGGCGGTATTTCAGACGTAAGGGACTCCGCTCTTCTCCGCGCGGCCAACCTTTCTGCATTCGCCTTCCTGGCAAGTTTTGTCAGGCTTAACCCTGCCATATCTTCGGGGTCTGCGGCGGGAACGCTCTCCAAACCGTGAACAGCGCCGTCAAGTGAAAGATCCCCTCGGCCCGAAGCGGATGGGGGATCGGCTGAATTCAATACCTCGTCAGATTCGGTTTCAGACTGACCTGATTCGCTAACATTAGCGACGTCCCGCTCCAAATCGGACCCTTCAAAACCAACCTGCCTCAAGTTTTTGAAATCGGACAAAATAAGAGCGATAAGAGAATCTTCGCCCTCCGGAATAGGGATTTTTTCCTCTGCCGAGAAGGTCGTATATGTCGGCTCGTAACGAAGCAGAATATGTGCCGACCTCCCTTGTTTTTGAAGACTTCGACGGCCGAAATATTTGAGTGTGACTTCTATATCCGAAAGAACGGCGCCATCAGTTGAAGGCAGAACTTTCTTCAAAATGCTCCCTGCACAAGACAAACCGTCACATTTCAAAGAAGAGGCTTCACAATAAAAACGAACAAATAATAAAGGCAAGAAGGCAATCAGCCACCTGGCTCGCCCCTCCGTCTAGGAATAGGGTTGACGTGATCCTCTCCTTCGCCAAATTCCCAGTTACCCTGGACAACGACCATAACGTCATCAACTCGTTTTCCAGAACTAGAAAGCATAGTAATCAGCTGATGGTCGATATCCTTGGCCCTGAGGAAGAAACGCCCGTGCCGACCAGAAGACTTAGCCAAGGCATAACAATGCCGGAAGGCTGGAATGCCAAGATTAATTCTTAGGCGACGGTTGAGTGCTATAATCCCCATTATGTTTCTAAAGAAATTCACATTAAGTTGGGAAGGGATTAAATCCCAGTAGCGAAGCACAGCCCTAAGAAATGGGTGAAGGGGGGAAACGGACTCCACCCTTCGCTATTGACAAAAGGGGAAAGACAATTGTGGTTTCATCCTCCCTCACCATATCAAGAGTGCCGTCTGCCACAAGCGACAGACGGACATCATCAGGAATGGAGAAATGGCGTTTAAAGCCAGCGATTCGATCTGACGAGAGGGAGGTCTTTCAGATGTTTCGCCATGTCCTACAGTTTATGAAAATACGCGAAGGAAGGAACAAACCAGAAAAGATCTTCAAAACAAAAGAGGAGAGAACTTACAAAGGACGAAGGGGATATCAGAAAACAGAGTTGCAGGGATTATCCAAAAGGCGATCTAGCGATGAGCGTCACGAGATACATGAAAGGACGTCAAAATTTTAAATCACAATAAATAAACATATGCATGGAGGGGAAAAGTCGACATGACAACCGAAGGGGTGCGCTTAGATATCCGCATGACGATGAGGCCGGCCCTCGAGTTTTGGCTCTGACCTTTCGAAATTCAAAACCAAGCACTCCAGCCCACTGTCGTCGGCGGAGTGCTTGGGGGGCAATTGTGGGAACCGAATAAGTGGAATAGCCGGGATACGCGTACCCTAGAAACTAGATACTGCTCGGCTCCGTATTGCGTAACTAGGGCGCCGAATGCGTTAGTGAGGCCGAATAGACGGGGGTCAGCAGATCCGAATGAAGATAAGGTGAATGGGATAAAAATAGGCACAGGCCCTGAGGCCCAGAAAAGTAAGTATAAATACCAGAACCACAAATCTAGAAAGGTATGTAAGAATCACTCCACTAAACTTAGACAAGAAGCTATCTTGAGTGTCTGAACTAACTTGTTCGTCGGAGTGCTAATTCCGGCACCCCCGACCGGAGTGTTTCCATCTTTTCAGGTGACTAGCTGAGGATAAGCAGGTCTCCCAGGATCTGAAGAGTATTTCCAAACCACTTCTCCACAAGTCCTATACACATTTATGAATGTGAGGCCTATTATTTTATGTTTAGCTTTGCTCTAAAAGGAAAATATTGCCATTTCTTGTACCATTTTCTCATTTAGAAAAAAGTGAGTGGGTCATATATGCATTTATAAATATGGGTCAATTATTTTGTCTAAGGATGAAAAATTGATATAAGAAATACAACTACATATAGCATTGCTCAAAATAGAAAGAAAATCCAATTGAATTCGGGCCTAGATATTCTGTGTATAAATAAGTTAAGGAAGGAAACAATAGGGAACATAAACAACATAATTTTGACATTCCAAGATATACAATATGAAGAAGTCATTTCTTCCCTTAGCCATCCTAATATTTCGATTGCTTTGCTCAACTACCATGTGTGGGCTTTTCCCATTATATGTGGTTCATATCATCGATAGCCTTCTAACCAATTCCGAGCCTTTGCAATTTCGTTCCCAATCCAAAGACGACGATTTCGGAAATGCATACACTTAGAAATGGTGAAGGATTCAACTGGCAATTCCATATAAACTTTCTACAAAGCACTCTCTTCTTTTGTCTTTTTTACTGGGGTACCAAAGATGTGGTTTTTGATGTTTTCGATCAACATATAGTTTGTGGCGGTACTTTTGGAACTATCAACTGCTATTGGAGTGGCAAATTCGACGGATTTTATTACAGTAAAGATATGACAACATGGACCAAAGTTTATGACTGGAATCTTTAATTATTTTTATTTATTAATGATATTAGAGTTTATGCATTGGCCATCATCTTGTATTTGACTTATCAATAACTTAAATGCAAAATAATATATATATATATATATATAAAGGTTTTAAAAATCGACTATTCAAGTCACAAACAATGATTTATATTAGTGAAGATTTGTTTTATAAATGTCTATCAGAGTTCAATTTTAACCCTAAATCTAGTTGTTGAGCGGTAATGGCGTAAAATGCAAACATTTGATAAATAAAAAAAAAATTAAATTAAAAACTAATACAACATGTATTAAAACTCTTACTAAAAGAATGTGTGTTCACAAATCATTGGATTTGCAAAAATCATTACTTTTTGACAACCACCAATCATATTTAGTCTATTGTGTTTTTAGTAAGAGTGTTAGTATCTACATAATTATTCAAAATTAAATAAAAGGGGAAATTACCCACAAGTCCCATGTGAAACATGTGGTGACCATTTAATCCCATAACCTTTTGAATACACCCAAAAGTCCTTTCCTCTCTCTCTCTCTGTTTTTTGCTTCCCTTCCTCTCTCGCTTTTTTTTCTGTATTTTTCTCTCATCGTGTTTGTCATGGAAGACGACGACCGGTGACATGTCTTTCTCCATTGATCGGGGTTCACTGATAACCACCAACCATCGAAATCAACTCCGACGAAGAAGATGATATATTTTTCGACGAAGAAGATGAGTGGATCTACTTAGATCTGATATAGATCTACTCAGATCTACATCAGATCTGAGTAGATCTACACAGATTTGGCTAGATCTAAAAAAAAAATAGTTGCCGGAGTAAAATCCTCACTCTACATCCGCCTTTCCCCTTCGATCTCTTTTTTTTTTTTTTTTCTCTGCTATACACTTCTGTTTTTCTGTTCTAATGGAGAAAATTTTCGAATTCTGAACAAATAGTTTTCGAGTTTTAGTTACAGGCGGTGAAAACTGTAAAATTTTGCAGTTTCAAATTTTTTTTGGTGCTGGAATGAATCATGGTTTAAAACTGTAAAATTTTACAGTTTTCATAACATGTTTTTCAGTTTGATTAATAAGGATAAATGCTTAATAGATTTTTGTTTTGCAACTGTAATATTTTACAGTTTCAAAACTTACTTTTCAGTTTGAATCACTATTTAGATATTATTTGCTTGAACCTTACAAAAATTGAAAAATAACATATGTTTTCCCCATTGTTGCTGTTTTTTGTCGTTTCATTTTTTTTCCTTTTAATTTATCAATATTTAGCACATTTTGCTATGTTTTTTTTGCTATAATTTATCCATCTATTCTTTTTTTTTTTCCGGCAATATTCTAGACATTCCGGTGAGTCACCAGTGATGTTCTTAACGTCCAGTGAACGTTCTGAACATTCCGACAATTTCCATTAACGTTCTTAACACTCCGGCGAACTTCCGGCGAAACTCCGGCAACTTCCCGGTGATACTCCGGCGACTTCCCGGCGATGTTGAACATTTCGATGAGTCTCCGGCGACCTTTTGACGGAAGTCCGACGGAAGTAATATGTGAACAGTGTCTGTAAATTTTATAATTAAAAAAAAAAAAAGAATTTTTTGGTAATAATTAAAAATGTGTTGGACTAATTAGTGCAAGTATTTTGTTTTGGGATTAGCTGGGTTTTGAACTTGGTACATAGGACTTATCAGTAAGTTCCCCTAAATAAAATGACTTTTCTCAAGCCATTATGTGGTTTGTGGCGTGTCCATACTTATTAGTACTTATGCTAATTTTTTAGTTTGCCTAGGATAGAAGAATCTAAAAAGTAAAAAATAAAATAAAAATATTCAAAAAAATCACTAAAGAGCATAAAAAATAAAAACAAAAAAAATCAACTCTTTTTTATTTTTGTTTTTAGTGGATTTCCTTTTATTAATTTTTAGTTTATGTAGTCAACCAGTAAAACTTATAAGACAAGAATCATATATATCAGTTTCTTAAAATTTATATAAAAAGACAAATCAATCATTTCTCTTACTACTTGTGGGGAAGTATTTTGAGATGATGCCACGTGGCTAAGATGGCATTGAGGTGTCAGCCGAGGTGCCACGTGGGCAGATCATGTTTGCCGAGATGTTTAGGGCACTGCCGAGGTATTCTGTAGGGATATCAGAATCCGAGATATTTGAATAGAGGACTAGAGTCCTAGATGACATCAAGCTACCTATTTGGATAGAGATGAGACTCTTGAAAGAGTTCATCTTAATCTGAATAGTGTGAGCTGTGATAGATGTTATCCTTGTAAATGATATAGTCCTATGAAGTAAGACTTTTGGGGGAAGTTGGACATTGAACATTATAAAAGTAAGGCACCCTCATGGGTCTAAGGTATGGCTTTATGTGTGATATACTGTGAGCAGTGAATTGTAAGTTAAATACTTGAATTGATATCTTTGAGAGATTACTGACTTGATCGTCGGAGTGCCCCCTGGTGGACGAACTACCGTCGAATTCTTATCTTCTTGTGCAGGTTGTTGGGTTTAATCTATTTTGCTAGTGCTCTCCAGTTGAGTTTCCCTTTTGGTTGTGTGATCGGAAATCAACACCCACAATTTAGCGCTATCTGTGGGAACTTAGTAAGGATAGATGGCCAACAACAGACAAGAAGTGAGGATTGAGGACGACAACCATAGTGAGGAGGAGGAGCATGTGGATCCTAACACTGAAGGAGGGGGACCATAACGGAAAAGTGCAAGAAGTGAATCCTGAGGCGAATAATGTCACCAAAAGCTGAGAAGGGAACAAGAACGGTAGCCGAGATGAGTACTACCGTGAAGCAACCTTCAGGTATGGAGGGACAAACGCCGGAGAAAAGACAAAGAAATTGAAAGACATGGCAAATAAGTTGACAGATCTACAGACAGTGGTTAACCTCATGATGCAGAACAATGTGATGTAGACAACATCCCCATTACAAGACATGCCGGTACCAGCCACCAAAACTGGTGCCCAGAAGACAAGATCTCGGCCTAGATGATTAGGTCCAAGAAGACAAGAGCTCAGCCTGAGTGAGCAAATCCTAGATTCCAGAAGACAAGATCTCGACCTAGATGATTAGGTCCGAGAAGACGAGAGCTTAGCCTGAGTGAGTAGATCCTAGATTCTAGAAGACAAGAACTCAGCCTAGATGATTAGGTCCGAGAAGAGAAGAGCTCAACCTAAGTGAGCAGATCCCAAATTCTAGAAAACAAGATCTCGGCCTAGATGATTAGGTCTGAGAAGACAAGAGCTCAGCCTGAGTGAGCAGATCCTAGATTCTTAGAGACAACATCTCGGCCTAGATGATTAAGTCCGAGAAGACAAGAGCTCAGCCTAAGTGAGCAGATCCCAAATCTCAGAAGACAAGATCTCAGACTAGATAAGTAGGTCCTAGAAGAGAAGATCCCAGCCTAAGTGAGCAGATCCCAGATCTCAGAAGACAAGATCTTAGCCTAGATGAGTAGGTTCTAGATGAGAAGAGCTCAGCCTAAATGAGCAGATCCTAGATTCTAGAAGACAAGATCACAGCCTAGATGATTAGGTCTGAAAAGACGAGAGCTCAGCTTAAATGAGCAGATCCTGGATTCTAGAAGACAAGATCTCGGCTTAGATGATTAGGACCGAGAAGAGAAGAGCTTAACCTAAGTGAGCAGATCCTAGATTCCAAAAGACAAGAGCTCAACCTAGATGATTAGGTCCGAGAAGATGAGAGCTCAGCTTGAGTGAACAGATCCTAGATTCCAAAAGACAAAATCTCGGTCTAGATGATTAGGTCCGAGAAGAGAAGAGCTCAGCCTAAGTGAACAGATCCCAAATTCTAGAAGACAAGATCTCGGTCTAGATGATTAGGTCCGAGAAGACAAGAGCTCAGCCTGAGTGAGCAGATGCTAGATTCCAGAAGACATGATCTCGGCCTAGATGATTAGGTTCGAGAAGACAAGAGCTCAGCCTAAGTGAGCAGATCCTAGATTCTAGAAGAGAACATCTCAGCCTAGATGATTAGGTCTGAGAAGACAAGAGCTCAGCCGAAGTGAGCAGATCCTAGATCCTAGAAGAGAACATCTTGGACTAGATGATTAGGTCTGAGAAGACAAGAGCTCAGCCTAAGTGAGTAGATCCCGGATCCAGAAGACAAGAGCTCATCGAAGTGAGCAGATCCCAGACTCTAGAAGACAAGATCTCGACCTAGATGATTAGGTCTGAGAAGAGAAGAGCTCAGTCTAAGTGAGCAGATCCCAGATTCCAAAAGACAAGATCTAGGCCTAGATGATTAGGTCCGAGAAGAGAAGAGCTCAGCCTGAGTAAGCAGATTCTAGATTCTAAAAGATAAGATCTCGGCCTAGATGATTAGGTCTGAGAAGACGAGAGCTCAGCCTTAGTGAGCAGATCCCAGAAGACAAGATCCCAGCCTAGATGATTAGGTCTGAGAAGACAAGAGCTTAGCCTAAGTGAGCGGATCTCAAATTCTAGAAGACAAGATTTTGGCCTACATTATTAGGTCCGAGAAGACAAGATTGGCTGGTCGACCGGCCAGTCGATCGGTGATTTGATGAAAAGTCAAATTCCTCCGTTGGAGCAGGCGATATCAAAGAGAGTTTTATTCAAAATTTTACTCAAATTTGGTGGAAAAAGTAATGCACCGTTGGAGATGCCTTAGTGAAGCGATTAAGTAAAACTGTATTTGTTTTAATGATAGTGTGAGAGATAGTTAGTAATGGAATTGTTAAATTATTTTTTATATAAAATAATAAAAAAATTATTACTATTTAAAAAAAAAAATTGAAACAAATATTAAAATAAACCGATGCACTTGGTAAAAAAATAATTTTTTTTATATAAAATAGACTCAATCCCCTCACTATTTTTTTAATCCCACCCAAAATTCATCCAAGCTAATCCCCCTATAGAAGGGGATTACTAAGCTCTCCACACTAGCAATCCCCCCTCCCAAATCAACACCAAACAAGCTGTGAGTGGGACCTACAACCATATTGATTCAGTTCGGCCACCCACATCGGTAAACAACACATGGCCTTAGAGTTTATATAGAATTGTGATGTATATTTTAATAATTGTTAATCCATTATATGTGTTATTCCCCTATTAAAAAGTCAATGATTTAAATTTTGTGAATTTTTTACTATGACTTTCATTGTAAGAACTCAAAAAACAAAAATTTTTGTATTAACAAAATCTTATTTCCAATAAGTAAAAACACAAAGAAAAATTAAAAACAATAATACCACAAATAATTTAACTAACTACAACAAAATATTACTTGAACATTATTCTTCTCATATTTTTAGTCACAAAATTGCTAATTGAGCTTACATAATCTAACATATCTACTGCTTTTTTCAATGCATAAATAATTAATTTATTCAATCTTACATAAGGATTGCCCTTAGAGACAGCAGGCACGATAGGGTCATACAACCCCAGCCAGAGCATTTGCAGTGATGCCAGGAAATGACAAAGTGTAAGGTACCATTAATCTTTTTCAAGAAGCCACTAGAGTACTTTTTGATACTGGTTCCTCTCATTTTTTCATATCTAGACAGTTTGTAGAAAGAGAATAACTTGTAACTATCTCCTTATCTAGACCTATTCGTGTTAAGAACCCTTTAGGAGAGGCAGTTACTCTTTATAAGATGTGTAAAGATTTTGAGATTGACTTTGCAGGCAAAGTCTTGTATGCGGACCTAATTGTTTTAGGATTTGAGGGGTTTGTAATTATTTTTGGGTATGGATTGGCTGCGAAAACAATTTGTGACTCTAGATTGTGCTAGAATGACTGTAAATATAGATATTCTCAGTATGCCACGGCTTACCCACACTTATAGCGATGGAGGAGAGTCGGTGATGACTAGTTTTCTATGCTCGGTAGAAATCCCTAAGCAGGATATTAGTGAGGTAGATGTAGTACGTGAGTTTGAGAATGTATTTCAGGAGATACCTGGACTTCTACCTCGACGGGTAATAGAATTTCGCATTGACTTAATGTTAGAAACTGCATCGATTTCTAAGGCAGCACACAGAATGACGCCTAAAGAGCTTCTGAAAATGAAGAAGTAGCTGGAAGAGATGTTTCCAAAAAGGTTCATACGTTCAAATAACTCCCCATGGGGAGCACCCACAATCTTTTTCTCCAAGAAAGATGGCACTCTCCATATGTGCATAGATTATAGAGAGTTGAACAAGGTGACTATAAATAACAAGTATCCGCTACCTAGAATTGATGACTTGTTTGATCAGTTAAAGGGGGGCAGCTGTGTTCTCTCAGTTTGATCTCAGAGTGGGTTATCATCAGATGTGTGTGTCAGAGGAAAGTATACCGCTTATTACTTTTCGGACCCGGTATGGGTTGTTCGAATTTCCTGTAATGCCTTTTGGTTTGACTAATGCTCTTGTATATTTCATGCACTTGATGAAAGGAATTTTTTAACCGTATCTAGATAAGTTTGTGATTATCTTCATAGATGATATCCTGGTGTATTCTAAGAATGAGGAACAGCACAAAGAACACTTGAAAGTCGTGTTGCAGACTTTGAGGGAGCAGTAGTTATACGCTAAGTTCAGTAAGTGTCACTTTTGGGAGAAAGAAGTTCGATTTTTGGGGCATGTTCTGTCCAATTAGGGGATAATGGTAGATCCTGAGAAAGTTGTTGCAGTCAAAGAATGGAAGCAGCCTACAAACCTTTCAAAGGTGAGGAGTTTTTTAGGATTAGCTAGTTATTACAAGAGATTTATAGAGAAGCTTTCCACTATTGCAGCACCTATGACCAAGTTGACCCGTAAGAATGTGAAGTTCTTATGGACAGATGATTGTGAGAGAGCTTTTCAGGAGTTAAAGCAGCGGTTGACTACAGCTCCGGTGTTAACTGTAGACACCCCATTTTTGACTGTCCTCAAGACTTGGACGTCACCGTTGGAACACTCGGTGATTATCCATATTTGTGTTCGTTTGGAGTTCCCGGAGGTCTCGGCTACGCGCCTTGCCTCAGGATCTCCGAACTCGACCGTTTTGTGTCTGGTTTTGCACCAAACACTTGTGTTTTGCCTTGGAGGGGCAGGGAATGCCTTGTGGGGTATCCCCACACATCACCGGCCATGGCTAGAGGCCACCGTCTGTTGTTTGTGTCCACTGGCAATGTATATTGCCAGCCGGCACTCTTTTTGGCCGACCGGCCATCAATTTTGTCAAAATGGCAATTTTGAGCGGCCGACCACTGTTCATCTACTTTTTGTAGATATTTTGGTACCCATCCCTTTCCCCTCCATACACGTGTATGGGGGGATTTCCCTCTTGAATGGCTTGTTTTGTAAGCCTTACAAGAGGGAATTGCCTATATAGGAGAGCCTCCTCTCTTTGGCCAAGGGTTAGACTCTTCTTAGACATTTTAGATAGCTTTTGTAAAGCTTGAGTTCTAGGGTTAGGGTTAGATATATATTCTATCTCTATAAGTGTGTGTTTTGTCCTACTTTTGCTCACAAACACACACCAACACACCATCTCTTGGACTTGAGACCTTTGGAGGGTTGTTTTAGTGTTTTGGGAGCTGGATTGAAGCCAAAGAAGGCTGTTGGAGCATTGTTTGTGAAGGTGGTCTTCAAGGGTAAGAAACTTCCCTTTTATTCCCCATTTTTGCATTGCTTTTCTACCTATCTTAGAACTGTTTTTGTGCTTAGTGTATAATACAAAAAAGTTCTGTTTTTAAGCCCTCTTGATTGTTTGTTAAGGGTGTTTTGTGGTTTGGAGGAGTTTGACCCCTCTTAAGCCTTGTAAGGCTCCTTTTGGTGCTATTTTGTGCAAGTTTCGGGACTTTGGTGTTTGGGCCTCTTCACCACTGAAATCTTGAGGGATTTCAGTGGTGAAGATGGTGCCTTAAAGTCTCAAAAAGAGGAGGGCCACCCCCTCTCCTTGTTGTCCTTGAAAGGACCCATTTTGGCCTCTTGAGGGAGCATCATGTTTGAAGGTTTGTTGATCATGCCATGGCTGTATTTCATGCTTATATTGCCATGATTTAACTTTGTATTAAGTTGGTTTTGGTACACCATGCATGCTTAGCATACCTACCATGTAATGCCTTGTCATTGCCTTAATATGCCTTAGGTTGTTAGCCTTTGTTCTAGCATGTTTTAGGCTTAGCCTTGTGAAGGTTTTGTGCCTATTTTGCCATGTTTTAGGTCTGTCCATAATTGTTTGAGTCGATCTTGGCATGCTTGGTATGGCTCCTTTGTATTTTAGCTTGTATGCTTCAAGTATGTGAATGTGTAGCATGTATTGCTTGCATTAATTTAGCGGTTTGGAACCACTTAGCACATCATTTCAGTCCCTTTGACACGCTCATATGCTTGCCTCGGATGCTTCTTTGAAGCTTTGAAAGCTTGTCTTGCACGCTCCATGTTTTAGCATTTGTGCATGCCTTTGAATTCAAACCATTTAGATGCCA
This sequence comes from Camellia granthamiana, assembly GCA_036172215.1. Classification (NCBI taxonomy): domain Eukaryota; kingdom Viridiplantae; phylum Streptophyta; class Magnoliopsida; order Ericales; family Theaceae; genus Camellia; species Camellia granthamiana. The sequence goes on from CM069910.1 coordinate 81,958,292, forward strand.
TCTAGGTGGTCTTTTGGGCTTTGTTTGGTGTGCTAAAACTCTGTTTTTGGTCGCTTAAGTCTTGCCATGTGAGGTTATACTAAGTGTAGTCCATTGCCTCCTTGACTTGTTTCAAGTACTTGGGCCATTTGCATGCTAATGTTTGCTTCATTTGAGTTGGTTTGGCACCTTCTATAACATGATTTTCAAAGCTTATGTTGCATGCTAATTGTCCACATTATGCTCTTTTCAAGTGTGCTTGAGAGTTGCTTGTTTAGTGCCTAAGTATTGGTCCAACTTACTTGCATGTGTGTATGTATGCTTGATCCCAATTCCTTGGTGCATGGCCACTGTTTTGGGCCTAGTTAGAGCTGCCTAATTCATGTTTAAGACCATCATTTGCTTGGTTGCATGCTTACCTTACATGTTTGTACATTGTCCATGTTCATGTTTGCATGCTTGCCCTCATGATCATGTTGCATATTAGCTAACATGCCTAGGATGCATTGTACTTTGCATGCATACCTTGTCCCTTGATTTAGTGATAGGGATTGGGCCTTGGTTTGATTGTTTGCATTGCATTTGAAATCAATGTGCACAACTTGGTTCTTTGGGCCATGAATCGAGGCACATGCCCCTTTGAGTCGCAAACATGATAAGGGGCATGATTGGTGCATACATTGCTTGAATTGTATTACCATGCAAGATTTTGCCCTCTGCTGCTGTGAGTTGCAGGTTCTGCAGGAACTTCTTGCCGGCCGGCAATATTTAGTGCCGACCTGCAATGTATTGGTGGCCGATGGCCTCATTTCCAGCCGATGATCACATGCTGCAGCCGGTGGCTATTCTACTCAGCCGATGGTGATCCCAAGTATCTGAAGAAACATCTCTGAGACTTTGGCAGTCTTCAGAAGGGCAGAGCAGGGAAGACAGAGGCAGTCTATGCATGGCAGTGCAATTCCGAGCAGGACCCGAGCATGCGTTGCATCAGGCTCTCCTCCCGAGGCGGTTTACTGTTTTTTTTCCTAGTTTAATTAGTTGTTAACTAATTAGGCAATTTGTAATATTTAATTAGCTTGCGTAGTTAATTAATTTGTATTATTCTTTTAGTCCCTCCGAGCGAGGGCGAATTTGTAATAAGTGTGGGTGCGTGTGTGTGCATGTCTTCCAATCCCCACTTCTTTCTTCCCTTTTATTTACTTGCTTATGATGGTAGATTAGGGCATGTTTAAATTAGCATACCTTATGCTATGCATGCGTGCATCCATACATTTGTCTTGCATGCACCAGGCTCGGCGCATCATACTAACTCCATTTGTACTTCAATTCCCAAATTGAATACGTGCATCAATTGATTGCATTTCGCATGCCATGTTTAGGTTAGCCGAGCCTACTCTAATTGCATCCTGTATGTGTTGCATTAGTCAAATTGCCATGACCTAGGACCATGCATGTTTGCTAACTGGTTTTTTTTGTTTTGGCACGGAGTACGATGTAAGTATTTTCATGCTTTAGCATACCGCACGCGTGTGAGTGTTAACATGACAGCATGCTTACCATGTGGCTAGATGCTTATGTGATAAACTGTTTGAATGCCTGTGGGTGAAGGTTGGATTGTTTGAGTTGGAAAAACTCGTTGAAATCCGTATTTTAGCCTGCTTGCGAGTAGCAAATTCCAAAGTATTTTTCAAGACAAACGGATATGCAATGCTTATTTCCAAATTAGGCGATCTAGTCTATACTTTTTTGTTGTGCGCATCACATAGTAATTCTAGGCTAATAACCGGAATAAGAGCACACAATGTTTTCAAAATCAGATATGATGGTTAGTAGAGGCCGGTCTTTGGACCGGGCGAGCGGGGGTGCTCATAGCTGACCTTCCCCAATCGTACCCAAGTTCCCGAGCCGAGGCAACTTTGGTGATGACGGACACGTAGCCTTTGGCACCGAGTCAGGGTTTCCTAAATTTCCCAAAATAAAATATTTAGGTGGCGACTCTGTATCTGGCAAAGCAGTCCATGTTTGGCACTTGTTTTCAAAATCTTTTTTTCTGAAAACGATTTGCCAGAGTTGGACTCTTTGGTTCAGATTAAGAACCGCAACAAACACAAAAGGGGAGTCCGAACTGTAGCGAGGTCCCTCGCGGGCTTGTTACAGTTTCTGGCGACTCTGCTGGGGAATTTAGAGAGCTTGACTCGAACTCGTGATATCCTGTTTTGATTTCATTTATGTGTCTCTTTGCATTGCATGTGCATTGGTGCGCCTAGGACACCGTGTTTGCCATTTGCTATTCCTGAACGGTTTGCCGGAGGCTTGTCTTGTCAAGGCATGACCATAAGGCTGACTGGTTATGGGCTCTGACAGCATGGGAACACAAACCCCGGTTTTACCGGGGCACCCTTTTGACCATTCGACCTAGTGCATATTCGGAATCCATAGTGACCATTCCAAACTAGGGCAGGTTGCTTACCCGATGATAGGTTATTTGAAACCGCTGTGTGCGTAGTGAAACCCTAGCTCCTGACAAAATAGGACAGGGAAACCCTACCCCAACATAGGGGTGTATTGGCTCTCATTTACCTGCTATGTGCTTTTAGAGTGTATCTCTACAGGAACACACATATCAGTTTGCGAGATTGGGTATCAGGCCCAAGGGCACCAGTATCAGTGTTGTTGAGAATCAGTTATGTCTGCGGGTATCAGTTCAGTTTTGAACAGTGATTCTGGGGAACAGTGATCAGTAGTAGAGTGTAGTTGATCGGCTACACCCGTGTTTGATCTGTTTGAGGCTGAAATACTGCTTGTTTTCCGTTTCAGTTCAGAGATTCAGAGAGTTGATCCAGAATAGCTAGTGTCTTCTCCTTGCTGCGGCAGGACTTACGATGACGCAGAATTCAGAAGAGATCGTGGTCATGACGGTCGCGTTGGATCAAGGGATCACCCTACACAGTGAGACTGCTGTTGATATGCCGCATCCACCCAGATCGCCGGTTGCGCACCCGGTCTGGGCCCCCCAGCTATATCAGGCTCGTGAGCCTACTACTTTTGAACTAATGGGGATGATAGGTGATCTCTAGAGGTCTGTGGCGGATCTCGCCTATGGAATGTCAGCTTCACCGCCAGCTACACCGTACGCTGGGAGCTTTGTACCCCAGGAGTCCCCGCTGTTGGGCCGAATTGTTATTGAACTTAGTCAACCGGAGATGGCCTCCAGTTATAATAATGACGTGTCAACATCAACCCAAACCCTCAATCAGGCTGAGGCCAGAGGTAAAGACAAGATGAAGGCAGATGCCGATCCTATCGAACAACTGCTGTGGGCAGTAGAGGCTTTGAAAGCCGGGGGGATGAGCAAGCAACAGATATCTGCAGTTGTGACAAAAGCTGTGGAGGACGCTTTCCCCACTCCGCCTGAGGGCAGTTCCAGTCAATCAGAGAACCGGGATAGGCCCCGTCATGCCAAAATAGTTCTTCCCACTCCTAATCCTGCACCCGGGAAGGATCAGAAATCCAAGGCTGCACCTGCTGATCCGTTCGCTAGTGCATCTAGCAAGAGTGCTCAGGCTCCAAAGTACCTGCCTCGAGGGCGCCGAGTCTTCCATCCTCTCTACATGCCTTTGTCTAGGGCACTTTTGATTTTGGCCAAAAAGGGGCATCTTACACCTCTTGAGCCCCGACCCCTACTGAAGAATCTCCCTGCTACACATGACCCTGCTCAGTACTGCGCGTACCACCAGCAGACCGGTCACAGCACCGACAGTTGTTTCCGCCTTCGTTATGAAGTGCAAGATCTGATTGATGATAAGGTCATCCTCCCGCCTACCTCGGCCAAGTCAGTCACTACAGAGTTCTTGGATTTTGAGGATACCGATACTGCGAGTATGTAATCAGGAAGTGAACCGCCTGCGGGCGATACTTGACGTATTTTGGATGTAACGTCTGGCACGCATTTTTGAGCATCTGCGAATGCTAGTTTTGTAAAACCTGGCTTGGGTGTCGAGTCAGTCTTTTTTTATTTGTTTTGAGTCTGTCTCATTGTCTTGAGTCAGTCCTTTTTGCTCACGGGTCTGTCTTGTTGTAGCGAGTCAGTTCCCTTTGTATAGAACGTCAGGTGATTCCGGGGTTGTTGCCTCGAACGCCGTTTGTAATTATCCTTTTGTTTTTCCTTTTGAGTCTGTCTCGGTTGAGGAGCCAGTCACAATCAGGGAATCTGAATGAAACAGCTGTGGCTATCACGTTCCGTACTTGTTGCTATTTGAGTCAGCCGTGCCAGAGGATGTGAATGGAACGATAGTACATTTCACCTGCTCTCTTGTGCCTTAAAAATCGTTGTAATGACCTAAGCTTTTCATAAAAACCCTTTTCGAACACTGCGGTGATAAAAACGAAGAGGAAGGAATTCCTCGGGTTTTGCAAAATTTTGATCATTTTGAGAGAAAGAGAGGCATGCTAAGCTTTTAATGAATGAAATCATGCTTGCTAGCGTGAGTACTGAGAAGGACCCTGGCTCGATCCAGACTGGTTCCACACTATCTTCTGCGCGAGCGATTTGTCATTTTCGTAAAAACTTTCAAAAACAAAATGTTTTGCGCAGTCCTGCGAAGACTTGTGTGGAGTTGCTCTTGAGATTGTGCAGCCTAGGATCGCTTTCAGCCTCGAGATTCAATTTATCTGTTTCGAACCTGGAATCCGTTCAAAACGTTCAACAGTTAACTGCCGTGTAAGGCCTGTGTGGCCCAATTTGAAGCTGCCCTCGAGCAAGAGGCGCCAAAGCCAGATTAAGAAGATCAGATCTCATCGGAAGAAGCTCATGAAGCAACCGTGATGGATTCTTCTGCAAATCAGTACAACAGCCATTCTCCTGGACTCAGATGACTTCAGGATCTCAAAACCATTTGGCATGGACTATGCTACACTTTTACCCTTTGAGAGGCTCGCTGGGCCGAAAACCCGGAAGGGCGACCCAGGCAAAAGTTAGAGCAAGAAAAAGAAGAAAAAGAAAAAAATGCAAAAAGAAAGAAGAAAAAAAAAATGCGAAAAAATTTGAAGAAAAAGAAAAAGAAGGAAGAAAAGAAATAAAAAATGAAGAAAAAAATGAAGAAAAACATAGCTCACAAGGTCGAAAACCCGCATCGGGCACCTTGGCAAAAGTTAGAGCCTCAAAAAGTGAAGGTTAAAATACTTGAGTGTACCTTAACCGGAACTACGTAAGGCTTGATTCCCATGTTTGGGATACGTAGGCAACTTCATCTTGAAGTCCAGCCCCCAACGCTTTTATAGCGTCTCAGTCCATGTCATGGTTTTGACCACCTGTGTCTCCTCCGAATCTGATGTCTCGGTCACAGCGGCTGGAACTACGTAATCAACTTCCTCCTGAAGCCTAAACACCAACACCTTCCAGGTGACTATGTCCATATATTGGTTCAGACCGTCGCTTTCGGAGTTCAGTCGTCATCGATAAAGACCGTTTACAAAAAAAAATGCCGCGGCATCATCCAAACAAGGGGCAACTTTCCGTTGCCATGCATTGCCATAAGTTGCCCTGAGTTACCGTCCAAACCAGGGGCAACTTTCCGTTGCCGTGTTCCCCCCTTTGAGCAAGGGGCAATTTCCCATTGCCTCCGATCCGAGGTTGCGCATCTCGAGGGTAAGTGCCGTGCTCGTCGAGCATTGTCTATTTGCAAAATTAGTTTTTGAAATTTTTTACTAAGGTTGACTATTTTCTCGAAAACTATTTCATTTTCCAAAACCGGACCATCTTCTTGGACCCAAAAAGGAAAATTTTCAGTGCTCACAGCCTGATTTGCATGATTTTGAATCAGAAAATCGAACAGGTATGTTAACTCAACTCTCATTTTGGTCAAAATTGTTTTAGGAAGAAAACAAAAAAATGGTCAAAGTGACGAATTAGGGGTGCAATTGAGTCAGGTCTTCTGTCTGTTCCCCGCCGACAACATACTCGCCAGAAGAGCACTCTATCCACCGGAAGAAATAGCCGTGAGCTAACAGTGTTGGGCACGAACCCGCAACTTCCTATTCATCCATCAATCACCCTGGGGAGGGATAAAAAACGAGAGATTGAAGAATAGAGAGGTGTAAGTTGAGAGAAAAGTGAGCAAGAGGGTTTTGAGAGAAAAACCGAGCCTGAGGGCCGAGTGATGTGAGAACCACAAATCAGAAAGGGTGGGAATAATACCCAGAGGAACTGGCTCCTCGAGATCTGAGGTCTTTTGTTTGTAAACACATCCGTATGTCGTGTCTTTTGATTTGTCGGTCTCAATTTTTGTCTTGAGTCTTTTCCGAGCATGCCTCGTTGTGTCCAGGTCGCTCACCTTTTGCTTGAGTCTTTCCCGCTGTGTTCGGTTTTAGGCTCGATACCCGGTTGCAGAATCTCTCTTCAAAAGCTGAAATCGTTTATGCTCAGAGTGCTGTGCCATTCTCTACATTGTGTGCGAAACAAAAGAAGAAAAGGGAAAATTTGGGGCATCCGAGTGTGTTTCAACTGCAACCGTTTCGGCTTTCGTAGTCCGTCTTGTCAGATCGGGGCTATTTGTTCAAGGTTTGCTGTGTGCAGAATGAATCGAATACTGTGTTATGGGCTGTATACAGATTAGTCCCCAGTGGAGTATGGGCTGTGTGTTCAGGTTAAGCAGTCGTTTGCTTGGGTTGTTTTGCTATTTGCTGGTTGGTTGTCCGATTATTACAGTACAGGTGCTCAATTTACAAGTGCTCAATTTTCAGACAACAAGACCAATTTCATTTACATTGAGATGTAATATGATGTAATGCGATGCAAGGCATGGGATACACAAATGTAACAACTTTTAGACAAAAACAAAAAGTTTGTTTCATTTCATATAATCTTTTTCAAGTACAAAGTTTTGGGAACAAAAATCTGCCCGCGGCAATACAAAGTACCCTGACTACTAACAAAAAGAGAAAAGGTACAAAAGAAAAAGAAGAAAAAATAGCAAAAATCTGTATCAAATGTCAAAATGACTCCGAGGCTGTCAGTCCGTCCTCGCCCTCTTCCTAGGCAGAAGCCCAGGAGCCTCACCAGGAGCATCGTCGTCTGAGCCTGAGTCCAAGCCATCACCGGTCTCCTCCTCCGACGACTCCGCCTCCGCCTCCGCCTCTGCCTCTGTCTCCGCCTCAGACTCGTCATCTGGAACTGGAGCCCGCGAGCTGCTCCCGACATGAGTGCGCCCCCCTCTGGTGCGGGGATATACTCTGCCATCCCGGGTAGAAATGGAAGGTCCAGCCGGAGCACCACCCACCGGAGGAATCTGGAAGGGAGGCTGAAAAAGCACGAAAGGCAAATACATCAGAGTGCCGTGAGCAGTTTATCAGTATAGAATACAGTGTATGAGTACAATGTGTGGATGCCGTGAGCAGTTTATCAGTACAGAATACAGTATATGAGTACAGTGTGTGGATGCCGTGAGCAGTTTATCAGTACAGAATACAGTATATGAGTACAGTGTGTGGATGCCGTGAGCAGTTTATCAGTACAGAATACAGTATGTGAGTATAGTGTATGTATGCTGTGAGCAGTGAATCAGTGCGGGATGCAGTGTGTGAGTATCGTGTATCGGATGCCGTGAGCAGTTTATCAGATGTTGTGTCGTGCATCAGATTATGTAAAGCAGTTTGTGTATGGTTTGAGGCTGTGGTCAGAAAGAACATACCGGAATGCTGTAAAGGGCTAGGAGGTCGAAGGTCCGCTATAGCATCCCTATCATGGAGGCATTCATCTCCAATGACTGCCGGGTGTACTCGGAGGAAGCCTGCAAAAGTATCGGATACATCAATATTCTGTGGAATATCAAATGAGCTGAAATGAAATAACTGTACAAGAATGAAGTAATACATACCAGAGGCAAGTCGGGGACACCGACAAACTCGTGATCAGCCAGCGGAGGAGCAAAGGGGATCTGGTAGGTCGCCCCACCCTGCCCTCTGAAAGTCAGTGAAGCGGGCAGAGCAGGCCAACCGGTCCCCCGTCCTCGCTGGACTCCGCCCCTGCCACGGACTCGAGCTCTCCTCGACGCTCCCGCTCCAGCTGCTAGCGCCGCAGGTCTCTCTCTCTCCGCTCGGCGGCCGCCGCTCAGAGGTCGCATGATGAAGGTCCGGACGTACTCCAAGTAATCGCCCTCACCTCTGAAGCCGTCTGCCTCCCAGCCAATGGTATAGTCCGCCATCTGCTCGGCGGTGAATCTCTCGGTATCCCTCATATGCTCAGGAGGGTGCACCGGGACTATCTGCTCCGGTAAACCCAGGGTTTGGCGCAAGAAACGCTCACCCAGGTACCAAGCCCAACAGACCGGGCCCTCCAGCAGAATCCGGAAACGCGAGGTCTCATCGGCACCGGCAAACCGATCCCGCATCACGGCTGGCAAAGGAGCCCAAGGCTGCCAGGTGATCTGAAAATGAAATACAGTTTGTTATCTACTATTATTGAAATATGTAGTGGAAAGACGACGCCTGAAAATGAAATACAGTTTGTTATCTACTGTTATTGAAATATGTAGTGGAAAGACGACGCTTAAATGAACTGCAAGTAAAACATACCTCTGCGGGGGTGATGGTGTCGAAATAACGGCGGAAGAAGATGAATGACTCTCAGGGCCTCCGCACGCACCTCCCATCGAAGCGACGCGAGAACGGGACGACGAGAGGGGTCTCTGCGTCAGGTACGGGAGCAAGCCTAGGAAAGTAGGCATAAACCCACAACTGCAAGGTAAATACCAGTGCATTTTATCAGATAAAGCAGAATATAGAATAAAAAGCAGAAATAGCAGAGCCGTGTGTTGTGCAGTGTATTGTGCAGAGTGTACAGTGTGAGCAGTGTACAGTCAGTGTAAAGCAGAGTATGCGTGTGCCGTGTGTACAGTATACAGCAAGTATAAAGCAGACTACAGTGTGTGCAGTATGCAGAGTACAGAAAATATTGAACAGAAATGAAAGGCAGAAAAAGAAATGTACCTCCCAAACACGCCAGTAGCCCCCGAGCAATTGTCCGCTGCCGCGGGAAGCTGAGCTCATATATCCGTAGAGAGTGGCTAGAGCGGCGCCACCCCAGTCATAACGTAAGATATCTCTGACGTCCACCAGTGCGCTAAGCAGGCAGAGAGGCACGGTGTTCGCCCGGTCGGCGAAAATGGTCGTCCCAAACAGGAACATGAGAAAGCCGCGTGCGTATCTCTCCACGGCCTCCTGAGTCATCGGGGCTGCACCAACAAGGGTGGGCTGGACCCTGAACTCGAACCAAGAATATCGGACGAATCTGGGACGCGCCAGAGGCAGCAGCTCGCCGAGCAAGTAGATCTGAGCCGCGGTCCACTCATCCATATCCGTATTGAAGGGGATCGGATCCCCCCCCACCCCGATGCCTGTAAGCAACGAGAAATCATAAGGGGTCATCGTCATGTCCCCTGCCGCAGAGAAATGGAATGAACCGGTGGTGTCCCACCACCTCTCCACCAGAGCGGCAAGGAGAGGTCTGCATGTAGTGAGCCTGGAGAGTCCTCTGCAGAATGCGCCAAAGCCGGCCTGGTCCACGATGTAGCGAACTGCGTCGGGAAGCTCGGCGTACCACTCACGAGCGACAGTGTTCCCATACCCGCGGATGGTATGGGAATCTCCCTGTTTTCAAACAAGTAGTTGCGAAGCAATATAAAATGTACAGTTTTGAAGAAACCGTCAAAATCAGTGCAAATTTGGTTTGCGTGCGTATTTTCAAGTTCAGATAGATGCCGAGTGCCAGTGTGCTTACAGTGAACTACAACGTGTGATGCGTCAGCGTGTTTGAGTGGTTCAGTGCAAATGTGGCATGCGTGCATATTTTCAGATTCAAACAGGTATCGGGTGCCGGTGTTTGCAGTAAAATACGGTGTGTGCCGTGTGTTGAGCGGTTCAAGGCTAGTGCAGTGTGTGCGCACGTGTGAGTCTTGAGCAGATAATCAGTTGCAAGTGTGTTTGTAATCAACTACAATATATAGTGTATCAGTGTATCGGAACTAAGCAGTTAAAGACTGTAATCAGCTATGGCAGTTGACAGTTTAACCTTCTACATTGCAGAAAATAAAACAGAGAAAGAAAGTTACCTCGGAAGCGCCGAAGGATAGGTGAGAGGCAGGCTCACGTAGCAGAAGCTCGGGATCCAACGCCATGTCGAAACTCCTGAACTGGCGCAGTCCGTCTTGTGGCAGAACGTGAATCGCCGGCCGGTAGGTCGCCGGGTCGAACGGGCGCTCGCTCAAAGGTAGGAGCTCAACCCCGGGATCCATCTCGTGATCCGAGGGAGTCCCACCGCGTGGAATATCGTCGGCCATGTCAAGAATGATGAGAAAATAGCCGGAGGGAGTTAAACCGGGCTAGAATATGGAAAGTCAACCGAAAGGTCAACCCCGAGAGGGTCGGAAATGGCCGGAAAAGCCGGGATGTGAAAAGGGTACAGAAATCAAGAGGAAAGTGAGGGGAGCAAACCCCAAAAAGGTGGAAATGGCGAAAAAGGTACCGAAACAAAGATTTGTTCGGTTGAAAATGTCCGAAACGCGAAGGAAATCGCGAATCCGACGACGAAACGGGCGTAAAACGCAAAGAAAGCGAGGAAATGAGGAAGGAAAAGGCCTCTAGAGAGAGAGAGGAGTGTTTTTCGACTAAGGAGGAAGTGAGAAATAGGGTTTAGAAACCCTATTTTAAAAGACCCTTGGTGAAATGTCGAATCTGCCCCAACTTAGGGACTTTTTGCCGGTCGGCAACATATTGTGCCGGCCGGCAGAATATTGTGCCGATGAAAATATTTTGCAGCCGATGGGTAGCCGGTGGCTTCCCCTTCCGGCCGGTGGTGTTCCCAAAGCCTTGTTTAGGCCATATGAGTAGTTTTTGGTCTTCATAGCTCAAGAAAGTGCAAGAAAGAGCATCTCCGACGCTCAACCGGCCTCCATTTTGACCTTGGACCGCGTCTTCTGTGCGTGGCACTCAAATTCATGCAATGATGTGTCCTTTTGTATCCTTTTGCCTTTTGCAAGATTCACAAGTTGCCCCGTGTGCGTTGCACGCGTTCATCACACTGTTTCGGTGCATTGCATCGCGTCGTCATGCGCCTCACAGTTGCATTGTTATGCATGTACTACATGCGTTGTAACACGCACCCCTTGCTTTGTCATGCACATCTCTCATGAATTGTCATTGCATTATTATTACGAGCATTGTCGTGCATTTCAATACATACGTCGCCTTGCGCATCGTTCGCGTTGTCGTGCATTCCCTTACCATGCATTGTCATGCTTTCCAAAATACGTGCGTTGTTACGCATTTAAGTCCATTTGCATTGTCATGCATTTCAAAAGGAAAACATGCGTTGTCACACATTTGAATTCATTCACATTATCATGCATTTCATTTTACATCCCTTAAGGTACGCGTGCCTCAAATCCTTCGTGGCATGCGTGTCACATTTGCATTATATTTACAATCCTTGAGGCATGCGTGTCTCATTTGCATCATTTCACAATCCTTCGTGGCATGCGTGTCACATTTGCATTATCTTTACAATCCTTGAGGCATGCGTGTCTCATTTGCATCATTTTACAATCCTTCGTGGCATGCGTGTCACATTTGCATTATCTTACAGTTCCTATGAGGCATGCGTGTCCCATTTGCATTATCTTACATTCCTTTGAGGCATGCGTGTCTCCTTTGCATTGTTTTACATTCCTTCGGACATACGTGTCTCATTTGCATCATTTTGTATCCTTGAGGCACGCGTGTCTCATGTGCATTGTCTTGCACCTTTGAGGCATGCGTGTCTCATTCACATATCATTTTACATTTCTTCATGGCATGCGTGTCTCACTTACATTGTGCATCGCATTGCAACACGGTCTAGGAGACCTTAAATCCTTGGAGGGTGCGAAACCCTTACCGCATTGCCACGGTCCAGGAGACCTAAAATTCTTGGGAGGTGCAAGACCTTCGCTCGCGTTGTTTAACGCACTGCGCTATTTTGCGCACCTCATTGCATTTGGCATGCATTCCATCACGCGATCTTGCGCATCGCACTGTCTTGTGCACCGCATCTCAATTCATGCATTGCCCCACATGGGTCTGGCGAGACCTTAAACACGCACGGTCTAGGAGACCTTAAATCCTCTAGAGGTGTAACTCCTTTGGTGTTTGTCGTGCCCGAACGACTGTCGGTGGTCTGGTAAAGCCACCTGCCTGTGTTTGCGGTGAGTTCCTAGAAGACCAACTGGGACGGTGGAAACTAGAGTTCGAACGGCTTATGCCTAGAGCGCAAAGGTTTGGGAGTTCCGAGACTAAAGTCTGGTTTAAATACCTAGGGGTGTATCCTCGGCTTGAAATCTGTATGGAAGCCCCATAGGTTGAGGCAGCATGTCTGCGCCTCAGTCCTGGATACTGAACCAACCTAGTATATCGCCCTCTTGGTAAGATAGGGAAAACTGCAATCATAGCCGTTGCATCATACCGCAACAACATGCATCATTGTAAATACTGCATTGTCATGCATTGCATTATAAATACTGCATTGTCATGCATCATCGTAGGTAGTGCATATGTCATGCATTTCAAAACAAAAACACAACAAAAACAACATGCATCATTGTAGATATTGCATATGTCATGCATTTCATCGTAATATAGTGCATTGTCATGCATTTTCACTGTAAATATTGCATTTACATTCCATTGCATTTTTCCCAGCAGATCGCATCATTTGCATTGACATGCATCATTGTATCCATTCCCATTGCATATTTGTAAATATTGCATTTTAGTTACATGCATCCACCGCATCACCCTCCATCTATGGCTTGCGCCTTTCCTTGTTGAGCTTGGTCTGGTATGTGCCCTTACTTTTCACGTCAAAACGCATTTCTGCATGTGTACGCGCCTATTCCACGTTGGTATGTTGGTTTGAGGGTTGCGGCATCTTTTCTGTGTCAGACGCGGCTTGTACGTGTACATGTCTTTCCTAGGCAAGATTTGGTTTGGCCCGCGTGCCATATCCGTTGTATCCATCTCCATTGCATTTTAGTTGCATGCATCCATTGCCTCATCTTCCATCTATGGCTTGCGCCTTTCCTTGTTGAGCTTGGTCTGGTATGTGCCCTTACTTTTCACGTCAAAACACAGTTCTGCATGTGTGCGCGCCTATTCCACGTTGGTATGTTGGTTTGAGGGCGGCGGCACCTTTTCTGTGTTAGACATGGCTTGTACGTGTACATGCCTTTCCTAGGCAAGATACGGTTTTGGCTGCACGCCATATCCATTGTAGATATTACATTGTAGTGTAATTATTGCATCCGGCATTAGGATCATTATTCTTTCCTCAGCGGGTCGTCACCCCACTTATGTCATTCCACCCAATACTCGTTCTTGCGTCCGTCTACATTACCCATAGTTCTGCATGTGTGCGCGCCTCTTCCACGCTAGTATGTTGGTTTGAGGGTTGCGGCACCTTTTCTATGGTAGACGGACTTGTTACCTCCATCAATCTATTTGACATTTGTGTGGTTTCGAACCGCTCATGATTGAATCATGATTCGATTGCATTACATATCATTTGCATTGTTTATACGTAGTTTAGTATATAGTGCATATCATTTTGCATTCATCATTGCATTGTCATGCATGTTGCTAACGACATTGTACTTGTTAAGTTTGTTTTCTTTACAGGCACGATATTGTATGTACGGCTCATTTGAGGCCGGTGCAACCGGACGAACCGGACAGGTATTGTATCCTCCGCGTGAGACGTATCGAAAATTGCATAATTCTCTTACATCCTTTCTGCATTATAGTGTAGTTTGGTGTATGCTAGCTTAAAACTGTCGCATGCGTGCTTCGTTACAGCTTTCTTTGAATGATCATAAGTTATGCTCGGCTTCTTGCATTTTCTGTTGCATTTTGCCCCTGCCTTCGGGCGCATACCTTGTTTGTCTTGCATGATTGTCCAAGTCTTCGGCCTTGTAAAAAATGGGTCGTCTCTGGGCTTTGACATTCACTTCCGTCATTGTTATGACTTTCGAGTTCTGTCAAAGAGGGGCAACTGTAGACACCCCATTTTTGACCGTCCTCAAGACTTGGACGTCACCGTTGGAACACTCGGTGATTATCCATATTTGTGTTCGTTTGGAGTTCCCGGAGGTCTCGGCTACGCGTCTTGCCTCAGGATCTCCGAACTCGACCGTTTTGTGTCTGGTTTTGCACCAAACACTTGTGTTTTGCCTTGGAGGGGCAGGGAATGCCTTGTGGGGCATCCCCACACATCACCGGCCATGGCTAGAGGCCACCGGCTGTTGTTTGTGTCCACTGGCAATGTATATTGCCGGCCGGCACTCTTTTTGGCCGACCGGCCATCAATTTTGTCAAAATAGAAATTTTGAGCGGCCGACCACTGTTCATCTACTTTTTGTAGATATTTTGTGCCAGCTGTGATAGCTGGCACCCACCCCTTTCCCCTCCATACACGTGTATGGGGGGATTTCCCTCTTGAATGGCTTGTTTTGTAAGCCTTACAAGAGGGAATTGCCTATATAGGAGAGCCTCCTCTCTTTGGCCAAGGGTTAGACTCTTCTTAGACATTTTAGACAGCTTTTGTAAAGCTTGAGTTCTAGGGTTAGGGTTAGATATATATTCTATCTCTATAAGTGTGTGTTTTGTCCTACTTTTGCTCACAAACACACATCAACACACCATCTCTTGGACTTGAGACCTTTGGAGGGTTGTTTTAGTGTTTTGGGAGCTGGATTGAAGCCAAAGAAGGCTGTTGGAGCATTGTTTGTGAAGGTGGTCTTCAAGGGTAAGAAACTTCCCTTTTATTCTCCATTTTTGCATTGCTTTTCTACCTATCTTAGAACTGTTTTTGTGCTTAGTGTATAATACAAAAAAGTTCTGTTTTTAAGCCCTCTTGATTGTTTGTTAAGGGTGTTTTGTGGTTTGGAGGAGTTTGACCCCTCTTAAACCTTGTAAGGCTCCTTTTTGTGCTATTTTGTGCAAGTTTCGGGACTTTGGTGTTTGGGCCTCTTCACCACTGAAATCTTGAGGGATTTCAGTGGTGAAGATGGTGCCTTAAAGTCTCAAAAAGAGGAGGGCCACCCCCTCTCCTTGTTGTCCTTGAAAGGACCCATTTTGGCCTCTTGAGGGAGCATCATGTTTGAAGGTTTGTTGATCATGCCATGGCTGTATTTCATGCTTATATTGCCATGATTTAACTTTGTATTAAGTTGGTTTTGGTACACCATGCATGCTTAGCATACCTACCATGTAATGCCTTGTCATTACCTTAATATGCCTTAGGTTGTTAGCCTTTGTTCTAGCATGTTTTAGGCTTAGCCTTGTGAAGGTTTTGTGCCTATTTTGCCATGTTTTAGGTCTGTCCATAATTGTTTGAGTCGATCTTGGCATGCTTGGTATGGCTCCTTTGTATTTTAGCTTGTATGCTTCAAGTATGTGAATGTGTAGCATGTATTGCTTGCATTAATTTAGCGGTTTGGAACCACTTAGCACATCATTTCAGTCCCTTTGACACGCTTATATGCTTGCCTCGGATGCTTCTTTGAAGCTTTGAAAGCTTGTCTTGCACGCTCCATGTTTTAGCATTTGTGCATGCCTTTGAATTCAAACCATTTAGATGCCATCTAGGTGGTCTTTTGGGCTTTGTTTGGTGTGCTAAAACTCTGTTTTTGGTCGCTTAAGTCTTGCCATGTGAGGTTATACTAAGTGTAGTCCATTGCCTCCTTGACTTGTTTCAAGTACTTGGGCCATTTGCATGCTAATGTTTGCTTCATTTGAGTTGGTTTGGCACCTTCTATAACATGATTTTCAAAGCTTATGTTGCATGCTAATTGTCCACATTATGCTCTTTTCAAGTGTGCTTGAGAGTTGCTTGTTTAGTGCCTAAGTATTGGTCCAACTTACTTGCATGTGTGTATGTATGCTTGATCCCAATTCCTTGGTGCATGGCCACTGTTTTGGGCCTAGTTAGAGCTGCCTAATTCATGTTTAAGACCATCATTTGCTTGGTTGCATGCTTACCTTACATGTTTGTACATTGTCCATGTTCATGCTTGCATGCTTGCCCTCATGATCATGTTGCATATTAGCTAACATGCCTAGGATGCATTGTACTTTGCATGCATACCTTGTCCCTTGATTTAGTGATAGGGATTGGGCCTTGGTTTGATTGTTTGCATTGCATTAGCTAAAATTTGAGCAGATTTCAAAAGGGAACCTCCACGGGAGGCATAATGGCTGACTGACACCAAAACTTGCTAGGCAGCAACTTAGGCCTGGTCACGCGCTTGCTCACCTACATACATACAAATAAATAGTGAGTGGAAGCCCAGTGAATAATGACAAGGTAAAGGATTTTAATGAATGATGTCTATCACAGAGTTAAAAATCAAAGCTTATATTCGAAACAGATTCTTATGCATATTCAAATTTCAAATCAGAATTAGCTTCATATACACGTTTATATTTACATTCATATTCATATTCAGATTTCACATAAGATCATACGTGGTACATCCATTAGCTATCATACTAACTTGGTCCTGAAACACACTTATATATATATATATAGTCGGTACCGACAACCATAAAGGTCCATATCTTGCACAAGTAGCCATCGTATTGTTACCCCCATGCGAGGGCCACGTGAATATAAGCCTCGGTATTGTTACCCCCGGGCAAGGGCTACGTGAATATAAGCCTCAGTATTGTTACCCCTAGGCGAGGGCCACGTGCATATTGGCCACGGTATTGTTATCCTCGGGCGAGAGCCACTTGAACTAAGGATGTCACAAATACATTTCAGAAAAAATGGACATTCATTCATAATTCATAAAATAGCATTTCAGAAAACAGATCGTATCATATCAGTCAGAAAATACTTGTAATTAAACATAGCTTTACAGAGTTATTACTCACAGTTAACAGATGGCTCCAAGTAAACGAGTAGAGTAGGTAATTCACTTAACTCGTGCCGCATGACCTACATAACATGACAGAGACATACATTGAAACACACGCTCGAATTGCACATAACACATTTTCTTGTCCTAAGTGTTTCTAACCTTTATCCTTATTATAGTGCCTTAATCATGGCCTAGGAATGCTTAGGATGGAATGAGGATGCAAAAAATACACTTGAAAACATTTTTCAAAACTTGCTGAAAACAAGGTCCACGCTCGAGCGTGGCTATCCTCGCTCGAGCGGACATGCAAAATGTGAGGGTCTGCTCGAGCATGACTTTTGTTGCTCGAGCGTACTGCCAAAGATATGAACTTATGGGTACATGCATTTCACGCTCGAGCGGGACTCAGGTCGCTCGAGCGGAAGTGCACGCACTCAAAGTGGTCACTCGAGCATGAACTCCTACGCTCGAGCGTAGATGCAAATTCTGGAATTTCCAGATTTGATTTACAAGCTTCAAATTCGAACTAAACACTTTAATGCATTTGAAAACATTTTTCAAAACTTGCTAAAAACAAGGTCTACGCTCGAGCGGACATGCAAAATGTGAGGGTCCGCTCGAGCGTAACTTCCTTCGCTCGAGCGGTCTGTAAACTTTGGCAAAAGTGCCGGCTGCTTGTTTTTCATGCTCGACGGTCGCTCGATCCCTGCTCCAGTGTGAGACTCAAACCTTCGCTCGAGCGTGACTTTTGTCGCTCGATCGTAACTTTTGAGGCTCAACAATCTATCACTAATCCCTTCCAATTTTTGCCCACTCTTAGCAATTCTCTCATTCCCTCCTTAAATTAAGATCAAGCTTCTCATTCTCCCTCTCTCACACGTTTGGAGCTTAAAGGTGAGGAAAATGAGGTGCAAAGTTGAACTAGTGGGGTCATATATGGCTCATTTGGTGATAATTAATCAAAGTTAATCAAATGGTATCAAATTAATCTAATTTAATCGCTTCGAATCAAATTTTAATTGGACCTGCCAAAATATTCTAAAAATTTCAAATAACACATATATCGATTCAATTTCGTGATCGGATGTCGATAAGGCCTTCGATTCACAAAATGTAACAGAAATTTCAAACAGATACTCTTACAATGAACAGATAAAACACAAATAACGCAACAAATATGCAATTAATTCAAAATCTGATTTTAATAACTTATTAGGCATATTAAATCATGGTTTATCGTTAATCTTGAGTCGGGGTTGTTACAATGGGATTATAGCTTCTTTGATGATTCAAGAATGGAAGCCCTTGGAGTTAGTTTCGATGCATGATGTTCAACTAATAGGGAATGTCGAGAGGGCATACATTGGTAGTTTGACCGTGCAGCTGACGTTACTGGGTAAAGTTCGTCAGATGTAGTATTTAGATGGGTTCCTCGTTAGCAAGCTTAATGACCTTGTGGTGGATTTGATCGATGATTGTCCTACTGATTAGTTAGTGGACTTTGATGGGGGATTGCAATTCAGGGACAGGTTGTGTGTACCTAACATTGTTGAATTAAGAAAAGAGATTATGGATAATGCCCATAGGTCTCGATAAACCATTCACCCTGGTGGGACTAAGATGTATCATGATTTGAAGATGACGTTTTGGTGGAAAGGTATGAAGAAGGACGTAGGAGAGTATGTTTGTTGATGTTATGTGTGTCAACAGGTTAAGGCGAAACACCAACAACCGTTTGGACTTTTGTAACCTCTCGAGATCCCTACTTGGAAATTGGAGTATATCTCTATGGACTTTGTGGATAGATTGCCGCGGTCTAAGCGAGACAATGAATCTATTTGGGTGATAGTGGACTAACTCACCAAGTCTGCTCATTTTATTCCTATCAGTGTTTACCGAACTATGGATAAACTGGCCAGGTTGTACATTTGGGAGGTGGTGCGACTTCATGGTACACCAGTTTCTATAGTTTCAGATCTTGATCTGTTGTTTGTGGCAGAGTTTTGGAAGAGTTTTCAACATGCTTTCGGTGCTAGGTTAGACCTGAGCACTGCTTATCATCCTCAGACGAATGGGCAAACTGAGCGGGTAAATCAGATCTCGGAGGATATGTTGAGAGCTTGTATCTTCGATCTTGGTGGTAGTTGAGAAGAACACTTGTCGTTGGTGGAGTTTGCTTATAATAATAGCTATCACTCAAGTATATGGCACCTTTTGAAGCTTGTATGGTAGGCCATATCGGTCACTTGCTTGTTGAATGGAGGTATGAAATGTGCCGTTGTTAGGGCCAAAGTTGGTGAGAGAGACCACAGAGAAAGTGAACATTATTCGGGAACGTATTAAGACTACACAGAGTCGTCAGAAGAGTTACACTGATAGAAGACGTAAGGGGATTGAGTTGAATGTTGGAGATTTTGTGTTTTTGAAGATCTCGCCGATAAAGGGTATCATGCAGTTCAGAAAGAAAGGAAAGTTGGCACCTAGATTTGTGGGACCATATGAGATCACTGAGAGGATTAGTAATGTGGCTTACAAATTAGCCCTACCACCTGCGTTAGTTATGATTCACAATGTGTTCCATGTATCTTTATTGCAAAAGTGTGTGCAAGACCCTTCTTAAGTAATATCACCAGAGGTGTTGGAGATTAGTGACGATCTAACGTATGTGGTGCGACCGGTTACTATTCTAGACCGGGATGTAAAGCAGTTGCGACGCAAGAAAGTGAACTTGATAAAAGTGCAATGGAGCGAGAATGAGAACGATATCACTTGGGAATTAGAAGAGAAAGTTCAGCGTATACACCCAGAGTTTTTTGCTTAGTACTCTCTTCCATCGAATATCGGGACGAGATTCTTTTGAGGTGCGTATATTGTAGTGACCCTAATTTTTCTTAAGTCATTATTTATTATTATTATTATTACTTTTTTTTTTTTGGCTTTATTAATTGTGTGGATATATAATAATTTAATGTGATAGTTAATTAAATGTTATTAATCTGAATATTGATATATTTATATTTTTTATATAAAAAAAGAGTGTTTTATATATTGATAAAATATATATCATAGTTATATATGTTGTATTTATATAATAAAATATAATATAATGTTATTAGGTTATCAACATAAGAGGCAAAGAAAAGAGAGGGCTTTATGGCAGGAGAGAGAGAGAAAGAGAGAGAAAGAGAGTCAAAGTGAGAGTGAGCAGCTGAGAGAGGGAGAGTGTGAGTGTAGCAGAGAGAGAGAGAGTGAAAAGAGAGACGACAGAAGAGATAAGGAAAAGAAAGGTTTAGGGTTTTATTTTGGTGGCTTTACTAATTTTGCAAGTGATTCTTTGATCTTCAAAAAAATATTGTGAGTGCAAAACCCACTTTCCTTGATTTATGTTTATTTTATTGTTATTATTTATGTATTTTTATTTATTTGATGTTGGTTTGATATTGTATTTGTATGAATATGATGGATTGATTTTAATTATTTTGATTAGTTATGTATGCAAGGTTTAGGATTTTTATATGCATTTATTTTATGGTTGTAATCACACTCATAGATATATGAAATTAAAATAAACTTAGAACACATAGATAAATTCCGAATACTTTATCATGCCTCAATGAATTATTGTTTTATTTGAGTGTTGGTGAGAAAAAAGTGTATTAAAAAAAGTGAGGATTATGAGATTTATTTGAATGCTTTAGGCTCGGCATCTTTATGTTTGTTCTCATGAGTAGATGAGAAGCTGTGTATATATATATATATTGTTACTTCGTTCTCAGGAGTAGATGAGTGTTTTGTTTTATGCGCGTACGTATATGCTAATCATCCGGGAAGTGCGGGTCAAACTCGAAATGATATCCTTGTACAAGTTTGGCTTCGGAGCGGTGTTAGATATACGGGAGGCACATGGGATATATGTGTAGGCCGGAAGTGAAGGGCCAAAGTGGTGGAGTTAAGATACAAAGAGTTAAATATGAACTCATTGGTATAGTTTGAATTGTATTGATTTGTACATCTTGAAAAATAGTAAGCAATCTCAATAAATTACAAAATTTGGGCAGAGGCATGTATACGTAATTCTAGACAACTTTTGTATTTTAACTTTTTACAAAAATGATCGATTAGAACTTGTAATTGAATGATCTTAGTTACAACAGTTTTTATTCATTTTAGCAATGCAGATTGTAGATGCTGTTTTAACTCATGAAATGAGCTCATTTTTATTGATTTCGTGTAAATTGAAGTAAAACATTATTCTGAACACTTTTCGTGTTTTGAACTTGTCCGAAGAAAATCATGTTAGGGCAGTTTCTTTTCGTTTTCAGTTCCAGATTTTTCGATCGAATTTCGTCTAGGTTCTTCTATTAAGTTTTTCTTTCAACCTGTTCAGTTTCTACTAAATTTGTTCATGCTGCCTTTTAGGAAATTTGATTCTGTACAACTTTTGTTCTTCGAGTTTTGGTCAAGTCGAATGATTTAAGTATGAAACAGTGCATTTTTATACTTCTTCAGCAATTCACTTATGATTAAATTATACTAACTTTATTTTTTCCAGAATGGTGGATCTTACTAATTTTTTATGTGGGGCTGACCCACCATATTTTTTTGGGCAAATTACATATACCCCCCCTCGAGGTTTAGTAAAATTACAGATACCCCCATGAGGTTTGAGAAATTACAGATACCCCCTGAAGGTACTATTTGTATAACAAATTAGGGGGCAAATTGTTATGAAAATATAAACCTGAGGGGGCAATTTGTTATGAAAATATAAACCTCAGGGGGGTATCTGTAATTTCCGAAACCTCAGGGAGGTATTTTTAATTTAGCTAAATCTCGAGGGAGATATATGTAATTTGCCCTATTTTTTTTTTTGTTTATTTTATACTCAATTTATATTTAGTTGTGTACGGACAAGAAACTAGCCACCATATCTCGAGAAACTACCCTTCATCTCGGTGCGAGTGGAACTACTTGTCTTGTCCTGTAACACGAATTAAATGTATTTTTATTTGTGTCTGGTGGACACGGTGTCAAATATTTATCCTCATACTAGTATATTTGTATACAGACCCGATTTGTCTCTTGGCATCTCGGGTGCATTCTATTTGAGCGCAGCCGAGCTTCCTTGGTAAGATTAGTTGGGGTTACGATAGTGACGAGAAATAACTATAGTTGTTGGACATGTATTTCGGATTTTTTTTTTGTTTTCTAGAGTTTAGGATTGATATTAATTCATTTTTTTTTATAACCTTAATATTTTAATAATTTGGCATTGTGAGTTATTTTTCAACTTTACATTATTTAAATTGTTTTGACTAGTATTGCTCCTTTAATGTTGGAGGTATTGGATAGTTATGAATTTATAATAGATAGTTTGGTTGGCATTTGTTATATATATATATATATATTTTATCCCTTGGATTTTTTTTGAGCATTGATATTTACTTAAACCTTATGGAGATGAGAACATTTAGATTTTGTTTTACCCCTACGATTTTGACGATGGAATATTGATTATGATTTAGTCTTAATTTAATATTTAATTGTCTAAATTTTGGAGCATGACATTGGGCTTACATAATCTAACTTATCTACTATTTTTTCCAATGAATAAATAATTAATTTATTCAATCTTTCTTTTATATGGTTGACCGAATGTAACATTTGATTAACTTCAATTTTGAAAAGTTTATTTCTCGAGACAATTGGAGACAATTGTAATTGACATAGTCAACAATACTATCTAAATAATCTATGCACTTGGCACACAATCATTCATTATTTTTAAATAATTCATAAATTCAATTTTTATTTATTTATTTATTAGTTGTTTTGGTAAAATTTTATTTTTTAACTACCAATACAATAGGGTTAAATTTAATTTGGGCCCTATTTTTACACAAAATTTTGGGTCCCAAGGCAACATCTGCCTTCCTCACCTACTCCCAGGGACGAGCCTGCGAGGGTGGGCTAAAAATGACTTAAACTATGTTTCTATTACTCACATTATTAATATCATACAATTGTCCACATCAAATAATAAACAAATCAATTAAAAAAATTGATAGTCTTAACATATTGGATCCATTATCCATGATTCGCAAATCAACTATTTTGATTACGAATTTAATGTATACCATATAAATTCAATAACCTTTAGACTCATTCTCTCTATATATATATATGAATTTTTTGTAAGAGGAAACAACAACATCAATTGTACATTTCAAGTGACTAAACAGTGAGGCAGTTCTTTCTCCTAGTCAGCTTGACATTTCATTTGGTTCGCACTACATTGTGTGATCAATAAATTATCAGTCTCCAACTCGTCAAAGAAACTGAGGTTTATGTCATCAACAGTGTTCCAGACAAGCCCTCGCCATTGCGTGTTCATTGCCTATATGAGGACAACGATCTTGGGATGCACACACTCCAGAATGGCCAAGAAATCACTTGAAAATTCAAGCCCAGCTAGAACATTTAATGTACTCTGTGAATGCAAACATTAATGCACGGTTCACCCTATTATTATTATGAGTATTTTGATAATTATATTAACTATAAGACTTATTAGAACCTAAAAAAATTATTTAGACTAACTGAAATACAAGTAAATGAGGAGGGATTTATGAATAAATGTCCCTATTAAAATCTTGTGCTAGCTAAGAATAAATTTTTTTTATAAAAAATAAAAAAAAAATATTATAAATATTAACACTACAATATATAAGAGTTTTAAAGATCAATTTTTTTTATTTCTAAAAGTGAAAATTTTGTTGCAAAAAACATTTAAGGACTAATTTTTATTATTGTAAGAATAATTGCTAAAAGATCGTCTTGAAAAGTCAAGACTTTTAACGACAAAATTTTGAAAATGTCACTAATAAATAGACTTTTAGGAACAAAATAATTTGGTCTCAAAATAGTTTATTTTTTTAGACAAAAAATTTAATCTCAAAAAGATAATAATTCATCATTATTGTCTAATTTTCGTTACTAAAAATATAATAACGACACTTTTCGCAGCAAAAATATTTAGTCTCTAAAAAATAATTTTGTCGCTAAATTTTGATCAAAATGGATATCCTAGATGAGGGAATTTGTCTTTACAACAACATTGTCTGTTTTGGTGAATGGCTCACCAACAAAGGAGTTTTTCACAACAGAAGCGGCTTAGACAAGATGATTCTCTATCTCCTTTCCTATTCAACATAGTGGCTGAAGTTATGAATATCTCAATGATCAGAGCTTATGAGAAGGGCGTTATCAAGGGGGTAAATGAGATAGTGATAGTCCATCTCCAATTTGCTGATGACTCCATACTGTTTTGTGGGGCAGATATGGATCAAATAGGGCACACAAAAATGAGCTTAAGATGTTTTGAAATCCTCTCTGGAATGAGAATTAACTTCCATGAGAGTGTTGTGTGTAGAGTTGGTGTGGATGAGGAAACTATGGCTTCTTTTGCTGATATTCTGAATTGCAAGTGTACGGGGGTGAAATATCCTTTGCTTTCCGTACTTCTTGCGCTTCAAGCTTCTTTTGACGTCGTCTATCTCTGCAATACAGAAACGGTGATCTGCCCGGCGGGGGTGGTGCCGGAAAGTCCCTCCGACGATCAAGTTAGGTCACTGGAGGAAGAAGAAGGCTGTCAAAGAGAGTTAGTGATAGAGTGAATTCGCATACCTCTAACGTTTGTTTTCCTCCATATTTCTAGGCTGGCCATGCAGCCTCAAGATTGTGCGCGCACTACCTCTGCTGTCCTTCCCTGGACAGGTGGCAGTGCTCGCCTCTCATCACCTTACACGTGTAAAGGCTTAGTCCTCCCACCAGTACACACAGAACTGCCCAACGGTATTGAGGCGTGTGTGGAGCAGATGTCCTCTCCCTCACGCCATTGGCCCAGGTGGCACACTTACCCGGGGTGCCACGACCGGCCTAACCCATGGGAAAATCGCCACTAGATAACACTGCTGAGCTATACATCGCCGACCTATAACTTGGAGTCAAGCGGAAGCCGGACCTTAGTGGCCGGGCTATTATTGAACGGGCCATTCTGGCTAACCGGTTGCGATGTGCGCCGGCCTCCTGTTGCCTTCAACCCCGGTTCTATAAAGTCTGCCCATCTCGGTTAACCAACCAGAGGCATGCCGACCTTCGCCTCATCCTCAGCTTAGCCCGAGGATACCGTAGCTCGGTTGTGCCTACCAAATATCAGCGAGTCACAGCTCGGCCAGGCTTAACTTACGCCTGGGCAGCCGTTCTCCTCAGGCGAGCAAACAGACCCACCGGCTGTCTTAGTAGGGGAAGTAGCGCGGCGCCGTGACGTCTGTGACGACCCGCACTACCTTAGCTCGGCCGTACTGACGGTGCAAATCTCCCCTCTCAATTGCCCCTTAAACCCATCCGAGCTATCGTGATTGGGTTTACCCCTGTGACCGAGCTTACAGGTGAGTTGCGCCATCACCAAGCCGAGCACGATTGGGAAATATCCGCCGCCGAGCTGTCCCATTTGGTCGGCCATTTCCTCCGCAGTCTCATCAAAGGTCGTACAGCCGTACTGACAGCCGTGTTCCCAGTGCCACGTGGCTTCATTCCATTGGGTCGTGCAGCCAGCTGTCCTGCACGCGCGGAATTCAAACGGCGTAGCCGTTTGAGTTCTTTCCCCCCTTTTTATGCACCAGTGAAGGGTCATTTCTGGCTCCTCACTGTTCATTCTCTTTTGAAGCCAAAACCCTAGCCCCCAACACTTCAAGCTTCGAACCTTGCTGCCGTTGCTCCCCTTGCTCCTTCCTCACCCTCTTAGAAGGCCATGACCAAGCTCGTGTGCTGCATCTTGCTTCGTGTCTGATCTAGGTAAGCCCTTTTCTACCATTCTCATACTCGAGTTCTTCGAGTTTTCCATTCTCTGTGCTTGTGTTCTATATATTTTTTGCTTGCACCCTTAGTGTTTTTTGTTTGCGACTACCAACGCCCCCTCTTTGTGCTTAGAACCTGCACACCCTAGGGCAAATGGGAACTTTGAGAATGGAAGGGGCCTCCGTGCCCCTCGTTCCTCCTTGGTTCAAACGAGTTCGCTCCGTTTCTGGGATGAACAGTTTGAATCTGGGTAGAACCGAGCTAAACGCTCATTTAGATCCACAAATGACACTTCGGCCAAGCAACAAACTGTTTGTGGCTTCTAGTAGAGGCTGCGACCGAGCTGAATACCCATTAGGCCGGCGAGCGGGAGTGAACCGAACAAAAACCTTGAAACCTCCGCCTGGAACCCTAACTGAGCTGATGGATCAACTAGATCCATAAATAGGTCTAGACCGAGCTAGAACCGAACTAGGAGGGCTTAAGCACACACGTAGTCGAACCGAGATGAGACGGGCTGCTCAAAACCCCAAAATTCTTCACTGAGATATTTCCAACAGGAGCCGTGCAATCTATGCCGTGCTAACCCTTGGGATTATTTTTCAAAATGCAGAACAAATAGGACCGACCAAGCCAGTCCAGCACTATAATTGGTGGAGCTCAAAGTCCGAGCAAACACGCAACATTTTTGACCGAGATACACTAAATAAAACCGAGATAGATGGGTAAGTACCGCTTTATGGTTAGCTCGCCTGGTGCGATGGCCGAATTTCGTAGGGAATACAACATTCCTGATGACGTCGTATTAGAGCTTGCCAAAAAGGGTGACACTCCTTGGGGCGATCTAGACCGGTGCCCTTTCACCGTGGTATCAATAGTAGAGGGAGGGCTCCGCTTCCCGGTCCAACCCTTGATCTGCGAGTTTTTGAGGCAGACAAGGCTTTGCCCGACCCAAGTCTCCAACAACACGTACAAGATAATAAATGGCGTCGCCGAGCTGAACCGAAGGCTCGGTCTCAATCTCGGCCTCGCAGAAATTTTCCACCAGTATAGTCTAAGTAGAAATAAGAGTGGGCTTTGCTGGTACCTCAAAGTGAAGAAGGGCCGAGCAAAGCTCATTGAGGGCAATCCCGACAAAGAAGCGAATGACGACGACTTTCTGTGGGTGTCCGGTAATTATGAGGACACCGAGGCGCCCATACCGGGCTGGTATATTAGGAAAGATTTTGGCAGTGCTGGTAAGTAGCTCGGTTAACCGCGCTATTTTCTTTATGCATCGGTTACTTTCCATGCCGATCTAACACTTGTCTCCTTTCTGCAGATAAGTACCTAGCAGCGGACTACCACCAGGCCAACCAAGAGGCCATCAGAGTCCTGCTGCGCCATCCTGCCGAGGAGAGGGAAGCTTCGAAGCTACTCGGTTTCGAACAAATTTATCACTATCAAGCGTTGCGCAAGAGCAGAGTCACCGACTTCCTTCGTGCGCCTTCTCCAGAACCAGATCCAAACTTGCCACCGATCAGACTAGTTCCCCTCACCGCCGAGCAAGAAATGGCAAAAATCAGGGCCATCAAGTCCATGATAACCGGAGACGAAGGCGAGTCCCAACCACCTGAGGCGACCGGGGGGACATCCTCCACACCCGCCGTGCAAAAGGAAGGCGCGGTACTAGCGCTTGCCAGCGAACAACCGGCTGGCCGGTCAAAGAAGAGGTCGAGGAAGGAGAACGCCGGATAAAGCCTTGTCGACGAAAACTCTGACGAGCTGGCCTCCACCGAGCTGGGCGACCAGACCGAGCAGCCACAGGCTGGCAAATCCAAGGGCAAGGGCCCAGCCACCCCCCCGGTCTAGATGCCCGAGTTCACATACCAGGGCCAACCAGTTTCGGCTGAAGACTCGGTCTATACTGATAAGGATTATTCCCTTGGTTTCAACATGACCAAGGGGCTAATCCTTCCAGCAGACATGAAAAACATGATGAGCTTTCCGACCTAAAGGTCCTCCGCTCGGCGGCAAAATCCATAGTGCTTGTAAGTTCTTCATTTTTTGCTTCAACTGTTTGCTCGGTTTTTGCTCGGTTTCTGAATGCTAATGATCTGTTATTTGTTTGCAGGCCGCGCAAAAGAACTACCTGGCCCACGATCGGATGATCAAACTGCGGCAGAGCCTGCGCGATGCCATCTCGGAGAACAAGGCCCAGAAAGGCGAGATAGCAAAACTTAAGGCCGCGCAAGAAGCAGTCGTGGCGGAGCGAGATACCCTGCTCCAAAAAGTCGACCGAGCTGACGAGGGCAAACAACGGGCCGTGAAGTCGACGAAAGCTCGGTATCTCGCCGAGCTGCGCAAGCTGCGCGATGCCCATAAGGAAGAAAAGGACAAAGCGGTTGATGGGGCAGAGGACCGTGGATATAAGCAGGGGGAGAAAACCTATGAGCGTCAAGTCCAAGCGACCAAGGACATCTTTTTCCAGTGTGGCTGGAAAGCGGCCGTGGAGAAAGTTGGCCTTGGTCAGGACTTTGACATGTTCGTCAATCCGCCTGCTGCTTATATCCCGGTCTACATGTAGGGGTACGCCCAGGCCACTCAGAACCGGCTTATTGCGGAGGCAAGGAAAGAGGCCGAGGAAGAGGCCGCCGCCGAGCAGCAAACCAAGCAATCTTCTCCTGCTGCATCTCATGATGTCGAAGATGAAGTTATTGATCGGGATGTTGTCAGGGTGGAAGGCACTGACAATGAAGCCGAAGAGAACTTGCCCGAGCAAACTGTTCAAATAGCCGAGCAGACGGTGGAATTGGCCGAGCAGACTGCTGATGTTGAACTCGACTGATCATTTTCCCTTTGTGTCCTTGCTTTGTTTTCTTTTTTGTTTTTGAAATGTAACCGGGCTATGTCCCCCCTTCTTGTATCGAATTTTCACTTATCAATGAAACTTCTACTTTTTGCTCGTTCATTGTCTATTTCTGTTCGGCTGGCATATGCATGAATTTCTTGGCTCAAACGTCGATAAAACACAACTGCCAGGTCGGCTAAGCCGCGCAATACGCCAAGCTGAAATCACCCAGAACGTTTTTAAACAGATCTGGCAGCTCGGCTCCTTGAAAATTTAAATGAATTGACATTTTTAATTTGGCCGAGCAAAATCTGCTGTTGGGTAAGCCGCCAACATTTCCTTTCTGCCGAGCAAAGTCAGCTCGGCCTCTTATTGGCTGGACAAAACACCAACACTGAGAAATTCTACCGAGCAAAATCCGCTCGTTTTACATATTGGACAACACACCAATATGCCGACTGGGCCGAGCAAAATCAGCTCGGCCCTTACATTGGATAAAACACCAATGTTAGTTAGGTTGGTCATGGCGCCAACATCTCAACAGGGTGAGCAAAACCAATTCGGCCCTAATGCGCATTGTTCCATACACCAATTATATCACAACTGTTTGTGCGGTCTGCTCCCATTCCGCCGAGAGGGAACCAGTCCGGTCCCATTCAGGTCGGTCTCCCTGCCCCTGGCATCCACAATTGCCTTGTGTCTTTGCAATGTCATTGTACAAAGATGTAATACCAAACAACGAGAAGGCTATTTTTCATTACAAAAGCATTGCTATCTTTTACATCAAGTGCCAAAAGGCTAAAGGTCTAGAAAAGCTAAACATTATAAGCGAATTACATCTTAAAAGTAAAAGACCTTAAGGTTGGCTGCATTCCACGGTCTGGGGACAGCCTTGCCGTCTAAATCTTCCAAATGGTATGCCCTTTTGCCAGCAAGACCAACCACCTTGTATGGTCCTTCCCAATTTGCACCGAGCTTTCTCTCGCCAGGGACCACTGTGTTGCCAAGCACCTTTCTTAGGACCCAGTCCCCAATCTTGAATAGCCTGGGCTGCACAGCCTTGTTATATTTTCTGGAGAGTTCTTGTTGATAAGCCGCAATGTGGATTAGCGCTCGCTCTCTCCTTTCCTCAGCAAGGTCCAGTTCCAATGCCACGGCTTTATTGTTCAGATCTGGTTGGAAACTTTCTGACCGGATGGTTGGCATGCCAATTTCTAATGGGATGACGGCCTCCATACCGTAGGCCAAAGCGAATGGGGTCTCTTCGGTCGATCGTCTTGGCGTAGTGCGGTATGCCCAGAGCACATTAGGGAGTTCTTCTGCCCATTTTCCCTTGGCCTTCTAAAGTCGCTTCTTCAGCCCGTCCAGGATGGTCTTGTTTGAGGCCTCCGCTTGACCATTTGACTGAGGATAGGCCGGTGTCGAATTGTAGAACTCGATCTTCAACTCTTCGCAAAATCAGCGAAAGAGTTTCCCGTCGAATTGAGTGCCATTATCCGAGATGAGGGCCTTGGGTATACCGAAGCGAGTGATTACATTTCGCCAAACAAATTTCTTCACATCCTTTTCCTTTATGGTCACTAGTGGCTCGGCCTCGACCCACTTGGTGAAGTAGTCGGTTGCAGCGATGAAGAATTTGCGATTGCCCGGTGCAGCTGGGAGTGGCCCAACAATATCCAACCCCCAAAGCGCGAACGGCCAAGGGCTTGTGAGGGGGAGCAATTCTCTTGATGGCTGGTGGATCTGGTGAGCGAATTTCTGACATTTTTCACACCGGCGAACGTATTTCTGTGCGTCCGCTTGCATGCACGGCCACCAGTAACCTTGGGAAATTGCTCGGTACGCCAGAGACCTGCCCCCAGTATGGCTGCCGCAGATGCCTTCATGGATCTCATAGAGAAAAGCTCCCACCTTAGAGGGGTGGACACACTTCAGATACGGCCCAGTGAAAGACTTCTTATACAAGGCTCCGGACGGGGAGAGCCAAAACTGCTCTGACTTGGCTCGGATCTTATTGGCCATCTTCTTTTCTTCCGGCAGAACTCTATCTTTCAGGAAGGCAATGATGGGATCCATCAAGGAAGGACCCAAGTCGGTGCAAAGTACCTCGGTGGTCTCCGGTCCTTCAATACTTGGCCGGGGTAAGAATTCTATCATCAAGGGATTGGGGAAGGCCGTCTGAGTAGAGGCGAGACCGGCCAATTCATCAGCCGTGTTGTTTCCTTCGCGGTTGATCTGTTCTACTCTTATGGTGTCGAACTTCTTGATTTCTTCACGCACCAGCGCCTGATACTTGGCTATTCTTTCATCCCTAGCCTCATATTCTCTTGAGACTTGATTGACCACCAGCTTGGAGTCGCTGAAGACCATAAGGGCTGTGGCTTTCATTCTCAACGCGCTTCTTAGTCCGGCAAGTAGGGCCTCATACTTCGCCTCGTTGTTGGAAGCTGGGAAACCGAGCGTAATTGCTTGCTCGATAATCAGCCCATCCGGTGAAGTCAGCACAATTCCCAGCCCAGCCCCATGTCTGTTGGACGCCCCATCGACGAAGAGCTTCCACATCTCGCCGATGAATAGCTTCCAGCAATCAGAGGGATTTTGGGAACTCCTCAAATCCAAGTTCCTGGTCGGTTCATTCTGG
Source organism: Camellia granthamiana (assembly GCA_036172215.1). Classification (NCBI taxonomy): domain Eukaryota; kingdom Viridiplantae; phylum Streptophyta; class Magnoliopsida; order Ericales; family Theaceae; genus Camellia; species Camellia granthamiana. The sequence goes on from CM069910.1 coordinate 81,989,550, forward strand.
TCTCTTTCCTTGTCTTGGTTGGGTTCACCTGCCAGCAAACCGCCGGACTTTGCTAGTTCGGTGGTGCTTCGCCCTTTTCCCTCTTGCGAGCCAACACTTGTTTCCGTTGCCAGAACCCTGGGTTGTGCTAAATCCGCACCAACCAAATCAATGGGGCAGACTGGATGCGTCCCAGGTGCAAATTCCGCCACAAAGTCCGCAAGAGCCTGAGCTTTGATTGCGGTGTGGGGGCGGAACTTGATGTCGTACTGTCCCAGTTCCACGGCCCATTTCAGAATCCTCCCAGTGAAGTTTGCCTTTTCAAAGAGCACCTTAAGCGGAAACTCGATCAGCACCACTATTGTATGGGCATGAAAATAGTGTGCCAGCTTCCTTGACGCCATCATCAGGGCCAGTGCCAATTTTTCCAAAGGAAGATATCTCGTCTCGGCTAGGAGCAAAGTCTTGCTCACATAGAAGATGGACGAGTGTTGGACGCCTTTAGCACGAACCAGGACGGCGCTCACCGCATGCTGAGAGACCGCCAAGTAGAGATACAACTCTTTGCCCGGCTGAGGTGTTACCAAAATAGGGGCTGAGGAGAGGTACGCCTTTAGATCCACCAGTGCACGGTCACACTCGTCATCCCAGAAGAACTTGGTCTTCAAAGTCTCGAAGAAGGGCCTGCAACGATCCGAAGACCGGCTGATAAATCGGTTCAGCGCGGCTGCCATCCCGGCAAGATGTTGCATGTCTTTCGTGGAGTTTGGGCGCTCCAGCTCCTGTATTGCCTTGATTTGGGATGGGTCGGCTTCGATTCCTCGGTGTGTGACCAGAAAACCCAGAAACTTCCCGGCGCCAACTCCGAAGGCATACTTAGAGGCGTTCAAGCGAAGCTTGTGGTGCTTAAGTATGGCGAACATTTCTGCTAGGTCAGCGAGGTGTTGAGACTTCTCCTTGCTCTTCACCACCATATCGTCTATATAAACTTCCATTGTTCGGCCCAATAGAGGAGCGAACATCTTCGTCACCATCCGCTGAAAGGTCGCCCCGGCGTTCTTCAGTCCGAACGGCATGACCTTGTAGCAATACAAGCCTCTGGGGGTGGTGAACGACGTGATCTCTCTGTCAGGTTTATACATGGCTATCTGGTGATAGCCGCGATATGCATCCAGGAAGCTAAACCTCTGATGGCCAGCGGTTAAGTCCACCAGCTGGTCAATTCGTGGGAGGGGAAAGCTATCCTTTGGGCAGGCTCGGTTTACAGTCTTGTAGTCGACGCAAACTCGCCACTTGCCGTTCTTCTTGGGGACCACCACCGTGTTGGATATCCACCGAGGGTATTATGCACTTCCTCTATGGCCCCAGCTTCCAACAGGTTCTTTACTTCTTCCGCCACTACTTCGGCATGGTGCAAGGCTGAACGACGCGTCCTCTGTATGACTGGCCGTGCATTGGGGAAGACATTCAACTGGTGGCAAATGAAGCTCGGGTCGACGCCAGGCATATCGTAAGGCGTCCACGCAAAAGCCTCCAAGTTGGAAACCAAGAAGTTGACATAGTCTGACCGCTCGGCGCTAGACAAAGATGATCCCAAGAGGAAGAACTTAGTCGGGTCGTTTTCATCGATGCGCACTTCCACCAACTCCTCGACCAATTTTTCCTCGGCCTTTCTTCCCACGTCTTCAAGGACCTCCTTTCCCTCGGGCCCCTCAATCATTTGGACAAATCCTTTGGCTGCTCGGCTGCCATTTACCGCAACGAAGCATTGTTTGGCCATCACCTGGTCTCCCCAAACTTCCTCTATTTGCCCGCTCGGTGCCGGAAAGCGCATGACCTGGTGGAAGGTCGAGGCAACTGCTTGCATGGCGTGCAGCCAGCCCCTGCCCAAGATCAAGTTGTAAGTGGATGGAACTTTGAGCACCCAGAATTCCACTTGCTTTACGACCGAACCCGCTTTGACCGGCAAAATGATTTTTCCGATCGGCCATTTCGGCTGGGAGTTGAAGCCAACCAAAGGGGATGTTGCAAGAGCCAAGTCCTTGTCTTCTAACTTCATTTGTTTGAACGCGTCGTAATACATAATTTCGACCGAACTCCCCTGGTCGATCAAGATTCTCTTGATATCAAAGTCTTTGACGCGAAGAGTCACCACCAAGGCATCATTGTGCGGCATCTGAACCCTTTCCAAGTCTTTGGTCGAGAACGAAAGGATGTCTCTCTCTTCGGTCTTTCCCTTCTTTACGGCGGGCTGGACAGAGAGCACTTCCCTCATGTGTTCGGCCTTTTTGATCATTCCTCTAAGCTCGCAGACCTTTGCTGGTTCGATGATGCCGTGGATGACGTTGATTACACCTTGCGGGGGCGCTTCCAGGGCGGCCAGGCTGTTAGGCTTGGTTTGTCCCGTTGGTGTGGCCTTGGCTCCCCCGTCTATGTATTGGTCAAGATGCCCCGCCGCCACCAATTCCTCCAAATGCTGTTTGAGCAGCAAGCAGTCCTCTGTATGGTGCCCCTGTTCCTCATGGAAGGTGCAGCGATATTTTGGATTGAAACCTCGCTGCGCACTCCCTAACTTGGCCAGCCAACGGACAAAAGGCTCACCTCGAATCTCGCTCAAAATGCGGTAGATGGGAATTTTGAAGACCGTGGTAATTCCTGTCCGCGCCTTCAGTTTTCTCTTGGCATCTTCCGCTGCGTCGCGGGGTGCGTCAGCTCGGTCGTTTCTGCGACCCTTGTTTCGGTCATCGCGGTTTGGTCCACAGCGTTGATCTTTTGACCGATCGCTTGGGCGGTTATCCTCCTGCCCGATCGAGTGAACTTTTCCTGCCACCTTTCTGTCCGCCGCGACCGGATTACCTTTCTCGATCACGGAGGCGGCATCATCCTCCACGCGAATGTGCTCATTGATCCGTTGCATTAGAGACTCCATGGTTGTGGGTTGGTGCATCGTAAGTGAATCTCGCAGCCTATGTCCGACTGGGAGACCCCGCTTGTACTGAGTGATCGCCAGATTGGTAGGGCAGTCAAGGATCTCGTTGTAAGTTTCCCAGTACTTCGCGTTGTATGCCTTCAACGAACATCCAGACTCCATCTTGACGCCCAGGAGATGATCGACCTCCTTCGGCGTTCGAGTGTTGGTTTTGAATCTGGTGACGAAGGCTTCCGCTAGTTGCTGCCACCCGTCGATACTCCCCTCCGGGAGCCTTTCGAACCACTTCAAACCCAGCTCTCCTAAGCTTGTTGGGAATATGAGGCACATCAGGGCATCGTTGCGCCGGTGGACAGCCATCACTTGCCGGTAATGACTCACATGCATGTATGGATCCGTCTTGCCGTCGTACAAAGTGAACTTTGGCTGGTGGAATCCGGCAGGGAGCGGTGTGCTCTCGATCTCTGGGGACAACGGCGTGGCTGTAAGTCGCGCCATCTCCTTGTCCTTCAGCGCAGGGGCTATCACTCTGGGAGCTGGCATTGCCACTTCTTTGCTACAACGAACTGGAGCGCTCAACCTCTGCAATGCTGGCACTCTCTGAGCCTCTCGACGGCGCGCCCTCTCCTTCAATACGTCCCTCAAGTCCCTGGAACGTGTGGAGAAAGAGGATCGCGACGTCGGCGTCGGGCGTGAGGGGTGGTAAGTGCTGTTGCGAGAGAGGGACCTGTCTTCTCTTTGGTCGGAATCTCCAACCCTATAGTTCCGGGTGATGGAGATAGAGTGAGTCATCCTCTGGCGGCGACTGCTAGAACGAGGGGAGGGGGTGCGCTCACTGAGGTTGCCCTCTCCAGCAATACCCTTCTCCTTTATCTGGCGCTTCAGCAGCTCCATCTTCGCCGCCATCTTGCGAATGAGGGCGTCTTGGTCTTTGAGTTTGTGCTCCAGGCGCTGCGTACGGGACTCCCCCCGGCGTCGGCGGCCCTCTGGGCTCTGCGAGCGATCTGAACTCCTCCCACGTTTGTCTCGCGTTCCTCGCAAAGAAGTTTCCTGGCCCGCCACGGCTGGAACATTCGGGGGGCCTTCTCTCTTTCGGACATACTCTGGGGTGACACTATCGACGACGGACAGCGGAACTTCGTCGTTGTTGGCCATGGAAATGGTCGAAGAAGCTCGAAGAACAAGAGTTGAATATCAAAGAGTTCCCACAGACGGCGCCAATTGTACGGGGGCGAAATATCCTCTGCTTTCCGTACTCCTTGCGCTTCAAGCTTCTTTTGACGTCGTCTATCTCTGCAACACAGAAACGATGATCTGCCCGGCGGGGGTGGTGCCGGAAAGTCCCTCCAACGATGAAGTTAGGTCACTGGAGGAAGAAGAAGGCTGTCAGAGAGAGTTAGTGATAGAGTGAATTCGCATACCTCTAATGTTCGTTTTCCTCCATATTTCTAGGCTGGCCATGCAGCCTCAAGATTGTGCGCGCACTACCTCTGCTGTCCTTCCCTGGATAGGTGGCAGTGCTCGCCTCTCATCACCTTACACATGTAAAGGCTTAGTCCTCCCACCAGTACACACAGAACTGCCCAACGGTATTGAGGCGTGTGTGGAGCAGATGTCCTCTCCCTCACGCCATTGGCCCAGGTGGCACACTTACCCGGGGTGCCACGACCGGCCTAACCCATGGGAGAATCGCCACTAGATAACACTGCCGAGCTATACATCGCCGACCTATAACTTGGAGTCAGGCGGAAGCCGGACCTTAGTGGCCGGGCTATTATTGAACGGACCATTCTGGCTAACCGATTGCGATGCGCGCCGGCCTCCTGTTGCCTTCAACCCCGGTTCTATAAAGTCTGCCCATATCGGCTAACCGGCCAGAGGCATGCCGGCTTTCGCCTCATCCTCAGCTTAGCCCGAGGATACCGTAGCTCGGTTGTGCCTACCAAATATCAGCGAGTCACAACTCGGCCAGGCTTAACTCACGCCTGGGCAGCCGTTCTCCTCAGGCGAGCAAACAAACCCACCGGCCGTCTTAGTAGGGGAAGTAGCGTGGCGCCGTGACGTCTGTGACGACCCGCACTACCTTAGCTCGGCCGTACTGACGGTGCAAATCTCCCCTCTCAGCAAGGTTCATGGATTGCCATTCAACGCATATCCCAAAGCTTTGCGGTGCCATCATCAGATCCACTGATAACAAGAGGTGGTCCCTTGTGGGAAGGACAACATGGATTCACAAAAAAGAAGTGTTCTGCCATCTTTTTTTTATTTGTTTCCCAGTTTCTACATCCCATGCCTGAAGGGTCTTGTCAGGAATGGCTGATATTATCTGTGACCCCATCAGTAGTCCACTGAAGATCCAAAACAACATTCTTATGCCCTTTCTCAAAACCATGAAATTCTCGCATTCCCCAAATGCGTTCCAAAGAAAAATTTGTTTGTCATGTGAGCCAGATGCAATGACCGTTCCGGCTAGATTGAATTCATTGTGCATCTCTGATGACTTGTTAACAACATGATAAATGATTCCAGACTTGATGTTCGGTACTTTCCATTGGCTCGTGGTGCTGGAGGACCACTATAAAGAAGAACTGTAGACCAATCCATTGGCCTTAGACCAATCACAAATAGAGCCATTTTGTGTACTACCTACTAACCCTATTCCAGAAATAGCCATTTTGGTTAGTCCCCTCACGAAGAAGCGCATACGACATGACAACACTCTGATTCTCAAAAAAATCGCAGGACAGAACATGGTGGGATGGGAATACAACACAAAGAAAAATTATAATAATTCCAAGATAAGGGGAAAATGTAACACAACACTAACTGAAACATTCATAAGCAGTTAATTACCAGAGAATTGGGAATATGCAGGCTAAATTTTTAAATTAACAGAGAATATAAATCATTTTAACATTTAAAAACAGTTAATTCCCAATAAAAGAGTTAATTGCTTGCTTAAGGTAACCAAAACCAAAATCCAAATTAAACCAATGGATGAGAGATAACAAGAAGTAAGAAATGTAGAGAGAACTAATGCAGTTGGGCATAACCAAACCAAAACCCATAGATACCCTCCCTAACCCAATAGTTTAAAAACTGGGAACTTTTTTTGATCATGAAAGGGAAACGAAAAAAAGGAGGATTAATAAAACTATTTTCTCCCTGCCGATGCTGCAGGTTTAAGGAGGGCTAAGCAAAAGAGAGAGAAAGAAAGGAAGTGGTATTAAACCATGCCGTCTTCGATCTCATCGTGGTATTATAGAGAAAGGGAGTGGTATTAAACCAGAGAATGAAAGGGAGTGGTATTACTGAGAAAGGGAGTGGTATTAAATATCATCGTAGTATTACAAAGAAAGGGAGTGGGTATTACTGAGAAAAGAAGGGAGCGGTATTAAACCATGTCGTCTTCGATCTCATCGTGGCCCGTTGAGCTCGCACCCAAACTCGCTCTCTACATAGCTTTGTATTGTTGATCTTTCCCCATGTTTTAGAGGAAACCCAGATGAGAAAATTGCCGAGAAAGTTCAGGGGAATGATGGAAAAACAGAGGGGAAAATGGAAGATAATTTTAAAAATTGGGTTATCAAATTAGCAGGCGAGAAAACACCATTGAAAATAATCCATGGATCGATCGATCGAGAGAGGCATTAAAAAATATATTTTCATGCATCAAAAAAATAACCTTAATAAATATATAATATTAATATTTAAAACAGCAATGCTACTTACACAGAAGACCAAATAGAAAATTAAACACAAAAATTATTTCACCAGATGACTAGAAGACACCATGACAACGACGATCGACAAGTTTTGGCCGATTGTCCGGCCGGATAACTGGATACACAGTGTCTATGTTCGGATCTATATTCGATCATTTGTGTGCCTAGCCTCTTTTTTCTTTCTTTTTTTCTTTTTAAAATCCAAAATGATAAGCAAAAACATATATCATACCAACATCGAAAATAGTTAATCTTGCTATTTATGATTTTGTTTAAAATAAACATTTCAACTTTTACAATAAAAAAATAATTTTTAAGTAAAATAAATTAAAATTGCTTATACAATTGTTATATAATTTAGGATTAATTGGTGATAAATCCAATCTAAGAAAAGTGTAAGGCATTAGGTCTAAAGGATATTTTTTTTATTTTTATTGATGAGAGATCCATGCTTTGTGAAATAGTTTGGTAAGAAATCCTAGAGAACATTTTGTTTTTAATTTTACCTCTGGACCTTTTTTTTATTTTCACTTTTCATTCATTATCTGTTTAAATGATTTTCTATCTATTCAAAGTTTTTGTCTATCTGTTCAAATTTATATCTATTTGTTCAAATTTTTCCCGAAATTATATTTATTTGTTTAATTTTTTCCCTAAATTCTATTTATCAATTCAATTTTTTTTATTTGTTTGTTCAGTTTTTTTCCCCAAAATTTTATCTATTTGTTCAATTTTTTTCCTAAATTATATCTATTTATTTAATTTTTTTCCTAAATTTTATTTATCTATTTAATTTTTTTTGTTCAGTTTTTTCCCTAAATTATATCTATTTGTTCAATTTTTTTCCTAAATTCTATTTATCTATTCAATTTTTTTATATCTATCTATTCAAATTCCTATCTGTTAAAATTTTAAAATCATTTTTTTATCTGTTGATTTTTTTATCCATTCAACACAGATCTGTTCCAATTCACATATAGATCTTATCTATTCATCAACAACAATTTATCTTATCGGTTTGTTTTATCTAGGCACTTTAGAAATACACACAATCAAAATGCTTACATATATTACATATATCCATGATTATATGCTTCAACTCTTATTCTATTGCAATTCTCATTCGTAGTTGCTTAACTAATATAGTGCAATCTAGAAGAATGAGTGATATCTATATATATACACATAAAGAGAGAACAGAAAGGAGAGAAAGAGAGAACAGAAAAGAGAGAAAGAAAGAGGCAGATCTGAAGGATTGGCAGCAGATTTGCGGGTGATATGGATGAAGCTTTGGTTAGGTATTCTTTTTCCTCTCTCTCGAAGAATCTGCTCTGGAGCACAAGAAGATAAATATCTGAAGATGCCCGTAATCTCCTCGATGCGATTGTGTATCGATTTCGCAGTATCCTTAGAATTCGTGTGAATAATTAAGGTATTATTACCTTAAGAGAAGGTTCTGACAAAGAATTGAAGATTAGAGAGTGATCGAATGGAGAGGAAATGGGACAAAAAAATAGCTTAGAATTCGTGTGAATAATTAGGGTATTATTACCTTAAGAGAAGGTTCTAACAAAGAATTGAAGACTAGAGAGTGATCGAATGGAGAGGAAATGGGACAAAAAATAGTAGGAAACCGATTGAGCATTGGAAACCCTAGTTTCAATCAGGGATTGTTCCTGAGGTAGAGTAATCTAGTTGGTGGAGAAGGTGGAAACAATGACGGCGGCGGAGTTGGGTTTGTCTTTCCTGATCTTGACGGAGACTAAGTCCAATGAGGAGTCCAAAACGGTGTTAGTGTTGGAGTCGAAGGGGGCATAATCGTCAAATTTGCATTTGGAAGGGAGGCGATCAAGGCATTGATGGATGTAATCGATTGAGGTCTCGACGAGAGACATTGAAGAGAAAGGGAAACGGCGACAGCAATGTGTCAACACAGTGTTGGTATCGGAGTCGAATGGGGCATAATCATCGAGTTTGCATTTGGAAGGGAGGCGATCGAGGCGTTAATGGACGCAATCGATCGCGGTCTCGACGAGAGACATTGAAGAGAGAGGGAAACAGCGATGGAAATGTGTTGACATGGTGGTGTCGACACGGCGGTGAGCGGGGACGGTAGGGGCGCTGGTGGCGGAGAGAAGGTAGTAGCGGCAGAGGCGAAGAGGATGCGTTAACGACGGCAGCGGAAATGGCGCACCTAGGGTTTAGATCGAGAAGAGAGAGAGAGAGAGAGAGAGAGAAGCAGGCAGACAAATGGTTTCTGAGAGAGGTAGGGTTTGATTGATATATATAAATGGGTAATTTGGTCATTTTGCTTCAACTTGTCATTATGAACAAATTATTCCTACGCTCGAACCTTTGGCCAAAGAAAATGTAATTTTGGAGTTTTAGCTCAAACGCCCTATAATTTAACAAGGGTAAGTTGAAACAAAGCAGACCATCGGAGAGAATTGAACTTTTTAAGAATAAGTTACGAAAAATAAGATTTAATTGTCTACATTAAAATTTTGATATTTGATAAGACTAATGAGTAATCTTAATAGCTAAATAAAATCTATTGAGAATTTTCTAAAAAATGAATAATTTATTTTTAAAAACGTACTTGCCATTTATTTTTTAGAGATAAACACAATAAAATGAAAATGATGTGATTATCGGATTGATCTAATTTTGTTTATATAGGATATACACAAAAACTCTTAAAAAATGAACGGCTTGTATAATCAAAATAGGACATGTGGCCGAACAATGCCTCTCCAATCTATATGAGAATTAGAAAGGGTTTCTAATAAGTCTAAATGCCCTTAAAATGTGATCATGTGACCCATGATCACTTTTTGTCCAAAATTTTAATGATTAGTGAATGAAGGACCGCATTAAAATATAAGCTAAAGTTTGAAAGTTTAATTGTTATAATTAAAAGATGAAAGAACCAAATGGAACATTGAGACAAAATTTTGACGGTGAAAAATGTAATTCACCCTAACTATTACATAACATACTGGCATATTTGCATTTTTCTTTCATAATAATTAAGACCACAAAAAAAATTCAAAACTTATGGACTAATAAAATAACTAGTTGTCTTAAGTTGTGTTTAGATCATGGATTTGAATAAGAATTTTAAAAATTAGAAAAGTGATTTCTACCCAAATCCATAATCTAAACACAATCTTAATAAATCCAAGTATTAAACGAAAGGGAAGTGATTGAGACCCCCTCCAATCACCACCCCCACTACCCCCACACACATGTGGCGGGTGGTGATTAGAGGAGAAGGAAAAAAAGAAAAAGAAAAAAAAAAATTGGCCAATCAGAGAGAGAGGGGGTCAAAGGGGGTGCCTCATTGAGGGGGTCCAACTCATTTTTCTAAACGAAATTAGTTTCTCAAAATAATATTAATGAATAAAGGTTGCTAAGTTGTATGTTGATCCCCTATTTCTGCTCCGCTTCATGGTGGGACGGGGTAATTCATAAGGTGGAGAAAAGTGAAGTGAATGCTACAAATTAGAAAGGGTTGAATTAGAAGCTCTTATAATTAGCCTTGTCAAATTACCAATTTTGGAAAACTATTTATTGATACAAACAAGATCCAACTGGCCGTATTTCAATCGTTGAACATTTTATAACATGGTCATGTATGCATTGGGAGTGAATAAATTCTTTAATATGAGTACAATTCTTCTCAATTTAATTCCCAATAAAGAGAGATATGAAGACCCTTTCTTTTTTATATGCAAATGAGGCTAAAGTCATCCCTTTGTTGGGGATACAATGAGCAACATTTTTGGTTTGAATGAGCTTTACAAAAAGATTGAACAAAATGAAAAATCAAGAATACATTGAAGAGACTGATCGAATCAAATGCAATCCAATACAAAGTTGATGTAGTTGAAGGTGGAGGCATCAATAGCGACGAGTATCGAAACATCAAACCCTAGACAATGGAGGAATGGAAGAATATGATTGTTAAAGTAATAATGAAGTCATCGCGGATGTTCCTCTCCACACAATTGTGTGATTGTATTGCATAGTTGGACATAGAGTGCCATTTAGCAAAAGATTAGTGTAGATGACTCCATGACTAAGATCAGAATAGATGACTTTATAAATTCTATTCGATTGGTGGTGGTTCACCGGAGGCACTCCAATGCCTAAGTCATACTCAAGCTCGAGTCTCCTTCCTTCTTTCAAATTCCTTAGGTGGTCATTCAACCATAAGCCAACATTGATACTTGAAAATATCCCCAACATAAGGGCATAAAGACACACTACCTGACTCATCCTCATTGTTTTGACACTCTTTTCAAACTCTCTTCTTCTCTTTGTAGGTTCTCTTTTTCGCCTTACTAATTCAGCCAACTTTGGATTTAACTCTTTAATCACATATACAAAAAGAGAAGAATATTTATAGGTGTTGAGAGTTTAGTCAAACCTTCAAAGTCTTGCACAACACTCACAATTATTAAGGTGGTTGGGAATTGTCTTGCTTTATAAAAATATAGAAATCAATAAACAATGAGCCACATTTTCAATCATTATAGAAAAACAATATGCTAAACCTAAAGTAACCATTTACCACACGTAAAAATTTTAGTATAAGTAATACCACATCATTAATAATATCAATTAATAATAAAATTATATAAGAGATGGCCAATTTCATATTTAGATATAATTATATGTTTCAAATTAATTTTGTATCTAGGATATATATTGTGAGATTTATTATATCCACATGATAATTTGTTATTTAGCGAGAATATCATGTGTCGGTTATGACATAGTATTACCATTTTATGATTTTTTATTCTCTTCCCCCCCCCCCCCCAAAAAAAAAAAAATTCATGATCACTGATTTGAAGAATTTGAATTTGTGATTATTCTTGTCATGTGAAGTTGGAAGCCCTTAGGGTCCATTGATCGTAATATGCTCTAGTGTATTGAATACCTCCCTTTCTCAAAGAACTTTTTTTTTGTTTAAAAAGTATTGCCAATAAATTAATAATTAGAGGCTTTTGTTGTGGGGAGCAAGTAGTCAGTCATCCCTCATCAATTGAAAACTTGTGGAGGAAGTAGTCAGCTCATGGCTACCCAAACTCTAATTTTTTAGAATAAATTGACTAAAAATTTAATAACTAAAAGGTATCTTCATTCCTTAGTATTTTTATTATTTTCACCGAATAATGAGTCACATCATGTTTTAGGATAACAGGACAGGGTCGGTTTGTAGTGCTACATCCTTCCAAATTATATTGAGGGTTGAATAAGGCCAAGTTTAACATACTTTAAATAATTTATTTTTTTATCTTTTTTTTATTACATCACCTTTCTACTTTTCTGCACATTTTTTCGTAAAACGACAAAAAGTATACTTATTTAGGTCATCCCAAACAATCCCTAAATCTAATAGTTGACAGAGAGTATAGATAAATTTTATTTACTTAAAAATTATCATACTAATAAAATTGATAAATGATATGATATATTGCGAGTAATGAATTATGGGGAATGAGAAATAGGGATGGCAAATCTTTGCTACCCATAATAAAGATTAAAAATGAGAGAGAAAAATGGATAAATTAGATTTAGGAAATAGTAAGAGGCTTCCCTAAATGTGGGGAGCATAATGTACACCCTTTAAAGTAAAGAGGTGTTTAGAGAAGGTGTTGTAGTTATAGTTATAGTTATAGTTTTTGATTATCTAAATTGCAGCTCCCCTTTCTATATTTTTAACTAATTTAGGGAGCCAAAAACTAAAAACAAGAAGTAGAATTTATTTTGAAAAAACCTTAAATAATCATTGGCTCTATTTTGTTTGAATTTATTTTCAAAAAGAAATTAGGTTGACAAAAATAAACAACAAAAAAAATTCAAAATTTTAAAAATGATTTCCGCATCTAAAAAGATAAAATTATATGAAAATAATGAGTATTTTTTTTTTTACCCAATTAGATTTTTAATTTTTTTTAAAATAGAAAAAAAAATGAAAATAAAACCAAACAAAGCAAAGCAAATTGCTTCTCTCTCTTCTCCCAAGCGTCTCTAACGTCTCCCATTTTCATACCTTTCAGCTAATTTATGGAATCGAATATCACACAAATAACTTCTCCAAACAGCTCCCTATTTTGAGTAATTATTATGTGTTCTGAAAATTCTACATTAAGGGTATATCCAACTAATAGTAGGGGCCTAAAGTATTATATGGCCCTACAAACAAAGTAATGATGGAGAAATAAGAGATGTCATTGAATGAGGCACATGGTCGCATGAGAAATTATTTAATATTTTTGAAATATTATGTGTTTGTATTTTCTAATCAATCATTATTTAATATGTCATCTCGTATTTTCTAATCATCCAACACAATACCTCATCTATCCACCTTCTCACCAATTATAATATTATGAAATACCACGTATACATATTTCAAAATTACTGAATAATTACTCCGGTCGTATTGCCTTCCTAATTCATACGATATTTTTTGCTCTATTTTATGGGAGTGTACTTTATGTTGATCCCTATATATAACGAGTCTTTTACCATTTTTATAAATTTATTGGCTCTCTCTCATCTTTTCTAATTAATATATGATATTAAGATAAAATCTACTGAATTATATTCATAATGAACATCAAATACAATATATAATTAATACAAATAAACTCCAACAGTGAAAAAGAGAAATTCCAAACAACTATACGTGAAGGTGAGTAGATTCAAACCACTATCTGATGTGTTATGCTTCTTGCCTGTCTTCTAACTGGGGGTGAAATAAGCACTTGTTTTAGTTTTTTGTGAACATGTCCCGATTGGTTATTGGAGAACATTGAACCGACTGCATGAAATTGAGAATGGTTCGGTGTAGTTGGTGTTATCGGTTTGGAAACTAAAGCAACACAACAGGAAATTAAAATCAAGGCCAGCTTTGGGCATAAGCCGACTAGGCAGTCGCTTTAGGCTTTCAAAATTTTGTCGAAAAAAGGGCCCCAAAAATTGTTTGTTATTATATTTGTTCATAAAAATAAAAATGAAAAAGGGCCCCTTAAAAAGAAACGAAAAAAATTAATTGATATTTGAATTATTTGAAACAACTAGATGTTTGTTTCCTAAATGTATGAATTATGTACAAAATACTATTGGTTATAGTTGTTACAATTGCTTATGGGAAAAAAGCTTTTCAAAGTTGAAATTGATTAAATTTTACATTCAACTACATCATAAGAAATTTTAAATGGATTTGATTGATAGGTTGGATAAAACAAACTTGGCTAGTAATTTTGTAACTAAAAATGTGAAAATGGTGGTGTTTAACTTATACATTCTTAAAGTGTCTTTTTTTTTTTTTTTAGGTATTCCAGCTTGTATTATTTGGAACCTTAATCTTAGTCTATATTTGAATGATAGTAATCTTGAGGAAAAATAAAATTGTGAATGTGTCACGACCTAAACCCGCCTCTATAGGTTTAGCATCACCAAAGGCCTCTAAAACAGATTAGCAAATTAAGGAGCTAACGGAAGCAAATATCAAAATACATTGTCCGTAGAGCTGTGCAGACTTATATGGGATATCAACTTAAAACTTTATATGCATATATTATGACGTAATCTTTACATCAGCTCAAAAACAGATAAGTCAAAAGGGGACTTAGCCCTACATATAGAATAAACAAAAACTTGATCACAAAATACCCTCAGAACCTCCTCGGGAGGCGCACAGGTTGGCTAAAAAAATAGATCCAGACTAGAAGCCTCAAGCCTGGTCATGCACCTGATCACCTACATACATAATATAAATAATGAGTTAGAGCCCAGTAAATAACAACAGAGTAAAGGTTTTATGATGTTCATAACAGATTCAGAAATCAGAATTCAGATCAGAAACATATTCATATACGTATTCAGACTTGTAAACAGTCATACGTGGTACATCCATTAGCGCTAACAGATCAAATTGGTCATAAATACCCATATACAGAGCAAATGGTCATTAAGACCCATTTTAACATTAGATGGTCATAAAGACTCACTTGCAGATCATATAGTTAATTATGCATAATCAGTTCCATGAATAGAACCCACTTGAAACCCTGGTACCAGGTAGCATATAACATATCACATGATGCTAAAGATGCCACGATTATATTTCAGAAAGTTGGACAATCATTCATGGTTCACAAAATAGTATTTCAAAAAAATAAAGCGTATCATATCATTTAGAAAATACTTATAGTTAACATAGCTTTACAAAATTGTTACTCACAGATAGCTCTAGAAGCAGAACAGACAAATCAGACAGACGGTAGCGCATAACCTGCACAAACACATGACAAGTACACATTGAAACACATGCTCTGTAAACACTTGTCTTATTTTATTTCTTTTTAGGTGTGTTTCTAATTCTTATCCTCATTATTGTAGCCTAAATCATGGCTTAAGATTGCCTATGATTGAATGAGGATGCAATTATGCACTTTGAAATATTTTGCAAAATTTTTGAAAACAGGACAGTTTACTCAAGTGAAACTTTGGTCGCTTGAGTGGTCTGCAAAATTGCAAAAGTACTAGATGCTCTCATTTTACACTCGAGCCAAGATTGAAAATAAAGGGTGGTCGCTTGAGCGATCTTTTGGTCACTCGAGTCAATCTGCAAAAATACTGAGAGCTCGAAAAGTACGCTTGAGCAAACCCTGTGAATTCTGGAATTTCAAGATTTGCTCTCCAAGTCCAAAACTCAACTTAAACACATCAAAGCTCATTCTTTTGGGCCAAAATGAAAGAAAACATGTAAAAACTTATAACACATCATGAATTAAAGATCATCTCACAAAATCAAAACCAAAAAACAAGTTAATTCTTCAAAACTAAGCTCTTGTTTACATGTTATGAACATGCATGTAATCATCTAAGTTCTTTACTTTGAAAACATGATCAATTAAGATAAAATGACAAAGAATATGATGAATTTTAAAAACCAAGTTAAAATAATGACATGCATAAGAGAATTCTTGGAAATCAACTTCAAAACATGGTGAATTATGCATGCATGCATGAATCATGATCAATTCTGCTTTCTAACATGCAATTCTAGCTTCTTTTCCTCAATGTCATGCAATTTCATGCGAATTAGACTTTAACTTAGATAATCTCAAGTTCTACATAATTTATGATCAAGAATTTGGTTGAATTCTTACCTAAAGCTTGAGTTTACAAGTATAGAAGCTTCATTCTCCCAAGTCCTCTTCAATTCCTCCAAATTCTCTCCAATTCTCGTATTTCTTCTTTGAACTCAACCTTCTTCTATGTTTCTCTCTTCTCTCTCATGTTTTTAGGCTCAAGAATGTAGTGTCTAGAATATTATTAAGTCAACATTAGCCTTATATAGGCTTATTGAGCTTGGACCAACTAGTTGTCATTAACTCTAATTAATTTATTCTAATTATTTGATTCCGAATCGAATTCTAATGAAACTCATCATAAAATTCCAAAAATCTCAACTAGCACGTTGACTAAGTCAATTTCATGTTCGGATGCTGATAAGGTCTTCAATTCGCATGTTTAAATGGAAATTCAAATAGATATTCCTACGTCAGACAGATATAATCATAAATATCACATGAAATGCACAATTAACACATGATTTCATCTTAGTCACTTATTAAGCATTCTTAATCATACATCATTAGCTAATTACAGATCGGGGTTATCATAGAATGTTATTTCGGATCCCCATGATTCTAGGGTTTGAGGAGTCCCGTTTCATATTAATGTACCTTACGCTTATCTTATGCTCGCTCACAATAGTTTACCTATCCATGTGGATAATAATATGAGTTTTACACTAGGCAGTATGAAAGTTCAAAATTTTGAATAAAATTTAGGGGCAATGACCCATAAAGCCCATATTGTGATTTGTTGGACTGGTTAGTCCCACATTTAATCTTATGAACCAGGAGGCCCTAGGTGATGTGGAATGACACATTCGTCCTTATTTATTAACAAATGGGCAAGTGAGGGTGTATCTCAATATTCTTCTTGTTACCATTCTGTGATATACGTTTGAAAAAAACACACTATAGATTTAGTATTTAAAATATAGAGATACTCAAAAAATCACATTTCAAAAATCACGCAATGTAGCAACACCATATATGGGAAAACCCTAATATCCTAACCCATTTGTCGGAATTTGATCTTTTTTTGAATCAGCGAGTATCTCGTCATTCGAATCATCACCAATTATACGTTTGGATTTTTGAGATTGAATCCCCAAGATTCAGGCTTGGTGTATAACATTCCACATTGTTAAGCCTTCACCCAGTTTGTTTGCATTTCGTCATAGCAACGTGACATTCCTCTAGTAACGTTTGAGGTATAATCGGCCACCGTCGGCGTTCTTGGTCCATTCCGGTGTGTCCACACTCCGACATTGATAGGGCACAAATGTAAGTATCACATTCTCTATCAGCATGAAAGTGTCCTCCATTACTACATAAAACCAACCTTACAAAATTAGTGACACAACACAAATAATATAATACGAAGCAAATAACCAGAATGATACATATTACGATCTGAAACCCCACCGAATATATGTGGAGCACAGGTATCGTAAAACATATTTCAACACGCAACAAACATAAAAACATCCCAAAATAGCACATATTACAATACAAAACACACACAACAAACAACAATCGAACGTAACACCGACCCTCCTCCCATTTGGTCACCATCACCAAATAGAAATAGAGCCCACTAGGAAGGAAACAAGCTAAACTCAAAACGTGAACCCATATCAGTTGCCCTTCCGTCACTATGCATAATCTGACCACCCACGAACGGAATGGATTAATGAAACCACCTTTTACTAGTAAGAATTGGAAAACCCTAGTCAAAACAAAAATGATTACGTTGGAGATCGCCCATTCCAAGCGTCGCAGACATTACAACGTAATTAGCGGAAAGTCATTTTTAACTGTCTGCAAAAACAATTTCAACGTACCAGGCGGGATCTGTTTGATCACCTTACCAAATAAATAGGACTTCATAGAGTAGAAGAAAAAAAACAGGAGTCAATGGTACACACTTCCCCCCAACAGGGATTTTCTGATAAATTTTCCTTATAAATAACTATTTTTATTACATATTTTAACTTTCTCGTATTTTCTCGCGTTTTTTTTTTTTGCAAGAAACTATAAGCTTAGTTACCATATCATTATTAGTTATACAAGAAAATTAACTTTCTTGTATCTTCCACCATTATCATGCTAAACAAATTCAAATATATATATATATATATATATATTTTCCCATTTCTTTCACTTTCTACTATTTTCATCCTAATCAAACTAAGCCTTAATGTATGTGTAAACAAATATGAAATTTTTATTAAAATATATTTAAGAAATTCATTGATATTTTAAAATTTTTAATTTTTTAAGAGAAAATTCTATGTCAAGGAAATTTTCAAAAATTAGTTACATATTCATGAAAATGTTTATGATTTTACTTTTTAATATTTATAAAATTTACCACTAATTTAAAAATATTTTTCTAAATGAAATTACCCCTTTTTTTAAACTTAAAGAAAACTTAAGCTTCGTTTGGCTATCTCAGTTGTGACTAAAAAATCACAAAAGAAAAAATAGGCTAAATAAGTTAATAAGACAAAATGTCACATCCAAATCATAATCATTTTACTTTTTCTCTCACAAAATCTCTCACAAATGTCAAAAAAATAAAAAATAAAAATTTTCCAAACAAACCTTTTTAATCCTAAGTTAAAAAAGTCTCAATTTCAAAAGCCAACTAAAATTTTTTTTGCCAACAGCAACTTAATGAGTTCTCTCACAAAAAAAAAAAAAAAAAAAAAAAAAACCCTAATGACTGTCATTATTATAACTCATATAAAAAAGCCAATTAAAAGTATTAGAAATTTATTTATTTTTTAAAAAATTTTATTTTTCATCACTTCTCCTTAGGGGTGTAAAAATAGCCTGTAACCTGTGGGCAGTCCAAAATCTACTTGCGGCCTGAGTGAGTCCGGCCCGGTTAGGCCGGTCCCAAGCCTAACCCGAGACCTTAAGCTTGGACCGTCATTTTGAAGCTCGACTGGCCCAACGGCCTGACTCGGCCCAAAAAAAATTTCCACCTGCAGGCCCAACCCTCCCGTACCGGCTTTATGCATCCAATGGTCAAAATTCAATATATATATTTCAAACGATCATTTGACCATTTTACTTCCAACTGTTCAAAAAAAAAATTTTTTTTTTTTTTTAAATTAACCCCTCCTCCCAAACTCCTATAAATATTCCCCTCTTCCATTTTATTTCTCACAAACAATTCTCTCTCTCAAACTTTTAATCTCTCTCAACTCTCAACTCTCTCAATTAATTTTGAAATCTCATCCCTAAGTGGCAATTACAATTATGCAAGAAAAAACTTTTATTTGAAGAAGTTAATTTTTGTATCGCATTCATCAGTCGGTAACATTAATTAGTTGAATGAAATTTATTAGTTACTCATTTTTTTACATTAATTATTTCTTAACATTTATTAGTTATTATTGTTTACTCATTATTTAAATTAATTGTTAGTTCTTATATATTATTTTACTTACATTACTATGAATCCTAATATTCTTAATATTTATGTCGATATTGACGCATATACTACACAACATGAATCTGATGATTCTCCTTCTAATGTACCTAATATCCCTCTTCTAATAGCTAGATCATCATCTAGGGGCACGACTAGTGATGTTTGGGATTATTTCGGAAAAATATCTATAAATAATCTTGATGGTACAATTACATTTAAAGCAAAATATAAATATTGTGCACATTTACTTAGTGCTACATTTGCAGGGGGTATTAATCATCTAAAAAGACATGCTAACAAACATTTACAAAGTCAACACTTGATATTATAAGTCAAATGCAATTAAGGGTTTCATTAACTGGTTATTTGCAAACATTTTCATATAATTTAATACGTGCACAAAATTCTGTAGTTGATTATATTATTAAAAAAAAAAAGAACAACATTTTACTACTAGTGAATGTCTTGATTTTTTACAAATGGTTCACGAAAGTTTTGAACTGCAATATCAAAGATTTTTCAAGAAATACTACTAGAAATAGGATTTTAAAGATATTTGAGAATATTAAAAGTGAATTATTTGATATTTTTAAAATTTTGAATGGAAGAATTTGTTTAACATTTGATCTGTGGTGAAATAATGGTTTAAAATACCAATGTATCATTGTACATTTTATTGATAATGATTGAAAATTAAATAAAATAATTATTTTATTTAGATTAGTTGAACTTCCATACATTGATTATTCGCTTGGTGTAAAAATATGACATGTATTATATAAGTGGATTTTACAAAATAAAATATTTACCATTAGTTTAGATAATGTAACATATTACAATCAGACTGTAACCTATCTAAAATCAACTTTACAATTACTTGCTGGTAGTGATTTATTTCATGTTCGTTGTTGTGTTCATATTTTAAACTTGATCGTTAAAGAAGCTATGCATGTATACGAGACTTCTGTACTGGTAATAAAAAATGCAGTTGTTATTATTATATCTTTGCTAATCGAATTTCAGAATACAGAAAAATTTGTCAATGAGAAGGTATGTCATTTAAAAAATCAATTTTAAATATAGACAACATGTGGAATTCAATGTATAATATGTTAAAAAGAGCTTGTCAACAAAGAAAAGTAATAGATTTGTTTTTTTTAAAGAATATCAATAGGAGGAGTACTAACTCTCACAGAATTTAATTAGAGTCAAGTAGCACTATATAAAGATTTTCTAAAAGTTTTAATACTGTAACAAAATTATTTTCTTATATATATATATTCTTACTTTACCATCCGTTTTACATATGTTAGCAAAAATAATGAAAGTTTTCGTAAAATATATTGTTAACGAATATTATGTAACCATTATTACTGCAATTAAAGAAAAAAATTGATAAATATTTTGATCTATTACCTCATCTTTTAGGCTTAGCCATAATAATTGATTCTATGTGTAAAAAAAAATTTGATTTACAAGAATTTTTAGAATGTATTTTCGATGATCAAAAATAATTTGCCACTATTATAGAAACATGCAAAATATTATTTGAAGAATACAAGACAACTGCATTTGCAAATACACCTATACACATTACACCAGTAGCCTCATCTCGAGACGAAAAATTAAGTGTTTTGTCAACAATAAAAAATAGACGAATATCTCAACATACAAGCATAAGTAGTTCTGAATTTCAACGTTATTTGGATAGCCCACCAGTAGATGATACCAAAGATTTTGATATTTTAGATTGGTGGAAACAAAATGAACCTATGTGGTAGTGTTTTCACAGATGGCCTGTGATATACTAACCGTTCATATTTCTACAGTTGCTTCTGAAACAACTTTTAGTGCAGGTGGACGGAAGTTGAGTGACTACCGCAACAAGCTTTTGTCCCAAATAGTTGAGGCACTGATAATATCCAAAAATCATATGTATGCGATTACTAGAAGACAAAATTATAGTGAACATGAGATAATTCAAACTGATTTAGATGAAATATTCTCTGGCAACGCGAGGAAATTGTCTGCCTCCTCCGATGATTGATAAACAATTTGTTTTTCACTATTTCATTTTGTTATTTTTTTGTATTAGATTATTGAGGTGGAGTATAATGTAAATGATTAGTAGGCTAGTAAGTGTCAACCTAGTTGAGATGTACTTGACCTATAGTGATGTAATTACTTTATTATCATCAATAATCAACATTTATTTTATTTGATGATATAAATTTTTATCATATTTTATTTTATTTTAAAATAAAAATTATTCATTCAATAAATATTATCTTTTTAATTTAATAATTGTAATATTATAAAAAAAAATTTGGTATATATAAAATAATCCATAAAACCTCATCCCTTCTTCCCCTCTTCTCTTGGTCATCTATGTTATCTACTTTCTATTGCAGGCCCCTCTTCTCTTGGTCATCTATATTATCCACTTTCTATTGTAGGCGCGTTGAGAGTTCAGTCAATACCCAACTGGCGAGTTCCCACAATTTTATATTTTTTTAGTCATAAATTCATAACTAAAAAAACATAAATTATACATAATTAAATTTAAATACTATCACACATAAAATATAACTAAACATCTCATTAATTTTAATTAAAATACTCTAATATATATATTTTTATTTTTTTTATCTCTCATAAATAATCTATATGCATAATATATTTATCGTTTGTTTTGTACATAAAAAAGAAAAATAGTCCCGGCCTGCGACCCAAGCCCAAATCTTAGGCCCTAATTTGAGTGGGCCTGGATTTTTCAGCCCATGGGTCGATATGGCCCGAATTGAGACATTTGATAAGGAAAAAAAAAGAAGGAAAAGTATAGATGTAAATATGACCCGTACTTCTCCTTTCTTTCTTATCAAATGATCCAATTGATTGCAGCACAAAAAATAAAATTAAAAAAAAGAGGCACAAACAAATTCACTAAACAAATTCACTATGTTTGGTGTAGCTTTGAAAACTTAATTCTATTTCTCCATTTGCATGCATTGTTTGGATAGAGTTTTGAAATTGTGATTCTACCATACATTTCAAAATATATTTTTCTTTCCTGTTTGGCTATTCTCTCTCTCTTTCGTGTTCTCCATTCTAAAAAGCAGAGGATTTTTGAATTTTGGGTCTAGCCGGTCATTGTTAGCAAAAATTTGGTTTGGGTCAAATCGACAGAGGTGATTTGACAGAATAACCAAAATTTCACAAACAATAACAGATTAAGCAATTGTGGTTTGAATGTCCTATGCCTTAACAGATCAAGGACTTTTTTGGAGGTTGTAATGCGAAGAAACAACTATGAATAGACTGAAAATCAATTGAAGAACAAGTAAACTTGTCACTTAATTATAAGAATTAAATTTCAAGTTTAATGAACATAACAATCGACAGGGAAAAACTTAGCCACAGAGGTTGAATTATAAACAGACTATTCCTAAGTACAAAAGCTATTGCTAACTAAGTTAAATTACTCCTAATTCCACATAGGTTGTGAATTTGATTAAAGCCCTCTTTTTTTTTGAATTTCCAGCCTTTATGCTGCTGGTCTTGCTACTTCTCTACTGCTACGTGTCCCATCCTGGAGCAAGTTACCTTTACTTCCTGTATAACTGCCCATGATCTCCATAATCGTTGGTAACTGCTTCTCTGTTACAGCATCCTCTTTCTTTTGCAAATAAGACATGTATCATGCATCCCTTGCATGCCTATCTTCATGGCTTGACACCTGGGCCACGTTTGGCTACATCTTTACTGCATTACTAGATAAATCGACAGGAAAACTGCAACTGCTACATCTGCTCCTTTAACTGTTTCACTTTTGCCACTTGCTCTACATTCTGGGATCCGTCTCTCACTGTAAATTCGTGATCTTTACTCCTAGCATCCACTGAACCAACTCTATGTATTTGTTATGCTTATTTGACAAAGAAAATTAATTTTAGTGCCAACAATGCCCCCCTCATTCAAGATAAAAAAATGTTTTTGTTTTGAACGAATGTCAAAAAGGACAAAATAAGGCTTGGACACTTATATATTTGGGCAGTTCATTCAGACTTATAAAAACAAACCCACGTATTAAAGCCCAAATACTTATAATAACATCGAGATACTAAAATTGATCCGAAACACAAATTAAATGGGCCCAACTATTAAGCCCAAATTGTCAACAGGCCCAAACTCAATCAAGAAGGTCCACCATAAGCTATTTGAATGTCAGAATTCAAATTATCACTTCACTACTCTCATTTCCTCTGTCTTACTCTGTTCTTTACCTCTTTAGACCTTCTACTTCGAAACCCTTTCTTACTCATACACTCTAATGGCAGCCAAACGAGCTCAAACCAAAGGAAGGAAACATGTAGAAACGTTATATGTGCAACATTTCCCAACTGAGTTCCAGCAGCTACTCCGTCAACACATCTTTAACAGCTACATTATTCCTCACCGCGATAGTTCTACACAAGGAGAATTGGGCCCTACTTTCACCACAACCATTCCTGATGAACTTACTCATTATTATCCTATCAAAGACACCGAAATAATGCTCTTCAATAAAGCGAAACTGGCATGGCATTATTCGGACTCAAGCCCTAACCCTCTACACTCATGGCAAAAACCTAACCCTGACTAGAGACTCTGGGTCCAGCAAATGATGGTATACGATATCGATCTTTGGAGGGCTTTAGGGATTTATGATGCCATTAGACTGTCAACCTTGGCCCTAGACATGGACAAATGGGCCATCAGTGCTACTGCTTGCTTTTGGTCTGTCTCTTACAACTTCCTTATCCGGAGATGTGGTATGATTTCTCCCCACCATTTTTGATGTTGTTCATTTAACTGGCCTCCCTACTTTTGGCGAACATATCAGTGCACTTTTAATCCCAAAGACACCTATCAAATTCGATATTGACCTTAGTTATGGAAAATTCTAGACTAAATATCAAAAGTTTGGCCTTGAACCCTCAGATGAAGAAAGAATAGCCTTTTACCTATTGTGGCTTTCTCAACACTTCTTATGTGTTCCTAGTTCTAAAATTACTAAGGAATATTTAGCTCTTGCCACATGTATTCAAGAAGGCATAAAACTAGCCTTTGCTCATTTTCTTTTAGGTACCTTGTACAGAGGTCTATTCTGTTTAGTTGATAAGGAAATTGATCATAACTATGGTGACCCCTTCTGGCTTTTCCAAGCCTGGCTTTATGCCTATCTTCCTGAAATCAGGCCCACCACCCAAACTCCATACCTTTCAGTATGTGAAAGCAATGCTGAATTTTTTCTCTCATTTAGACCCGCTACCTCCAATTCCTTCACCAATGTGTTCATCACTCTCTATGAACTACCTATCGACAGAGATCCTCAACTTTTCATCCCCTTCCAACATTTCCACTTCACTTCATCTAGACTCACATATATTAATGCTAAGCCCCATACCCTAGATGATGAATGGAGACAAAAACAAAGACACTTTTAGGCTCAAATCCTTACTTCCAGATATATTTTGGTGGGAGGGTCTATATCTACCAATAGACTCTCAAACTGCAGTTTTGAGAGCTATAACCGTTGCCAATGGGCCAAGCAAATGGGTTTATATCAAACTGTTCCTTGCCCTTATTTCCACCCTACCATTCATAAACAAGTTGGGGCCAGACTTCAATTTAAAGACCATTCAGATGTGGAGGCTCTCTTAGCTGAGAATCAAAAATTATTTGATCAGTTTAGCTTCCATTACTGCAACACCACACCTTACCTCACTACAAGATTCAAAGAATGGTCACTTCTCATGAGTGCATTAATTTTTGACAAAGAAGTTCAAGTCTGCGTCTGGAATGTGCACCCTAACAATAGGAAAGGAGTGGAAATGAGCATTGGTAAACACTTGTGCTCCCTTTTTACTTATACCTCTTATTAAAATTGCTTTCCTTGGGTGTGTAGTGGTTACTGACTTGCCATGTTTCTCATGTGGCCAAGTCTCCTGTCAAGGTCACTCATTTAACCATAGAGATGCCTACTTAGGCTGTTCTAGCTCCTACAGACGAAGGCAGACTCTAATGAACCCATCAAAGAAACCCAAAGGCAATCCTTTGAACACAATTAGCGGTGAAGGGTTCACACTGTCACGCCCCAAAATTCAGACAATTAAATATTAAATTAGGACTAAACCCCAATTAATATTCCATCATCCAAATCCTAGGGGTGAAACAAAAAAACCAAACCATCCACCATAATTCCATAACTAACTAATACCTCCAACATTAAAATAACAATACAAAGTCAAAATAACTTAAATAATGTACGGTTACAAATCATACCAAATTATTCCAATACTAAAGTCATAAAAAAAAAATAAATACATAAACTAATGTCAACCCTAAGCTCAAGAAAACAAAAGAAATCTAAGAGATATGTCCAAAAACTATAGTTACTCTACGTCACCACCGTAGCCCCAACTAATCCTGCAAAGGAAGCTTAGCTGCACTCAAACAGAATGCACCTGAGTTGCCAAGAGACAAAATGGGTCAGTATACATGTATACTGGTATGAGTACAAGATTTAACACCCACGTGTCCACCAGACACAAACAAAAATACATTTAATTCTTGTTACGGGACAAGACAAGTAGTTCCAACCATACCGAGACGAATGGGTAGTTTCTCGAGGTACGGTAACATTTAGTTTCTTTCCCGTACACAACAAAATATAAATTGATTATAAAATAAACAAAAATAGAAATAAAAATATGGTGGGTCAGCCCTGCATAAAAAGTTAGCATGACCCACCATCCTGCAACAAAATAAAGTTAGTATAATTTAATCATAAGTAACATGCTGAAAAAGTATAAAAATGCACCGTTTCATACTTAAGTAATGCGAATTGACCAAAACTCAAAGAACAAAAGTTGTATAAAATCAAATTTCCTAAAAGATAACACGAACGAATTTAACAGAAACTGAACAGGTTAAAAGAAAAACTTGATAGAAAAACTTAAACAGAATTCAATCGAAAAATTTGAAACTGAAAACGAACCGAAACTGCCTTAAGATGATTTTTTTCAGAAAAGTTCAAAACACAAAAAGTGTGCAGAATAATGTTTTACTTCAGTTTACGCGAAACCAATAAAAATGAGCTCATTTCATGGGTTAAAATAGCCTCTGAAATCTGCATTGCCAAAATGAATTAAAATTACTATAATCAAGATCATCCGATTATAAGTTATAATCGATCTTTTCACTAAAAAGTCTAAACACAAAAGTTGCCTAGAATCACGTATACATGCCTCTTCTCAAATTTCATAATTTATCGAGGTCGTTAACTATTTTTCAACCTGTACAAATCAATACAATACACACTATAACAATAAACTCATAATTAAATTCTTTGTACTTTAACTCCACCACTTTGGTCTTCCACTTCCGGCCTACACATATATCTCATATGCCTCCCATATACCTAACACCGCTTCGAAGCCAAACTTGCACGGGGATATCGTCCCGAGTTTGACTCACACTCCCCGGATGGTTAGCATTACGTACGCGCGTAAATCAAAACACTCGTCTACTCATGAGAACGAAGCAACAATATATATATACAAAACATCTCACTCATGAGAACAACATAACAATGCCAAGCCTAAGACATTCAAATAAATCTCATAATCCTCACTTTTTTTTATACTATTTCTCATCATCACTCAAATAAAACAACAATCCATTGAGTCATGGTGAAGTATAAGGAGTTTATTTATGGGTTCCTAATTAATTTTAATTTCATATAACCATGAGTGTGATTACAACCATAAAATAAATCCATATAAAAACCCTAAACTTGCCATACACAATTAATTATAATAATTAAAATCAATTAATCAACTAAAAACCCTAAACCTTATATACACAACTAATCAAAATAATTAAAATCAATCTATCATCTTTATATAAATACAAATCAAACTAACATCAAATAAATAAATAAAAATAACGAATTAAACATAAATCAAGGGAAGTGGGTTATGTACTCACAATATTTTTTTGAATATCAAAGAATAACTTGGAGAATTAATAGAGCCACCAAAATAAAACCCTAATCTTTTTTATTCTTTTTTCTCCACCTTCTCCTCTTTTTTCCACCGTTCTCTTTCTCTCCTATTTTTCTTTTCTTCATGTGGCTGCTACTGATTCAAAACCCAAATCACAAAGTCTCTCTCTCTCTCTCTCTCTCTCTCTCTCTCTCTCGGCTGCACACAGCCCGTTTTTCTTTGTTTTGCTAGATAACCTAATGGCACATCAAACCTAATATATATATATATATTTTTAATATATAATACAACATAATTATAACATACCTAAATATGATAAATATATATATATATTAATATATAAAACACCTTTTTTATATAAATAAAAATATAAATATATAAGTATTCAGATTAATTATATATAATTAACTAATACATTAAATTAATTAAATATCACATTAAATTCCCATGTAACCACACAATTAATAAAACCAAAAATAAAATAAGATAATAATAATAATAATGATAAATAAATAAATAAAGGCTTACGAAAAATCAGGGTCGCTACACACACCTTACAACCAAGGTGTTGAGATTGAAAAGAGGACTAAGAATAGACAAGAGGAAATTTAGGAAATTCTATCCTCTTAGCCACGATTGGAGGAAGGTACAACCCTTGAGAGGAGGTCAAAAAGAAAACAAGAACAACCAGCTCTCCCTCCACCAGCCTCTTCCTCTTCCTCTTCCAGTAGTTCTTCTTCCTTTCCTATAATGGTATAATTTTCACTCAAACTTTTGTTAAAGCACTACACATTATGTTGACACTCTATTCCACCTTCCTTCCTCTCTTTCAGACATACTTTCAGACATACAAGAGGATAAGACTTCTCTCTCCAGCTGTATCTCCTTCTTCTCATGAGGAATTGCCTGAAACTTAGACCAATCTACTCCCTTCTTTGCCTGAGAATAAAGAGTTGCCTGAAACTCAGATCAATCCCCCTTCTATGTTTGGAGACCAGACCAAATTGCGCTCTCTTCAACCAAACTCAGAACACCAACATCCTTATCATGAAGAGCAAATTGGTCAAGAGAGAGCAGGCCTAAGAGAATTGGCCCTTGAACTAGCCCAAATTATGTCTGATATTCCTCAAGGAATAGCTTTAGGAGATTTAATGGCCTTCCCTCTCATAGGGGTGCGCCATGGAACAAATGAAGTCATTAATTTCCCTAGAGTGGCCTTTTTCTCAAAAGAAGAATCAAAAACCCTTGGCCATACCAGAAAAACTCCAACTGACTTGGGCCATATCAGAGAGACTCTTATTGACTTAACCGACAACCCTGATAATTATATAACTCATGTTGACAGAAGTTCCCCTGTCTATGAACAAAATGATAATATTCATCAAGACAATCATGCTTTATTCTACAACCAAGGGAATGAGGCTGACAGAGCTGACACTGAGGTATTGGACAATGAATCAACTTCAAGTGACATGAGAACTTCTCATGTGATGCTTACACAACCTGTTCACTCCTCTACTACCTCTATCCAAGCACATTCATTCCATCCACCTTTACCAGTAGATGCCCTCTTACCAGTCCATACTGAGATTCCTATGAGTCAAGGGATGAGGGCTCAACTTTCTCACATTTATGGTCCTATCAGAGAGCCAAATCCAAATGTTCTGGCCATCAATACTTCCACTGCTAAGACATTACCAATACAGGTAATATTTTTTCTCACAAATATACACCTTATTTTTTTCATATTTTCTATGTGGCCAAACAATCTTTCTTTATACTATCTTGCAAGACCACTATATCTTACCAGATACTACTGACTGCTGAAATGGGGGTGCAAACGTCACCAACCCAAAGTCCTTCAAGGGAGGCCTTAACCATCTTCATCCCTCCCCACATTGGAGCTACCACCATACCTTCGACAGAAGTAATAACACCTCAAACTACTTTCTATTTTACATTGTATGTTACTTTTTATTCTTTTAAATTTACACTAGTTGTTAACTTCACTTTATTACTGTCACAACTTGCAGTTGTCTCTCCATCCACAATTAAAGACTGGCTTCTTGGCATTTCTGCTATACAAGAAACTGTTGCCAATCTTTCTATCGAAGAAAGAGTAAAATAACTAACTAATGAAGATCAAAAATTGGTGGATCAGTTCTTCAACTTACTTGACCAACCCCTAAATGATCTGGCTCCTTCTCACACCACAATTCTAACTGACTGCCTGGAGGCCATTGCACCTTTAATGCCTCAACTCTTTGATCTAGACCAAGTACAAGCTTTCCAGAACTTCCTTTCAGACCTTCCACAATACTTAACAGCTATCAATCAATTTCACTCTGAGCCAAAAACTATTGAAACTCAAATGGATCAAATGAAAAAGACAATCACTGCTCTGACTGAAGCCTCTACCAGATCGCAGGCCTTTAGTCTTCAAATTGCTAATCTCACAGTAGAAGAGGCCCAACTGGAAGCTCAACTAGCACTTGTGAGGGCTCAAAAGCTGCTACTAAACAAGAACAAGCCAACCTTTCTCAACAAATTCCAACTCTTCTTGTTCAAGCAGAAGGTGGCCCACTTGCCATTAAACAAGCTCAAGCCAAACTTAGGCAAAATAAAATTAGGCACTAAACTGCCCTTCAAGCCTGGAATAGACTTTCAATGTACTTTCAAAAAGATTAGGCCCAATGTAATTAGTTTGATTGTACTCTTGACACAATCTTTAATGAAATATCTCTCTTATTTGCTCTAGTTTCTCTTGGCTTGTCGCATATGTTCACTCTTATGCTTTTATGACTTATTCATGCATTCCCACATAGTTGGATAATATTTCTTTAGATATTTACCATTAATAACTCTCCTATGTGGTTCACCTTCAAAAAAAGCAAGATGATAAGCTCCTCCTCTAGGGACCTTATGTATTTTAAATAGACCTTCCCAGTCTGGAGGCCACTTGCCATATTCTGGGCTTTTTAAACCAACTAGTAAAATGGTTTTTCACACCAATTCTCCTTTAGAAAACACTTTACCTTTTACTTTCTTGTTATAGCTTCTCTCAACTTTCTTTTTCTGAGCTATCAAGTGATTAAAAGCCATAATTCTTTTTTCCTCTAGGTCTTGCAACTCAATCAACATGGTTTCTGCATGTTCATCCATAGGAATATCCAAATGCCTGGCCAGTCAATTGGACATCACTGTTACTTCTAGAGGCAACACAACATCATGCCCATACACTAACTCATACGGAGTTGTTCCTATGCTATTTCTTTTTGAATTTCTGTAAGCCCAAAGTACTTTTGACAGGAGGTTATGCCAATCCCTAGGATTGTCTCTAAAGTATTCTTGACAATCTTGTTTGTTGCCTCAGCCTGCCCATTTTCTCGAGCATAATAGGGTGTGGAATTCAATATTTGAATGCCATATTCTATGGCAAACCCTTTAATCTCATCTCCATTGAACACTGTGCCTTGATCGACAGTTGTGGATTGGGGTAAACCAAACCTATGGATCACATCTTCTTTAAGAACTCAATGACTTGAGTTTGTGTCACCACTTTCAAAAGTACTACTTCTACCCATTTGATAAAGTAATCAGTGGCTACTAGCAAATAAGAATGTGCTTTTGAAGAGGTCGAAAAAATTTGCCCTATCAAATCCATGGCCCATCCTCTGAAAGGCCAAGGTTTCACTACTGAATGAAGACTTATGGCTAGAACTCTTTGAATATTGCCATGTTTCTGGCAATTCTGACATCCTTTTGCATACATTATGCAATCTTTTCTAATAGATGGCCAAAAATAACCATACATGTTAATCAACCATCTCATCTTATCACCAGCCTGATGGGCCCCACAAATTCCCTCATGTGCTTCAGCTATGGCTTTTATTTGGTCTAACTTACCAATGTAGAGTAAAGTCAAACCATCATGAGCCTTCCTAAATAAGTCATCTCCCATGATAACATAATTTAGATCTTGATATCTTACCTGCCTAGTACTCCCTTCACTAGGATTCGACAAGTATTTTATAAGAAGAATCTCCAATCTTCCTCTGTCACATCCAAAGTAAAAATAGGCAAGAAATTTCTACACCTATTCTTAAGTGCAGAAAAGTTTCTTCTCTTAATTCAAATCACCATTTCCTGAGCTTTCTTAGGTATTTTTAAACCAAAAGCTGCTTGAGCCATCTCTTTGGCTTTTTTATTCTCTAATCTATATCTGTGTGTAAATGTGACACGGTCAAAGAAACTGAGTAACCATCATTTGACCTCAGCTAGATACTCCTCTAGAGCACCAGTTACACACTTGAATTCTCCCAAGACTTGCTTAATGACCAACTGTGAATCTCCAAAAACTTGAAGACTTCTTATTTTGAACTCTATGGCCAATTCTAGGCCAATTATCAGAGCTTCATACTCAGCTTGATTACAAGACTGAATATGTTGTGTCTCTAACTAATATGCAAATTGGTACATTTGCTTATTTGGTGCAATCAGCACAATAGCTGCTCCCACTCCTTCATCTGTCTTTGAACCATCAAACATCAACTTCCAAGGTTCACTCTCCACCATATTGATTTCATATAAATCTAAATCGACAGATATACAAGGGTGTTCTGTCAAAAATCAGCCAAAGCTTGCCCTTTGACTACTTCTTGTGACACATACTTGAAACAATATTCAATTAATGCTAAAATCCATTTATCCTGTCTTCTCTGAAGATTGGTTTAAACAACATGTACTTGATAACATTTGTTTGTGCTATCACAAACACTTATGTGGGCAACATATAATGCCTCAGTTTAATGGCTGCAAAATAAAGTGCCAAACATAGCTTTTCGACAGAGTTATATCTAGTCTCAGCATCATTTAACCTTCTACTAAGGTAGTAAATGGCTTGTTCATGACCCATATCATTTTCTTGAGCCAATAAACAACCAATCAACAAGTTAGAAGCTAAGATATACAGCTTCAAAGGCTTTCCTACCATTGGGGGCATAAGCACTGGAGTATTTGCCAGGTATCTTTTGACTAAATCAAAAGCTTCTTGATGACATGCTTCCCACTTAAACTCATAGTTTGACTTGATTTTTATCAAATGAGAAAATGCTAAAATTTTCTTAGCCAAATTGGCTATGAGTCTCCTCAAAAAATTCACTTTCCCAAGAAAACTTTGCAACTCTTTTTTATTGGTTGGGGATTTTGCTTCTAGAATGGCTTTGGCTTTATTAGCATCCACTTCTATCCCTTTGTAATGTACTAAGAAGCCCAAAAAATTTCTAGCAGATACCCCAAATGCACACTTCAAAGGGTTCATTTTGAGCTTATATATAGGTCTTCATCCTTTGAAAATGTCTGCTATAAATGTTTCAAATGCTCATCAAAACTATCAGATTTGATGGCTACATCATCTATGTAGACTTCTAAATATTTGCTAACCAAATCATGGAAAATGAAATTCATTGCCCTTTGATATGTTGCCCTTATATTTTTTAATCCAAAAGGCATGACTACCCATTCAAATGTCCCTAAAGCACCAGGACACCTGCAGGTTGTCTTATGTGTATCTTCTGGGTTAATAAAAATCTGATTATACCTAGCATGACCATCCATAAAGGACAAAATCCTGCTTTTGGCTACTGAATCCACTAACAAGTCAGCCACTAGCATGGGATATTCATCCTTAGGAGTTGCTAGATTTAGATTTCTAAAATCTATGCACACTCTTAATTTGCCATTTTTCTTCATAACAAGGACAATATTAGATAGCCACTCAACATACCTGGCTGTTCTAATAAAACCTACTTTGAGCAACCTTTCAGTTTCCTCCTTGACCAATAAGGTGACTTCGTTGGTCATCCTTCTTGGTGGTTGCTTATGGGGAAGGAAATTTTCTTTAATTGGGAGCCTATGCTCTACCAATGCTTTATCTAATCCAGGCATTTTTTCATAATTCCATGCAAAACAATCCACATACTCATAAAGTAAACCAACTAGTTTGCTCTTACATTCATTAGATAAATTAGCATTTACATAGATAGGCCTCTTACAGGTCTTACTCCCTAAGTTGTATTCTTCCAAAGAATCTTGCACATCTACCTTGAGGTCATCAAGCTTGGCAGGAGCAGCCTTCAGATGTTTCAGTTGCACCTCTTTATAACTCAGAGGGCTACTATCAATAACACATTCTACCCAAGAACAATTGGGCAAACACTTAGGGAAAAACTTACTCTCTAAAAGGAAAAAAAAAAAAAAAAAAAAAGCCTAGAAAAAGTAGATCTAATTACATTAGCTGTCTCATCCAGCTTGTCTTCTTCTGTCACTTATACTTGCATTACTGTTGATCTTCAGCAATCTCTTCTATCACAAACCTGTTCTGCTTCTGCATCAGGCTTGGCTTGGCCAATTCCTGGCCTATCTACTTAAAACCGTCCTCAATAAAGGCCTTGAACTCCTCATTTGTCAAACTTTTTCCTTGGGACTCAATTTTTTCCTCATTAATCACAAATGGACCCAAATCCTCATCATACATCATAGCTTCTATGTTGTTAACATCAACAATAAAGGGATTTGCATCTGCTCAGTAAACTTCTATCCCTCCTTACCACCATTGGTTAAGAAGATTAATGCCTGATGCAGTGAAGAGGGTACACAACCATTAAGGTGTATCCAATCTCTACCTAGTACCACATTATAGTTAGAAGTAGAGTTTATTACAAAGAAAGTTGTTTCCATTGACCTGGAACCAACTTGAAGTTGTAAAGCCACTACTCATCTAGCCTCAGATGATCCACTAGCAAAATTACTTATGTTCACATCAGTAGGAAGCAAGTCATTGACAGATTTCCCAATAGTTTTCAGTGTCTTAGAAGTAAAAATGTTAACAATGGCTCCATTATCGACCAACACCCTTTCCACTGGCACCCCATCTAAATAAGCTCTGACATATAAAGGCCTTAGATGCCTGATAAGCTTGTCTTCTGGCTTTTGTAGCACAACCTTTTCTCCATCGACAGACCTAACCACCTTAATTGATCTCAGGGGCTTGGTTTGCGTCTCAACCATTGCTATCTAAACTGATGGTTCAGTCAAATCTTCAACATCACCGGCCAGTTTATCTGGCTGATTTGGCTTGGCTTCAAACCTCTAAGGAATAGCCATAATCATATTACAATCCTTAGATGGAGGTAAAGAACCAAAGTGAATGGCAACCAACTTCTCTCCAATGTCACCACCAGAACTATCTAATTTAGCTTCATCTTCTCTAACTCCTTCATTAACATTCAGGCGATCAGTGAGCATTTCTTGGTCCTAATCATCCTTCATTGCCACATCTTTCTCATCACTGTCATCTTCATCAGACATCAGGTCATTCTCTAGCTCTTTTAGCTTCTGCCTCAACAAAGCCTTCTTAGAGAGCTTCCCAACAAGGCTGTCATCTACCTTGTCTGGCTCCATTTTCCTTTTCAAAATTTGAACTAGTTGTACTGGATGGGCCTTAGAAGTTGAACCCTTCACTTCCTTTTCTCCAGCAGTAGGAACCAATCCATCTCTAGTCCATACTAAATCTTGCCTTCCAGCTAGCTTATCCCTTGTAGCTGTAAACATCATAACATGGAACCTTCTTTGTTTTCTCTTTTTCTGAGTTCTTGTTTCTCCCATTGTTCTCCAACCACTCATAGGAAATTTCAGGTGAGACACTCCTTGCCATCCTAGATGAGATGATACTAGAGGTTTTACCATCCTTGGTTGAGCTAATTGCATGTCTGGTTTTGCTCTTGGGCCATAATGCTGCTATTGAAATCCCTTAAATGGCCTCATAAACTGTTGCTGCCCTCCATATGGCCTTCCAATCTGTTGATGACCACTATGTGATGCACCAAATTGCTGTTGCTGGCTACTGTATGGCCTAGTTAGAACCCTTGGACTTCCATAGGGTTTAGTACCCTTGTGTTGTTTGAGCATAGCCCTCACATTACTTGATCCACCAAAGCATGGATGAACAGAAGCTCCTTGGAACAAGAATAGAGCATCATCCTTACCATAATTCTCTACAGGACCAAATATCCCTGGGTCTGTCCCATCATAGAACAAGCAATCATTGTCGAAAATTTGTAGATCACCACTGCCCATAGTGTTGAACCTTAGGCCAACATTCTTTCCAATTTTTTGAATTCCATCAATCACAAGGGCCTTGGCTTTTTCTTTCTAAGTACCACATTTGAAACAAATGAACCTCTCATCAGGCTCTTCTTGAACTTTTTTCCCTTTTGCTTCTTTTGCCATCTTCTTCATCCTCTCTTTGTGAAGCTTCTCTAATTCTACCAAGAGAACTCTAGGATTTTTGTCTTTCTTCTTTTGATCAATCGACTAGAAGTCAGTTGATACCATGTTAGTCTCCACTATGTTTGGGAATGGGTCACTATCGATTGCTATAACCCCTTTATCTTTTTCAGCATATTTCAACATTCATTTTTGAATTAAGTCATGTACACAATTCCGAAATGTAACACAATTGTTAGTGGAATGCCTGAAAGAATTATGCCACTTACAATACTCCTTGCCAACCCTGTCCCTTTCTTTGGGAATGTTGTGTCCAAGAGTCAAAGTTAAAAACTTGTTTTCTAACAACTCATCAAATAATGCATCTTCTTTTAATAAATCAAAAGAGTACTGCCTATGTGACACATCAACATTCTTTTTGGCTGGTTGTGTTGCTGGCATGCTCACAGGTTTATCAGCTTTCCTTAGTGTTTCACAAACCACAGATTTTTTACCTATTATTTGAGCCACATCTATGTCAATATCCATGTCAAACTCAACCTCTTGGTAATAAGTTCTTAATGAGGCTGCATTTCTCTGCTGCTCTTCTCTAAGAATGGCCTCATAACTAGTTTCCCTTGAAGACAACTTAAATAGGTCTCTAAACATCATACCTTTAAACTTTTTCCTAAGTTCAAAATCTAAACCATTCTAGGCTAATCTTATAACTTCTATTTCAGGCATGTACACATGACATCTGTTTTTTGCCTTCTTAAATCAGTCGATATACTATTTTGCACTTTCTCCTTACCTTTGTTTAAATTTTGACAAATCTACCATTGTCACTTCAGGCTTAGTTTTAAAGAACTGAGCATGAAACTGACTCTCCATTTCTTGCCAAGTAGGAACATAATTTTCTGGTAAGTTAATAAACCAAGTAAATGCCACTTCCAACAGAGAATGAGGAAAGAGTTTTAATTTTAAATTGTCATCATAGCCAAGTTCTCCACACTGGATTATGAACCTGCCTACATGCTCTGTGGTTGATTATCTCTCTTCTCCTATAAATAAAGTAAACTCAGGAATCCTATAATTTCTTAGAATGGGGGTTGTTTCTACCCATGGAGGGTAAGGACTCCTAAACATTGGCCTATCCGGCCTTCTCAAGCCTGGGCCATACATTTCCTGTATGATATTCATTATTTGTTGCCTATTATTAATCTAGGGGTCTAAGTATTGTTGTTGCTGTCCTCTTCCTTGGACTTCTGGTTGGAAGTAAGGAAAAGGAGAACCAGGCCCTCTAGGCCTTGGATGCATCATGTTAGGTTCATAATATGGTTGTTGCATGATATGGTCTTGTATATTCTAAGGCCTTACTTGATTAACTGGCCTATTTCTTTGCTCTGCCATAGCCTGATAACCTGCTACAGGCCCATCAAATGCCTGAGTACCATACATTTGTGGCCTTGATTGCCTCCCAGGTCTCATTCCCATAATATTTAAGTTGTGATTAAACATTGAGTTTGTAGGGTATTCCCTCTCAAACACAAGATTTATGGTCATTCCCTCATCATATCTTTCTTGAAGTGTGGGAGGTCTATAAAATGACACAGGTTCATTTACATTTTCACGCTGTTGAGGAGCTACATGGGTTATGAATTGTGCTTTATTTACTTGAGTTTCATCCCCAACCCTTCTTGATTGGTTGGGCTTGATGTTTGCCTTTTCAAACTAAGCCAGCAAGCCATCTATCATTACTTGGTTCTTATATGCAGACATAGAACCAATTGTTTGCTGAGTATGCAGTAGAAGAGCCCTTCTTTGATCAACAGGAAGACAACTAGACTGGCCACATTTTGGCCATTTCCTTGGCCTATTTCCTGTCTGGCCACTGAATGACCATCACTTAGGTTATCCTGCACGCCTTCAAGTCCGCCATCCAACTCTTCTCCATCTTCAACTCTTTTCTCAGGGTCTTCAAAAACTTCGTGCTGTTTCTTCATAGTTATCACTCCAAATTAGACAGGTCCCACTGGGCGTGCCAAAATATCTTAGCAAAAATCTGGTTTGGGTAAAATAGACAGAGGTGATTTGACAGAATAACCAAAATTTCACAAACAACAACAAATCAAGCAATTGTGGTTTGAATGTTCTATACCTTGACAGATTCAAAGACTTCTTTGGAGGTTGTAATGCCAAGAAACAAGTATGAATAGACTGAAAATCAATTGAAGAATAAGTAAACTTGCTACTTAATTACAAGAATTAAATTTCAAATTTAATGAACATAACAATCGACAGGGGAAAACTTAGCCACAGAGGATGAATTACAAACAGACTATTCCTAAGTACAGAAACTATTACTAACTAAGTTAAATTACCCTTAATTCCACATAGGTTGTAAATTTGATTGAAGCCCTTTTTTCTTCGAATTTCCAGCCTTTATGCTGCTGGTCTTGCTACTTCTCTGCTGCCACGTGTCCCATCCTGGAGTAAGTTACCTCTACTTTCTGTATAATTGCGCATGATCTCCATAACTTCTGATAACTGCTTCTCTGTTACAACATCCTCTTTCTCTTGCAAATAAGACACGTATCATGCATCTCTTGCATGCCTATTTTCATGGCTTGAAGACTTGGGCCACGTTTGGCCGCATCTTTACTGCATTACTAGATAAATCGATAGGAAAACTGCAACTGCTACATCTGCTCCTTTAACTGTTTCACTTCTGCCACTTGCTCTGCATTCTAGGATCCATCTCTTACTGTAAATTCGTGATCTTTTACTCTTAGCATCTACTGAACAAACTTTATGTATTCATTATGCTTATTTGATAAAGAAGATAAATTTTAGTACCAACAGTCATCCTTCCGGACGTCCGGCCGGTTGACCAGAATAATTTTTTTTTTTATTTTTTTTTATTTTTTTTAATAGCACCTGTTATTTTTATTTTCTCAATAAAAAATATTTTTATGAGTTTTGAATAGAATTTTGAGTTGTGTGTTTGGTTATGAGTTATAAATTTTTAAATCAAATATTATAGGCCACATCATTCAATTCAAACTTAATTCAAAACTCTTTTTAAAACTTATAATCAACCAAATTTTCCATACTTAAATCAGAATTTCAAAACTTACAAACCCAAAATACAACTCTATTATCAAATCATAATTCTAAAGTTCTACCAAATACAACCTTAATTTTTTATTTTATTTTTTTGTTTTTAATAAAACAACTTAAAAAAAGTGAAATTACAATTATTGAAGAGGCTAAGCCAAAACCAGCCCTCTAGACTAGACTTGGCTATTTAGAACTCAATCGCTGGAGCGCTTCTCGAGCCACATTGGCCCTGGGCTGGACCCTAATAGCCTCCTCATAAGCCTTCCTCGCTTCCTCCACCATCCCCTTTTTCTCATAACGCTCCCCCAACACACACTGCGCAATTGCATTATCACTCTTCAACTTCACCGATTCAACCAGGTCCACAATCGCCGAGTCAACTCGCTCGCTTTGACTCATCCCCACCTTCAACTCCGCCCTCTTGATCAGCGCGTCAGATCTCTCCTCCGCCGACAGCGACTTCGCCGCCATCGGCGACAACGCCATGTCGAGCGAGTCGAGAGCTGAGGTCCTGAATCCCTGCAGATCCAGAGCCAGGGCTTTGAGGATGTGAGCCGCGGCGTCCTTGGGGTCGATCGCGATGGCTTTGTCGGCTTCGTCGGCGGCGGACTTGGCGAGGGAAGCTGCGGCGGAGTTATCGATGGCGGATCTGGATTTGGCTTCGGCTAAGAGCTGAGCTCCTTTGACGAAGTGGCGCTTGGCTTCGTTGGCGGAGTGATTGCGGCGAGCGAGAAGCTTGGAGAAAGCTTGTTGGGGGAGATTGTGCATCCAGAGGTACATGAAGACAGTGATGAGACCTAGGCCTATCTGTAGAAAAATATCTGTTACCATCTTCATCCTCTCTGTATCTTCGATGTTGATGATTGGATTGGATCGGATCGGAATGGAAGATCAGAATTGAGGAGAGAGAAGATAGAGAGAGAGAGAGAGAGGAAGGTCCCGGCAACGATATATAAACGCCGTTTGGATGTTCATTTGCGCTACACGACAAGATAAGTTAATTTAATTAAGACAGTTTAATGTATAATTATTTTATTTTTTTCCTTATAAAAATTTAAAAATTTGTTTTTAAATGAAACTTTTTAATCTTAAATTAAAATAATTAAAATGTTAAAAAAAATTAAAAAATCAATTCACATCTCAAAGAAAGGTAGTGCTATTAGCACCCTATAAATTATTTTGGATTTTCATTTCTTTGGACCACACACATATAAATTTTGAAACTTTAAATTTTTTTTTTCTTCCCTCAAATAATATCAAAATTATTCTTATGAAAATATTCCACACATTAATACACACCCCCCACACCAAAAAAAAAAAAAAAATCCTACATCCCAAAAAAACCCTAATAAAGCCCACAAAGAAAAAGAAGAAGAGGCGATATGATTATTGTCTCTGCTACCTCATTCACCATTATCACAGTTGATATGCTCTCTCTCTCTCTATACATATATATATACATAATTTCTTAGATTTCTCA
The DNA here is from genome assembly GCA_036172215.1 of Camellia granthamiana. Taxonomy (NCBI): domain Eukaryota; kingdom Viridiplantae; phylum Streptophyta; class Magnoliopsida; order Ericales; family Theaceae; genus Camellia; species Camellia granthamiana. The sequence goes on from CM069910.1 coordinate 82,029,702, forward strand.
TAATAATTTATTCTCTTGCAAAAAAAAAATAAATAAATAAAATAATTGGTTTAGTTTTCTCAGTAAATCAGATCCGAATCTATGAATAATATTCGGTTACCTGTTTCCGAACAAATAATAAATGTTCGGTTACCGGTTCCCAAACAAATAAACAATATTCGGACCTGTATTCTCGAATTTCGATCATATGCTCAGGAGTTCAATCCAGAAAAAATGACGAACAAAATTTATTATTTTTGTCATTTTTTTCAAGAAACTTATTCTTACAAGGCCAATCTTCTCTGAGTTAAAAACCCCCTCAAAACTTTTATTGTTGTACTCCTTTCGCCTTATGAAGTTGTAATTGCCAGACAAATTTTCATTCATTGTCATTGTCGAATAATTGTAGGTAATCAAATGGTTACCACCGTTACCGTCAGAATATTGCCGTCAAAGGGTTTTCAATGTTTTGAGGGTGAATAGGCTTTGAAAGTATGATTTGAGGAAGATGGATGGGTGATGATGGAGGTAGGTGCTGTCATAAACCCTAATTCAAGATATATTAAGTATGTAAGTTTAATTTTGAAAAGAGATATCTAAAAATTAATGATATCTTTTATAGTAATTTTATTTGAAGTTATTATTGTAATAAAAAAAATAAAAAATAAAAATCAGAAAGTCTAAAATAATGTATGGAAGGCTAATAACAGCACCCTTCAAAAAAACCCTTAGACTAGAGTTGAATGGAGCAGGCTTGTTTTACCTGCAGAGGGAAAGAGCTGGGTGCACCAAGGGGGGACAAAACTCTGACTACTCTTATTACGTGGCTAAATCTAACAGGGTTCGATAATTTATTTATTTATTTATTTATTTTTTGGTCCTACTCGTTTATGGGAGAGAAAATGGCTTGTTGTTCACTTTTCTTCACAAATATTTTAAGAATTTGCCAAGGCTCCATATGGTGTACCAAAAACTCATTGAGCCTCTTTTGACTGGGCAGTATGATGGAACTGCAAGGAAGATTGACCAATTTTAAGTCGTCAAGTTGGGACTACAATACAAGTCGGTCGGTCCAACCTAAGTAATTCGATCTAGAAAATAATTATCATCCCACAATTAATTAGAAGTAAAATTTAATATGACAGTAATATCAAATCATTACTCACATTTTTTTATCACTAATCGATAATAAATTACGTATAGAAAAGTAAATTTTATCTACTTACTTTAAAATAATTATGCAATTATTACATGTACATAATGAGATTTATTACATCTACATAGTACTTTGTCATCGAATAACAATATCACGTATTGGTGGTGATGTTGTATCACTGTTGTATTCAAATTTTTTTCTTTAAAATGAATTTTTTCTTGTTCTCCCCAACATAATGGGCAAAATTGTCAAAATAACGATTATTTATGTCAAAGTCCCCAAAGAGACCTTTCATTTCTCTTGCATTAGCTCTCAGTGTCTCACCATTTTCACTTACCATTGTCAGTCTTACTGAGTTGGACACTGAGTCACTCGTGAACGACCCGTCTTGCTCGTTTCTTGGTATTTCCACCCCAAGTTTCTTCCCTTGCAACAACCTAGCATTCAACCCTTGGTCATTCATCACTGGAAACAACATCAAAACTCGCCCAAAACTGAGTCCTTCTATGATCGAGTTCCACCCACAGTGAGTCAAGAAACCCCCAATTGCCGAGTGACCTAATATCTTAACTTGTGGGGCCCAATCCAAATAAATCATTCCTCGATCCTTGACCCGCTCCGAAAACCCACATGGAAGCAACTCCATTTGGTTCTGAGTTGACCCAGGTGGCTTCCTCAGTACCCAAAAGAAAGGCAACCCAGATTGCTCCAACCCAATAGCCAACCCAACAAGTTCGTCTTGACTTAGTGTTGCCTCGGTTCCAAGTGCAACATACACCACCGAGTTCAAACTATGTTTGTCTAACCAACCTTTGATTTCAATCCATTTCTTATCATCATCCTCTGACTTAGTAGTCACCATTGATGGTGGTAAAAACCCAACAGGGACGACTGGTTTGTTGTAAAGCTCACAAATGAGTTTGAACCACTCAGGTTCGAACTCAACACATGTTCGAAACAAAACAACATCACTCCCATCAATAGAAATTGCAAACCTTTCAAGGTCTGACGTACCTACAATGGCAGTTTCAAGACATTCTGTTAGGTTAAACATTTAAAATTTAAATTATAAATTATATATAAACAAAAAAAATACTCTTATCGATAGTCATAATATATTTTCCATAAATCTACTACTTTAATCTTCTCAAATCACAATAAAAAATTAAAATATTGATACAATTGTTTCAATAACAACAAAAAAGAATTAGATACATACTGTTACAATTATCATCAACAAGTTTTTGTATTTTGAAGCATTGTATAATAACTTCAAAGGGAAATTATAAAATAAAATAAAATAAAATAAATCAGAGTTGGACCCTTATAACAAAAAGGGTAAAGCTCCATTAAATTCCAAATTTGGAAATGTTAAACCATTAAGTCCTGTGTTTTTTTTTTTTTTGAAGGACTGAGAGATCCCATTTGTATTGAAAAGACTAGAAAGGGGATACTATTGATGTTCAATTTACCAAAATGCCCAACGAAAAACTGCAATGTTTTGTTGGTGTCCCCCATGAGCGATTGAAACTGTAACTATGAGCGATTGAAAATTTAAAAATTTATTTTTAAATGAAATTTTTTAATCTTAAATTAAAATAATTAAAATGTTAAAAAAAATTAAAAAATCAATTCACATCTCAAAGAAGGGTAGTGCTATTAGCACCCTATAAATTATTTTGGATCTTCATTTCTTTGGACCACCACATATTAATTTTTGAAACTTTTAAAAAAAAAAATTTCTTCCCTCAAATAATATCAAAATTATTCTTATGAAAACATTCCACACATTAATACACACCCCCACACCAAAAAAAAAAAAAAAAAAAAATCCTACATCCCAAAAAAACCCTAATAAAGCCCACAAAGAAAAAGAAGAAGAGGCGATATGATTATTGTCTCTGCTACCTCATTCACCATTATCACAGTTGATATGCTCTCTCTCTCTCTCTCTATACATATATATATATACATAATTTCTTAGATTTCTCATAATAATTTATTCTCTTGCAAAAAAAAATAAAATAAATAAAATAATTGGTTTAGTTTTCTCAGTAAATCAGATCCGAATCTATGAATAATATTCGGTTACCTGTTTCCGAACAAATAATAAATGTTCGGTTACCGGTTCCCAAACAAATAAACAATATTCGGACCTGTATTCTCGAATTTCGATCATATGTTCAGGAGTTCAATCCAGAAAAAATGACGAACAAAATTTATTATTTTTGTCATTTTTTTCAAGAAACTTACTCTTACAAGGCCAATCTTCTCTGAGTTAAGAACCCCCTCAAAACTTTTATTGTTGTACTCCTTTCGCCTTATGAAGTTGTAATTGCCAGACAAATTTTCATTCATTGTCATTGTCGAATAATTGTAGGTAATCAAATGGTTACCACCGTTACCGTTAGAATATTACCGTCAAAGTGTTTTCAATGTTTTGAGAGTGAATAGGCTTTGAAAGTATGATTTGAAGAAGATGGATAGGTGATGATGGAGGTAGGTGCTGTCATAAATCCTAATTCAAGATATATTAAGTGTGTAAGTTTAATTTTGAAAAGAGATATCTAAAAATTAATGATATCTTTTATAGTAATTTTATTTGAAGTTGTTATTGTAATAAAAAAATTAAAAAATAAAAACCAGAAAGTCTAAAATAATGTATGGAAGGCTAATAACAGCACCCCTCAAAAAAAACCTTAGACTAGAGTTGAATGGAGCAGGCTTGTTTTACCTGCAGAGGGAAAGAGCTGGGTGCACCAGGGGGGGACAAAACTCTGACTACTCTTATTACGTGGCTAAATCTAACAGGGTTCGATAATTTATTTATTTATTTATTTATTTTTTGGTCCTACTCGTTTTTGGGATAGAAAATGGCTTGTTGTTCACTTTTCTTCACAAATATTTTAAGAATTTGCCAAGGCTCCATATGGTGTACCAAAAACTCATTGAGCCTCTTTTGACTGGGCAGTATGATAGAACTGCAAGGAAGATTGACCAATTTTAAGTCGTCAAGTTGGGACTACAATACAAGTCGGTCGGTCCAACCTAAGTAATTCGATCCAGAAAATAATTATCATCCCACAATTAATTAGAAGTAAAATTTAATATGACAGTAATATCAAATCATTACTCACATTTTTTTATCACTAATCGATAATAAATTACGTATAGAAAGGTAAATTTTATCTACTTACTTTTAAATAATTATGCAATTATTACATGTACATAATGAGATTTATTACATCTACATAGTACTTTGTCATCGAATAACAATATCACGTATTGGTGGTGATGTTGTATCACTGTTGTATTCAAATTTTTTTCTTTAAAATGAATTTTTTCTTGTTCTCCACAACATAATGGGCAAAATTGTCAAAATAACGATTATTTATGTCAAAGTCCCCAAAGAGACCTTTCATTTCTCTTGCATTAGCTCTCAGTGTCTCACCATTTTCACTTACCATTGTCAGTCTTACTGAGTCGGACACTGAGTCACTCGTGAACGACCCGTCTTGCTCGTTTCTTGGTATTTCCACCCCAAGTTTCTTCCCTTGCAACAACCTAGCATTCAACCCTTGGTCATTCATCACTGGAAACAATATCAAAACTCGCCCAAAACTGAGTCCTTCTATGATCGAGTTCCACCCACAGTGAGTCAAGAAACCCCCAATTGCCGAGTGACCTAATATCTTAACTTGTGGGGCCCAATCCAAATAAATCATTCCTCGATCCTTGACCCGCTCCAAAAACCCAAATGGAAGCAACTCCATTTGGTTCTGAGTTGACCCAGGTGGCTTCCTCAGTACCCAAAAGAAAGGCAACCCAGATTGCTCCAACCCAATAGCCAACCCAACAAGTTCGTCTTGACTTAGTGTTGCCTCGGTTCCAAGTGCAACATACACCACCGAGTTCAAACTATGTTTGTCTAACCAACCTTTGATTTCAATCCATTTCTTATCATCATCCTCTGACTTAGTAGTCACCATCGATGGTGGTAAAAACCCAACAGGGACGACTGGTTTGTTGTAAAGCTCACAAATGAGTTTGAACCACTCAGGTTCGAACTCAACACATGTTCGAAACAAAACAACATCACTCCCATCAATAGAAATTGCAAACCTTTCAAGGTCTGACGTACCTACAATGGCAGTTTCAAGACATTCTGTTAGGTTAAACATTTAAAAATTTAAATTATAAATTATATATAAACAAAAAAAAAATCACTCTTATCAATAGTCATAATTTATTTTCCATAAATCTACTAATTTAATCTTCTCAAATCACAATAAAAAAATTAAAATATTGATACAACTGTTTCAATAACAACAAAAAAGAATTAGATACATACTGTTACAATTATCATCAACAAATTTTTGTATTTTGAAGCATTGTATAATAACTTCAAAGGGAAATTATAAAATAAAATAACATAAATCAGAGTTGGACCCTTATAACAAAAAGGGTAAAGCTCCATTAAATCCCAAATTTGGAAATGTTAAACCATTAAGCCCTGTGTTTTCTTTCTGGACTGAGAGGTCCCATTTGTATTGCAAAGACTTTGAAGCCCATATTTTATGAGTGTGGGGTTCGAGAAGGGAGGGTAAATAGGGGATACTATTAACGTTCAATTTACCAAAATGCCCAACGACAAACTGCAATGTTTTGCTGGTGTCCCCCATGAGCGATTGAAACCGTAACTGTGAATACGGAATGTTTTGGATTTTGATTCCGACGTTGCAATGATTTGTGGAGTTTGTTTGCCGTGATTTGTGTTTGGTTTGTTAATGTTGACGTTTATTCCCAAATTAACAGTTGAGTAAATTGGTATACCCTAGTTGCCCAAATTAACATTGATCTACATCTCTTCTTTCATAGTAATACGGTTTGTTCGGTGTGATGTTGGGTGGGATTACCATTTCGTCAATTCAACGTCGGTGAGGACGACATCTATACATCACTGTTACCCAACAACATTGCCGTACAACATGGTACCAGGTATGTACTTTTTGGATTTGTAATGTAGGTCTGGGTTTTGGTGCAATGTGGATTAGGTTGAAATGTATATGTTACGTGATGTCTAATGTGCGATTAGCAGTGTTGATTGTGTTGTATGATGTGGTGATGTTGAATTATGTAATGTATGTTGGGGTGTGTCAATGGCAAATACGAGATGGAATTATGTGTACTTCTTGTTCTTGCTATTACCATTACTACGTGGTGATGTAGGCTGGTATCTTATGTTGAGTAAACCATACGCGGGGGGGGGGGGGGGGGGGGGGGGGGGGGGGGGGGTGCTTGCGTTTTTGTTGTTGTTTTATGGTGGGCCTGTTGTTTGTTTGTTAATATGGGTGGTGGACCCTTGATATTGGTGATGTGGTAATTGTAGTTAATAATCCATGGGTTGAACATTGAAAATCTATTGTTTGTTGTTAATTTTTTGTTTTGACCAACACTACACCCAACCTACAAAAGTAATCGAAGAGAAGCATAGCCAACGTTAGAAAGTAAACACCAACTGGTTAACATCAAAATCTACCCACACGATCCACTGAACACCGCCTACAAAAAAGAAATGTTATAGCATACCTTATCCAAACAGCAAGACAAAATCAAAAATGAAATCATAATATGGGTAAATCAGTAATTGGAAAATATATTATAACAAACAACGATACCCATGCCAAAATAAAAAGGACTAAATGGTTTACAAAAAAACACTCGGGATTAGGTAGAGCAACATTTCTCAATATGAGATTTATGAGTAATTTCTCCAATATCTTATTGCAGAAATTAATGCATGAGCCACTTGTACTTTCATAAATATTAATATATTTATGTTTTTATATGTATCTTAAAATATAAAAATAATTTAAATAAATGTATCTTAATTTTTATATTATTAGTAAGTAATTTTTAATATATTTATAAAATAATTATGATGTCATGGTTTAATTCTCTGGCTCGACTCGACAGTTGAACTGGTGATGCATTCATCTGATTCCTTTTTCTATTTGCTCACCAATTCGATTTTTAAAACTTTGGTTTTTAAATGAAAGAATCACAATAAATCACATTATTTTGTATTACAATTTTGTACAAATTTTCAGTTTGTATATCAATACTCATTTTTATTAGTCTATCATTTTTATTAGTCTATTTGCTTAGTATTAATTTTAGGGTGAGACACCAATAAATTCCAAAATGTGATCTTGTGAACTGTTTAGTCCTCCATTTTTTCTTATGAAGCCAAAGGTCCTATTAAAGTGGAAATTACACAAAATGGTAATCATTTACATGTTTTGGTTTAATTTTTCAAGGATAAAAATGGATTTCTCCAAATGTAAAATTACATATTTGGATAATCCGCACTATAGAAGTTTTGAATTTTTCCTCTTTCTAGAACAAATCTCACATTACGAACAAAAATATAACACTTCAATGCAATACGTTAAAAAACTCTTTGATGTATTTTTTTCCAAACGTAACAATGTAGCACTAAAAAAAAACTTTTTAGTGTACTTGTCCCAGACGTAATACTCCAATGTAACACAAAAAAAACTTTAGAGTGTATTTTTCCCAAACGTAATGCTCTAATATAACATACTCTAATGTAATACACAAAAATACTAAAAACTCCTTAGTGTACTTTTTCTAAACGTGACACTCACAATTTGAAATTATACATTTATCCAAAACTTATTAAGAAATTTTTATACTTCTTTCGGAATGGTATGAAGAATATCACATCCTTTTTTGGAGTGTTATGTTTGAAAAAAGTATATTATGAAGTTTTTTTTTAGTACATATTGGAGTGTTACGTTTAGAAAAAGTACACTAAGGAGTTTTTTTGTGTGTTACATTAAACTATTACACTAAGGCATTTTTTTAGAGTGTTATATTGGAGTGTTGCGCTTGGGAAAGTACACTAAGGAGTTTTTTTGTGTATTACATTAGAGTGTTATACTAAGGAATTTTTATGAAGTGTTATGTTTAGGAAAAATACACTAAGAATTTTTATGGAGTGTTATGTTTAGAAAAAATACACTAAGAATTTTTTTGGAGTGTTACATTAGAGTGTTACGTTTGAGTGTTACATTCCAGTGTTACAGTTTGAAATTATACATTTGTCCAAAACTTACAAAGGAGTTTTTATACTCCTTTTGAAAGGTTTGAAGTATCTCACATCCTTTTAGAATGTTTGAAGAATTTTATATTTCAAGTCATTTTTGTACTAATTTTAAAATGTTTTCCAAATAAAAAAGATTATCATACAAAAATCATCCCAAATTTGATTGTGTACCTTACCTTTCTAATATAAAAGAAAAAAAGAGAAGGTAACATAATAAAAATAAAGGTATAATCGTAAATCTAATTTTTAAATAATATATTAAATCTACATTTTCAAAATTAATTAGACTAATTGGTCTATAAAAAAATCTTTGGGACTAAATAAATCACCATTCCTCAAAATGAGATTTATAAATAAATTTTCCTAAGATACTATTTTTACGCATTTGAAATTATTTTACTATCTTTCTATTTTTTTATATTTCTCCTGGTTCTTGTATGTACCTTTGAAAATAAAATAAAATAAGGGTAAATTATAATAAACCGTCTTAAACTATGACTCATGTGCATATTATTCTCCTGAATTTCGAAATTTAACAGTTAACAACCTCAAAGTATTACCTTGTTACAATTAATTCTTTTTGTTAAGATTCTGTTATAAATTTACACAAAATCATATCATACTAGAGCACATGACACATTTATTGAATTTTTATAGAAAGTATCAAGTGTAATAAGATAATAATTCAAGTTGGATAATCATTGAGCTTTAAAAGTCAGGAGATAAAATACAAATAAATCATAATTTAAAGGGATTTATTATATATTTTACCTAATAAAAAATACAAAATTCACTAACTTTGTTGTAAGTTTTATATAGGGCTAGACGGTTGTTGGGTCAATGGGATGATTACGGTATTTTTTTAATGATTTAAATGATTTATTTTATAAAAATTATATATATTTTATTTATTAAAAAAATTAGATCGATTCAATAATTATAATCTCTTTAATTTTATTAGGTTTGTTTTACAAAAATTAAACAATAAATATATTTTTAAAAATAAACCGTCGATTTAAAAAAAATAAAGTGATAAAATGAACAAATTATAATTATCAAATCGATTTAATTTTTTTCAATAAATGATATACACAAGTAGCCCTATGAAAAAGTTTAAATTATCAAAATGAGACTTGTGATTAACTTCATGATGCAGATACCACCCAAAAGTCCAACCCCTTCTACATGATGGGCACTCTGGCCATAAGTCCATCTCTTAATTTTTTGGGCCATTAGGCTCAAGTTTTAATTTTTATTTTATTTTTTTAGATAGGGTAAAAAGACAAAATTAAGAACTTTCACGCGACGCCTCTAAACAAACAAGAGATTGGATGGAGTCCGGAACGTCTTCCATCCACACCCTCATTTCTTCAAACCGAATCGCCATTTGAGCTAAGCAATGAGCCACACTATTCCCTTCTTGACGACCATTTGCAACATGGTGTAGGGAAAAACTACCCAGCAAATGGCAAATTTCAAACACAAAATGCGTACGGTGACAATGCAGATGCTGCCCTTGCCCCTTCAATTGCTCTAATCACATTCACACAATTTGTTCAAAAGGACAACTATGGGCTAAAATCAACTTATTTATCTATTTCTTGAAATCACCTAATTTGCCCATCTGTTGAAATTTACCACGCCTATTTTCTTATATAGTGAAATTCACCAAATTATTTATCTATTAAAATGTAACACACGTCACTCATTCAAGACCCTATATGTTGAATATCACACATTTCTCTAGTCACCGCCGTCGATGACTTCTGGCCAATTTTCCGATGACTTTTTCAGTATGTCTTTATCACCAAATAAGATTTTACCTTGGATCTAATGTATTATACCCTTTTTAAATTAGACTTTTCACCAATTTTCTCTTTATATATATAGGTATATGTATATATATATATGTATTTATTGTGGTTATTCAATAAGAATAAGGCTTACCATGAGTCACACTTCAATGTTTTGAATCTTTCTTTTTTAAACGGCAATGTATACATTATTCATAATAAATAAATAATAAAATTAATCTGATAATTATACCCATGTTAGTTTATGTGTATCAAAAAATAATTAGTTTAATTTTTTTAATAATCTTTACCGTGCATATTTTTATAAATAAATGTCATAAAATAACATGGTTATGATTATTAAATCAATTTGATTTCGTCCGTGAATGAGACTACATTTAAAACTATCCTACACAGGACCATAACACCTGAACTGTGCAAAATATCACCCATTTCGCTAACCGTGGGTTAATTTGATCCACAATTTAGAATTTATAATTCGCTTATGAAACCATTCCGTCCCACTATAGTTAATAAAAATATTTTTTTAACCTCCAATAAAATTTCAAAGTAAAAATTAATGTCAAAGAGATTTAAGATGTAAAATTTATTCCAAGTTAATGTTATATATATGAAAAATATAATGTAAAATTAGTTTGTGCTATATATATGAAAAATAATATATAAATTAGTGTTAAAAATTATGTAAATACTTGATAATTATTTAAAATTATTTTCAATCAATTAACAAATTGAAACTATCCCAAATTGCGATTCGATTTTTATCAATCCACCATTTATGATTTAATTTATAATTTTACTCATAAATCGATCGAATCGCACCGCGCACAGCTACATAACACTGTCCCCATAACCTGGCTGTTTGGGAACTTACTCACATTTTTCTGAATTTTTTTAATCTTTACTATTTTTTTTTTTATAGATTATAACAATTTTTTAAATTTCTTTCGCATAAATAAATTTAAAAAGTAAAAATTAAAATTTTAAAAACTTAAAATAAATTAAAAAAATCTATTATTTTTGTTTTTAAAATTTTTAAGTCACTTTATTTGGTTTCAAAGTCCTGTTCGAATAGGAGGAGTACGTCATACTAATGTCTTAGATGATTTATATATCAAGATTAAGTGTTGATGAACACATTGAACTATCTATATGATTGTGAGCCCTCATAGTCCAAGCACAACGACACAATTATTAGAAAACGCGTCCTGCCACTAAGCTAATGGCTCGTCCTGCGAGCCTCCCATTGGCAGCTTGCTATGCCAAAAGTGAGAAAAACTCCATCCTACATCCGTTCTTTTTTCGCTCCATGTCATCACACGGGAACATGTGAACGTAAGAAAAAAAAATCTTCTCAACTTGTTCCGATCTAAAATAATAATTTTCACCTTCAATAAAATATAAGTTAAAATATTTTAAAAATTTTGAAAAAGAAAATTCAATAAACTAAGATAAAAACCACCCAAAAAAAAGGAAACTTCAAGAATAGCGGCGCCGGCAGTGCATACCTGACTGGTTACCCTCGGAGCCCTCCATATGTTTGGTCATCTCGTGAACTCTATACACGATTTCCGATTCCATCTTCACCCACTTCGGCACCACCGTAAAATCCTCTGCACTGCTCCTCACACAACCCCCGCTCAACACCTCCGCCGGAGGCCCAAAAAACACCATCGTCGCAGCATTAAACAGGCTGAAAAAAGCACACGAAACACCCATCTCCGCCGCGAGTCCCGGCAGCCACTGAGAGGCGTAATCATAGATAATCCAATCTGGGTTCGGGCTAATTTTCTCGAGAAAATCCGAGAGTGGTTGTTTGAGAAAATCGAAGGCGATTTTGAGGAGCTGAGCTTGGTGGTGTGGTGCGTCCATGGAGGATTCGGCGTTGGGTGGTAAGTTGGGGATGGAGGGGAAGGGGAGGGGGATGAAGGTGATGAGAGGGGAGAGGTGGGGAGGGATTTGGGGGAGGCGGCGGAGGTTTCCGGCGGTGGAGATGAAGGAGATGCGGTGGCCCTTGGTGGCTAAGTTGGTGGAGAGGTGGAGGAATGGGATGAGGTGACCCATGGCTAACCATGGGAACATGACTATGTGAAGAACTTCTTCTTCATCATTAATATCAACTCTGTTTTCCATTTGAGGATAGGGAAAATGGAGGATTTAAGAAGATGTTGGGTGATTAGTGTGAGATGGAATACTTACCAAGAATGTATATATGTATATGGAAAATACCTCGTAGCTCAAATTTTGTGGCTCAAAAGTGGCTCAAATGGCCAAAACGACGTCGTTTTGGCCATTTTTATGTTGTTCTGTACTCAAAACGACGTCGTTTTGGCCATTTGAGCCATTTTTGAGCCACAAAATTTGAGCTACGTAGCATTGTCGATATATATATATACAAAAATGATTGAGGCCTCAAATTTTGGCTCAAATTTGGCTCGAATTTGTTTTTTTTTTTTTTTGGTTGATGCTTTGCTTGTTATTATTATTATTTTTTTTTTATTTTTTTTGGGAATGTATTAGCCCAAGAAAAAAAGAAAAAAAAAAAATTTGAATTCGAGGCAATTTCGAGCCTCGAATTCGAGGCCTCAATCAGTCCTCATATATATATATATTAAGGCTCCGTTTGGGAACATACTAATTTAGTAATTTTTTGACTATTTAGCTAAAATATGAGCTAAAAAAACTAATACGTTTGGGATGACTTTTTAATTTTTTACGAAAAGATATGCAAAAAAATAAAGAGAAAAGAGTCTTTGATTTTTTGGTATAAGTTGTTGGCTTTTTGACTAATTTAATAACTTTTTGATTTTTTAGCTAAAAAAGAGGGTTTCCAAACGAGGCCTAATGACAACATAGACGTAATATGTGTGTAATTCAAGTAAACATAAAAATAAATAATAAAAAAATAATATTATAATATATATGGTGTCTAAATAATAAAAATGTTCTTAATGAAACTTAAGGTTTTGAATTCAAATTTTGCTCACGTGTTTGAATAATTATTTTTATTTTAGAATATGAAAATTTATCACGAGAAACCATGAAATTATTAGATACCAAATCATATATCCACATATATATAATAATATAAATATATATCTTAACAACAAAACAAACAAGAATGAATCAATCCACTAAGAAACTTTTAAGGGTATGGAAGACCAAATACAAAATGGTTAGGACATGTCTTCATTTTAGGTTTGATTCTCTATATTTTTAATATTGTTGTCATGGGTAAAGATGATGCAATTCCACTTAACACCTCAAAATATGTTATAAAATAAATTATTTAAATCATTAAAATAAAATCTATAAATTTTAAGAACGACTCAAATTCTCTAAGCTTGATAGAGAAAACCAACCCTTTTCGCATATACAGAGGTTCAACTAGCCAAGTTGCAGCTGCCATCATTGACATCTGGTGTTTTATATAGTAATATATTAGCCGTCAGTAATCACTTAATTTTTTAGTTGAATTTTAAAATTTTATTATCAATAAGTGTAATTACATAAAGGATTAACATTTTTGTTTTATTATACATAAATGGATTTATTACTCCCTGCCCATTTTGTTAGTCTTTTTTCTCATTTTAGGATGTGTCAAAATATTAATCTAATTTGGAAAGTCAAAATAAAAGATATTTAGAGGTTGTTTGGAATGAACTATATAAATGTATTTTTTGACTTTTTGAATAAAAAAGCAAAGGAAAAAAATATGATTGTTTGAGATAACTTTTTAACTTTTTAAGAAAAAATTGTATTAAAATATTGTATAAAATAGCAAAATTATCGGATTACCCCTAATGCCCCCTATGCGTGTACTGACAGTGATTGTTTAGGAAGCCATATAGTACTCGTTGCTTTGAAATTGTGTGGTGGATTGGACGGTGTTGTTCGGCCTGTGGGGGCTCACCACGGGTTCCATTTTGATAATTTGAACCATTCAATGTGTAGAATTCGTCGAGTACTATATATTTGTAAAAAAATCAAGTTGATCGGATATCGATAGCTATCTCATCGGATCAGTTTTTTTTCAACCGTTATTTTGTTCACCGTCCATTTTTTTTAAATACAAAACTGATTTGTCATATAGCTATCGATATCCGATCAACGTGATTTTTTACAAAAAATATAGTACTCGACGAGTTCTACACATTGAACGGTTTAGATTATTAAAATGGGACCCGTGATGGGCGCTCACAGGCCGAACAACACCATCCTATGTAAATTTTTTTGTGCACTTGCCTGTGTAAGTTTGTACCATCACTTAAATACACAGTTCGCTTGTACTTAGCCTGTGTAAATTTATTTTTTTTAATATTTTTTTTGTGAATAGTGATAACTTTTTGACTTTTATAGAATATGCCAAACAAGCACTTAGGCCTGGTTCAGCATGTCTTAAAAAAATTACTCAAAAAATTAAAAAGTTATCACTATTCACCAAAAAAAATATTAAAAAATTAATTTAACACATAATTACATTTCAGACAACTCTACTGTCCCACAGACGGAGTTGCCTTTTTTTGAAAAATTGCACTTATTTAGGTGCACAAATAACACGGTGTTGTTCGGCCTGTAAGGGCCCATCACGAGTCCCGTTTTAATAATCTGAACCGTTCAATGTGTGGAACTCGTCGAGTACTATGGGTGTTGTTAGGTTTTTATTCTTGGCAATCCCGTTGGACAAAATTTTTTTTTCAGTTGTAATTTTATTCACTCTTGTACTTCTATAAGGAATTGGTTTTCTTCCAAAACTAGGATTACTTTGGATTTCTATAAGGAATTGGTTTTCTTTCAAAATTAGGATTACTTTGGTTTTCTATAAATAATTGGTTTTCTCCCAAAACTAAATTAATTCCTTCAGATCTTCTTTTTGGTTCTTAAGGTTTATATCTGGGGATATTTTGTTAGTTTTCTTTGATGTTTTATTGAGTATTCAACTCATGGTTTAAAGAGAGTACATCAAAGGTTTTGTTTGTTATACACAAGAGAGAGAGAGTTGTTCTTCGGTGGATTCTGAAGAATTCGAGCCTGAAGCTTCGGTGGATTCTGGAGTGGCTCATCGTAAAGACAATTTCGAGGTGAAGACGGGGTCGGAAGAGGCACATAGAGGTTGGTTCAATTAGGCGTGGATTTGCTAGGTAATTGAGAGTATACCTGTGTAATTCCTTTAAATCTTCTTAGTGGATTGTTTTGTGGCTGTTGCCCGTGGTTTTTTAATCACAGTTGGAGGTGTCCAATTGTGGTTTTTTCACGTTAAAATCGTTGTGTTGATTTGTCTTGATTGTTTGATTGGGATTGTTATATACTGCTTAAAATTGTTACATAATCACAAATCAATATCTAGGGGATTTCTAGATTTTTCAATTGGTATCAGAGCAGGTCGTTGTAGATACCCCATTTTTGACCGTCCTCAAGACTTGGACGTCACCGTTTGAACACCCGGTGATCATCCTTGTTTGTGTTCGTCTTGAGTTCCCGGAGGTCTCGGTTGCGCGCCTTGCCTCGGAATCTCTCGGCTCGTTTGTTCGGTGTCTGGTTTTACACCAAACACTTGTATTTTTGCCTTGGAAGGTAGGGAATGGCTTGTTGGCCATCCCCATACCCCCACCGGCTGTCCCCACACCACACCGGCAGTTAATTGAGGCAACCGGCAGTGTTTTCTTAAAACCCATAGCCGGTCGGCACTATAGTTGGCCGACTGGTACTTCGTTTTGCCGGTGATCGTTTTGCTGGCCGACCTGCACCCTTTGCACCTCTGAGGCATGGTGCATGCCAGCTGTGGCAGCTGGAATGCACCATCACCACTTCCCATACACGGGGATGACCTTTGTGAGCCTTTGACTCTCTAATTCCTTCTAGAAGGTTGAACCCTTGGCCAAGCTTCTTGGGGAAGCTTGGCCAGCTGTCATGGCTTCCTCAGGAAGCCAAGACTCCTTTGCACCCTTTGCACCCTTCATTTAGCTTCTTGGAGAAGCTTTGGAGCCTTGCCTTTACCTATATAAGCACCCCCCATCTCCCTTTATGAGGGGTTAGCCATTTTCAAACAAAAACCAGAGCTCATATATATCTATACATCTGTATTATACTCTCTCTCTCTATATCTCCCTCTCTCTCATCCTTAGGGTGTGTTTGGAAGCCTAAAAGTGCATTTTGGCCTCATTCTTGCACTAGTACACACACCATCACACCTTACTCCGAGATTGAGAGGCTTAGAGGGTTGATTCCTGAGCTTTTGGACTGATTTTGATCAGAAGAAGAGGGCTGCATTGGCTGTTCTTTAAGTGTTCTTCAAGGATAATCACTTTGCTTTAGTTTCCCCAAACTTGCACTACTTTTCTACCTGTCTTGCTTGCTGATTTAGACTTTGTGTATAACATAAAAAAGGCTTATATTTTCATGCTTTAGAACTTTCATTAAGGGTGTTTGGTGGTTTGGGGTTCAACTCCCCCTCTTAGGCCTCTTTTGGCCTCATTTGGTGCCTTTTCATTTAAGCCTTGTTTACTTTGTTGTGTTGGTCTTCTCACCACTGAAAACCAGTGGTTTTTCAGTGGTAAGGAAGATGGTTTGAAGTCTTGTATAGGGGAGGGACACCCCTCTCCCCTTTGTCCCTCTTTGACCTTTGTTCTTAGCTCATGAGGTAGCATGTATATCTAGTCTTGTATGGCTTCATTTCAAAGTTTATTTGGGTGTTTTGGGTCATAGTATATCTCTGTCCAATGGTGATTTGTTGGCCCTTAGCATGTATTTTATACTTGTTTTGTAATTCTTCATCTTGCCTAGAAGTATGCCATGTGCTTAGCCTAGCATATCCTCTTGTTTTGACTTAACCTTATGAAGTATTTGGCCATGATTTGTCATGCTTAAGGTCTGTTGGCCACTATTTCAGTCATGCTTGCCATGTTGGGTGTCATCTCCTTGTGTTTTGGCTTGTGAGCTTTGGGTACATTGGCCTCTAGCATGCTTAGTTTAGACCATCCTCATGATTTGGCATCATTTAGGATCGTATTTCAGTCCATAAATCATGTTTGTATGTTTGCATGTGTGACCTCTTTCATGCTTTTGAGGATGTGTCCTTTTATGCCTTGAAATGGGCTTTGTGCATGCTTGTATGTTTAAGGTATTTTGGGGTTGCCATATCAGAGGGTTTGGGTGTATTTTTGCATGCTAGAATTCTGTTTTTGCTTGCCTAATACATGCCATGTGTGGTCATGTTAGTCGGTAGTGGAATGCTCCACTTTGTGCCTTAGCCTTAGGCCCTCATGGTTGCATGTTGGTCTGAACATTTGCCCACCCTTTTGGGCACTTTTGGCCACTGTTTTGGGGTGGATTGAGGTCTGCCCCATTATGGTTTAAGTCCACCATTGCACATTTGTCTAATACTTGTCGCATGCTTGATTAACAAAGCCTCGTCACATGCTAGTTCCTTTGCATAAGTTGTCCATGTTTACCTTGCATTTGCCCTTCATATGCCTAGTATTGCACATTTGCCATGATATGTTGCATTGCATTTGGCATGCCTTGCATTTTAGCATCATGTGGTATTTTGAGTCATGTTTGCATAGCATGCATTGCATTGCTTGGTTTGGGGTGTCAAACCAAGTGTGAGGGTTGAGAGGAGATCATACTACAAGTGATGCAACTTGTCTCAACTCTCGGTCACCGAGGTCCTTGACTTTGACATGATAGGGTCTTGGTCTTCATTTGTGTGTTGCATGCATGTTCATCAAAATGCAAACTTGGCCTCTTAGGCCATCATGCATCAAAATGCACAATTGATGGCCCGAGGGTCGAGGGCCATGCTCCCTTGAGTCCATTGCATGATAGGGAGTGTGTCCATGCACACATTTGCCTGAAATTTCATGCCATGCACTGCCTGTCTTCTGCTGCTGTCAAAACTGTCTTCTGTAGGAAGTTTCTGCCGACTGGCAACATATAGTGCCGACCGGCTAGTAATCTGTGGCCGATATATCAAAATTCAGCCGGTGATCATTTCCTTCGGCCGGTGGTGGTTCTACTTGGCCGGTGATATTCCCCAACATTCAGAGAGTACACCCTGGGACTTTTGCAGTCTTCAGAAGAGCAGGGCAGTGTTAACAGAGGCAACAGTGCTATGGCAGCGAGTTTCCAGGCAAGACGAGTCCAACATGCATCATTCGCGCATTCCGAGGCAGGGCTGTGGCCACCTTCTTTTGTTATTAATTTGTTAATTAATTAGAGGGTCTGTAATAATTAATTTATTTATTATTCGGACTGTAATATTTATTTGGTCCCTCCGAGTGAGGGCGTATTTGTAATAAGGGTGTGTGAGTGTGTGCATGACTTCCAATCCCACGTCTTTCTTCCTTTTTATTTACCTGCTTATGATGGTAGGTTAGGGCATATTTAAATTAGCATACCTTATGCTATGCATGCGTGCATTCATACATTTGTCTTGCACGCACCGGGCTCGGCGCATCATGCTAACTGCATTGTATTTCAATTCCAAATTGAATACATGTTATCTGTTGCATTTCACATGCCATGTTTAGGATAGTCGAGCCTGTCTAGATTACATCTTTGCATGTGTTGCATTAGCCATCTTAACATGAACTAGGATCATGCATATGATTACTAACTGGTTTCTGTTTTGGCTTGGAGTACTAGGTAAACTTTTATGCTTTAGCATACCGCATGCGTGTGAGTGTTGCCATAATTGTATGATTACCATGAGGCTAGCTGCTTATGTGATATAACTGCTTGAATGCCTGTGGATGGAGGTTGAATTGCCTAAATTGGAATAATGCATTAAAACTGTGAGTTTTAAGCCCACTAGATAGTGGCAAAACCATCTTTTCTAAAACCCACCTGAGGGTGGCAAAACCCGCATTTTAGCCTACTTGCGAATAGCAAACCATTTTCAAAACAAACATAAGATGTTTTGTTCCAATTTAGGCGATTTGGTATATATTTGTTTGCTGTGCGCATAACATAGTAATTCTAGGCTAATAACCGGAATAAGAACATATAATGTTTTCAAAACAAGATATCACGGTTAGTAGAGGCCGATCTTTGATCGGGCGAGAGGGGGTGCTCACAGCTGACCTTCCCTAATCGTACCCAAGTTCCCGAGCCGAGGTAACTTTGGTGATGACGGACACGTGGCCTTTGGCACCGAGTCAGGGTTTCCTAAATTTCCCAAAATAAAATATTTAGGTGGCGACTCTGTATCTGGCGAAGCCGTCCATGTTTGGCACTTCTTTCAAAAATCTGTTTTTCTCAAAACGATTTGCCGGATTTGGACTCTTTGGTTCAGATTAAGAACCGTGACAATTTGAGTCCGAGCTGTAGTAGACCCACAAAACGAACAGAACAGGACTCACCCTCCCGGGGCGTTCGGGGACGTCTACAGTCGTTCTATTTTTTTTTAAAAAAAAATTCTTTTAGAACGAGATCTTGCTTGATTTGTGATAATGGATTCAATTCGTGAGGGAAATTCTATGGTTCGACCACCCCTACTTGACGAATCCTTGGAGAGTGATGATGAAGAGCTTGAGCAAGCTTATGAAAAGTTGTATAAGGAGTCTCTTAACTTATTCAAATTAAATGACAAACTCACAAAGAAACTCAAAGCATGTGAAAGTGAGAATGTCAAACTTAAGGAGGAGATTTCCGAGGTCAGGATTGATGCCATCAAGATAGCTGATGATCGACAAGCTCTTTGTGCAAAACTATTGACTTGTGAGACAGAGAGGAATGAGCTACAGGAAACTCATGCCATAGATGAAGAAAAGATTGAATCTCTCGATATGTCACAAGTTGCTTTGGAAGAACTAATGATTAAGAAAGAGGAAGAGCTCAAGTGTATTATGGTTACCATTGGTCTTTGGAACAGAGGATCAAAGATTTTGGACAATATCATTGGGTCTCAACAAATTTGTTCTGACAAGAGTGGCATTGGCTTTGGTGGTAAGAAAGAGCAAAAACGGAATGTATCCACATCTCATGATACAAGAACTCAAGGAAAAGCAGAACAAAAAATTCAACATAAGGATGGACTTCTCAAACTTGCTAGAGTTGGTAAGGTAAAAGAAAAGAAGGTACATCCTGTACACCCTGTTTTTATTTGTCATCATTGAGGTATGCATGGTCATATTCGCCCTTATTGTTATAAGTTGCATGGGAGAGTGTCTCATAGAGATGGAAGAAATTCTAACATCTCATGGGATAGGAGACACTTCATTGGTCATAAGGAGGTTAAGGGTCATAATAAACCTTGCTATTTTGATTTACTTGAGACCAAACATGAACAGAGGTTGTGTTTTCCTAGACCTAGGAATAAGAAGTTAGAAACCATGTCAAGACGGGTTCTCATTGAAAGCAAAGGGAACCACAACGTCAAAACACCACACAAGAACCGCAATGCTTACAACTTTGTTCATACTAAAGCGGTTTGGGTGAGAAAACTTGACTTGTGTTAATTTGTTTATTTGTTTTAGTTTTTGGGTTTCTATGTGTTTTTTTTTTTAATGTCTTGCTTTGTTTAGAAAAAGAAAAAAAAAAATCAAAAAAAAAAAAGATTTTCTTAGTATAGTTTTGCAAGCTTGAAATTTTTGAGTGGTCCTTGGTACATATTGGAATTGATGAGAATATCCATTATATGTTAATATGTGTGTGCTTTCTTTGTTCATTACTCATTTTGGAGTGTATGTTTTTTGATTAGTATGTCACATTCTGTACACACTCTTGGATTAGCAAATATCGGAGTCTTCCGCCTTAATGATTATTTTTTTTGGACTTCTGGCATGGTATCTTTTGTTTTTCTAGAGGAATTTACCGATACTAACATATATTGGGTGATGTTGAGTCTCTTAACCGTCTTCCATCTTTTTGCATCTCCACGGCTTTCCCCTCTATTCTTTGTAGTCCAGGCATGAAGAAAAGACTACCTCAGAGTCACCAACTAGGCCATCCTTGTTATATCCATGCTTCTCTGGTTCGATTTCCATACTCTTGAGCGTGTCAGCCGCCAATGAGTGTGAAAAAGAAAGAAAAAAATGTGCAAAAGAAAGAAACAAAAAAAAAAATGTGCAAAAGAAAGAAAAGAAAAAGATGTGAAAAAAAAGAAAAAAATAAAGGATTCATTGATTGAGGGGGAGCCTCCGCCTTTACTCACCAAATACCTCTTGATTCTTAGTGGTTTGACTTTCCTTTGTTGTGCTTACATTCTCTTGTTGGAGGTCCAGTTATCAGATCACTACTAGGATTTGAATATTGTGTTTGTCGAACTCTAAGAGTCACACACACACTTTTATCATGGGATCTATGCTTTTCACATAATGCATCACTTTTCTTTCATGAGGAATCTTCTACAGGCTGTGCACATTGTGGTTTCAAGTAATTGTGTTTCTTGGATTAGCTTATGTGTTCTAAGGTACAAATATGAGATTTCTTGCTTGCTTTACCATATTATTTTTGTCGGATTCTTTTTGTTCATTGTTTTCTGTACTGTGTTTGTGGTTGCTTTGAGTGAAAGAGAGATTGGCATTAGTTGGTTTGTGTGTTGCTATTCACTACTTGTTTATTGCTTACATCTCGCAGGTTATTAATTTTTCCATCATCTTGTTCCTGTTTGTGTGATTTTTTATCTTGCTTTAGTTGATTGAGCTTCCTTTGTCAATTCGTGACAACAAGGGGGAGTAAGATTGTCCGATACTTGTGTCTTAGAATTTCATGTATTCAAGCCATATTCATGCCATGTGTCGGGTGCATGTGTTTTAGTTTTTAGGTTTTCATGTTGCATGTTCTTAAAATCTCGAAGTCGCATATATTCATGTTTTCCATCTCATGCTTCAAATGCTTTAAGATAATCTTGTCATATGTTTATTACTTTTTTATATACTCTTGTGGGACTAATAGTTATTTTGGAGATTGTGGCACTAATAGTTGTTTTGGAGATTGTGGCACTAATAGTTGTTTTGCAGATCATGACCTTGAGAAAGAAGTTTGCGTTTGTTGGCTATAATGGGTTGGGGTGATTAGGATTTTATTTGTTAGGTGTGTTTTGTCACGGCATTGCCAAAGGGGGAGATTGTTAGGTTTTTATTCTTGGCAATCCCGTTTGACAAAATTTTTTTTCAGTTATAATTTTATTCACTCTTGTACTTCTATAAGGAATTGGTTTTCTTCCAAAATTAGAATTACTTTAGATTTCTATAAGGAATTGGTTTTCTTCCAAAATTAAGATTACTTTGGTTTTTTATAAATAGTTAGTTTTCTCCCAAAACTAAATTAATTCCTCCAGATCTTCTTTTTGGTTCTTAAGGTTTATATATGGGGATATTTTGTTAGTTTTCTTTGATGTTTTATTGAGTATTCAACTCATGGTTTAAAGAGAGTACATCAAAGGTTTTGTTTGTTATACACAAGAGAGAGAGAGAGAGAGAGAGAGAGAGAGAGTTGTTCTTCGGTAGATTCTGAAGAATTCGAGCCTGAAGCTTCGGTGAATTCTAGAGTGGCTCATCGTAAAGACAATTCCGAGGTGAAGACGGGGTTGGAAGAGGCACATAGAGGTTGGTTCAATTAGGTGTGGATTCGCTACGTAATTGAGAGTATACCTGTATAATTCCTTTAAATCTTCTTAGTGGATTGTTTTGTGGCTGTTGTCCGTGATTTTTTAATCACAGTTAGAGGTGTCCAATTGTGGTTTTTTCACGTTAAAATCGTTGTGTTGATTTGTCTTGATTGTTTGATTGGGATTGTTATATACTGCTTAAAATTGCTACATAATCACAAATCAATATTTAGGGGATTTCTAGATTTTTCAGGTGTGTTTGGTTTGTGTTTGTAGAATAGTTTTTGAGATAAAAAGTATAAAAACTTGTTTAGTTTGGCTTTTTTCAGAAATAGTTTTGGAAAATTGTTTTGAGGAGAAAGTTTTAAAAAAACTGATTGATTTGATGTGTATGAGAGAGAGAGTGATTTTGGAAAGTAGGTAACCAAACAAAATTTTGAAATTTTTTTTGGAAAAATTTGTTTGGTTTGATTACTTTTGAAAATTTGTTTGTAGAGAATTTTTTCCAAAAATTTTTCTGAGAAACAAACCAAACAAGGCCTATATGTTTGTAAAATATCACGTTGATCGGATATCGATAATTATATGATCAAATCAGTTAAAATTTATAAAATGGATGGTGTTATAGTTAACGGTTGAAAATAAACTAATTTGATCAGATAGCTATCAATATCCGATCAACGTGATTTTTTATAAACATATAGTACTCAACGAGTTCTACACATTAAACGGTTTTGCTTAGTAAAACGAGACCCGTGGTAGGCCCCTATGGGCTAAACAACACCTCAAATTCAATACCCGAAAAACAAGGAATCATATCCCGGGCTACACTCCACACATGCTGTCCTGAATTATCCCACTGTACCGCTTATTCCATCTCAATCTTCTCATATACACTAATTTATATAATTTTTTAATTCATATTTTTTCATAAAAAAGTCAAAAAATTATCTCAAACAACCATATTTTTTTCTTCAATTTTTTAGTTTAAAGAGTCAAAAAGTACACTTATTTAAGAAACTCCAAACAACCTTTTAGTTTTTCAAAATTATGCTTTATAAATAGCTAGAGATATATTAAAAATTATAAAAGAGAATGGTGTTATTGAAATAAGTGCTCTATGATTTGAATTCAAATATAATGATTACATGTTCCTTAAAAAAGTTTAATTATAATGAATTCAAATATATAATTTATAAGGCCATAATTTTAATTTATTATTTTTAATTAAATTTGATTTATAATTTATATTTTTTATTTAATATATAATTGTAAATTAACAACACTAAAAAAATAATTTTATTTAATATATAAATTTAATTTTTTAACAACACTAAAGAAATTTAATTTATAAGGCCATAATTTTTAATTTATTATTTTTAATTAAATTAAATTTATAATTTATAATTTATATTTTTTATTTAATATATAATTTTAAATTAACAATACTAAAAAAATAATTTATAAATATTTGTGTTTGGAATATTATGGGTTGAATGTTCAAATTTGAAGATTATAATATAGGGAAATTTATGATTATCATATGTGATGGTTATGACGTTTGTTTGTGATATTTGGTTATGATTTATTATGGTATTAATTATGACTTGATTATGATTTAGCTATATACATTGTTATATTGATTATGACTTTTTCATTTTTTTTTTTTATAAATTTTGACTGAAAATGATTCAATTATGACATTTGTGATAATGAACCCCACAAATATCATAACGTGCATATGATACACACCATTTTAAAAAGGTGTCATAAAATTTTCAACCAAAATAGTCGAGGGATTTTCAAATGAAAATTTTAAACAAGCAATTTTGTATGATATAATTGTTCTTAGGGAAAATATAAAAAAAGTGAAAATATAATAAAATAATTTTAAATTTATGAAAGTACAAGTGGCTCATGCATTAATTTGAGCAATAAGATATTATGGTACTGTTTGGTGTAGCTGTTAAAACAGATTATAGCTTATAGCTTAACAGATTATAGATTATGACTTTAATCAGAAGCTGTTAATCTGTTTGGTATAGCTGTTGGATTATAGATTTAAGTTGCTGAGTAGTGTTTGTTAAATAAGCTGTGAAGTAACTTTTTCAATTAATTTTTATTTTTTATTATTCACTATTTACCTACATTTTTCATAAAAAGTAATAATAATATTTTATAGTCCATTTGAGTCTTTTTCTATTTTTAAAAAAATAAAAAATAAAAAAATCTAAGAGTATAACCGTGAATTAACATGTCCACAGCAGAAGCTGATAATCAGAAGCAGGGGGTGAGCAGCTTCTCAGAATCAGCTTTTTTGACTTAAAATAAGCTGGTAGAATCAGAAGCTGTTTGAAATAAGTTTAACCAAACAGTCCAAAATAACTTTTTAAAAGCCAGAAGCCATAAGCTAGCTCAAAAAAGCTGTACCAAACACCCCCTATATTTTTATGCATTTGAAATTATTTTACTATCTTTCTATTTTTTTTTTTTTTTTAATATTTCTCCTTGTTCTTATATGTACCTTTGAAAATAAAATTAGAAAAAAGGGTAAATTATAGTAAACCGTCTTAAAATATGACTCATTTGCATTTTATTCTCCTGAATTTTGAAATTTAAGGGTTAACAACCTCAAAATATTACCTTGTTACAATTAATTCTTTTTGTTAAGATTTCGTTATAAATTTACACAAAATCAAATTATACTAAAGCACATGATGCATTTATTGAATTTTTATAGAATGCGTAAAGTGTAATAAGATAATAATTTGAGTTGATTAACTATTGAGCTTTAAAAGTCTGGAGATAAAAGACAAATAAATCATAGTTTAAAGGGATTTATTGTATATTTTACCTAATAAAAAATTACAAAAATTCACTAACTTTGTTGTAAGTTTTATATAGGGCTAGACTTCCTCTTGTTGTTGGGTCAATGGGACGATTACGGTATTTTTTTAATGATTTAAATGATTTATTTTATAAAATTTTTATATATTTTATTTATTAAAAGATATAGATCAATTCAATAATTATAATATCTTTAATTTTATTAGGTTTGTTTTACAAAAATTAAACAATAAATATATTTTTAAAAATAAACCGTGGATTTATAAAAAAATAAAGTAATAAAATGAACAAATTATAATTATCAAATCGACTTAATTTTTTTTCATAAATAATATACACAAATAGCCGCGTAAAAAAGTTTAAATTATCAAAATGAGACTCATGGTTAACTTCATGATGCAGATAGCATCCAAAAGTCCAACCCTTCTATATGATGGGCACTCCGGCCATAAGCCCAGTTCTTAATTTTTTGGACCATTAGGCTCAAGTTTTAATCTTTCTTTTCTTTTCTTTTCTTTTTTATTTTTTATTTTTTGATAGGGTAAAAAGATAGAATTAAGAACTTTCACGCAATGCCTCCGAACAAACAAGAGATTGGATGTAGTCCGAAACGTCTTCCATCCACACCCTCATTTCTTCAAACTGAATCGCCATTCGAGCTAAGCAATGAGCCACCCTATTCCCCTCTCGACAAACATTTGGAACGTGGTGTACCAAGAAACTACTTAGCAGATGGTGAATTTCAAACACAAAGGGCGTGTTTGATTGGGGGGATAAGGGGGGGATTATTTACTGTGCGGATTGTAATCCGCACAGTAAATCTAATCCGATGTTTATTTTTTTTTAGTCCGCCGGACTCCATGTCCGGCCGGACTCCTAATCCCTCATATGGGGGATACCACTATCCGGGGGGGGGGGGTGTGGGATAGTATTGGTGGGATTATTTACTGTTTGGATTAGAGGGGTGAGATGACCATTTTGCCCATTTTCTTTGTGTTGCTGTTGGGTTTGATTGGACCATGAAGTGTTGGATATAAATATTGAAAAAATATATGTTTCAAACATTGAAAAAAAAACTGGTGCTAAAAAAAAATATTGAAAAAATTTATTTAATTTCATTTAATTATTTATTTATTTATTTAATTTGTTGAAATAATTTTTTATGGATATTTTATTGATGTTTTATTTTAAAATTTTGTTTATGTTTTATTTAATTTCATTATTTAAATTTAATAGATGTTTTATTTAATATCATTTTTTGATTATTATTTTTTTAAAAACAAATTTATTTAAAATCTTAATTAAAAAATAATATATATTTTTATTGATATTTTATTTATTTATTTTTAAAAAATAAATTTATTTAATTGTGTAAAAAATAAAATAAAATAATTTTTTATTTAATCTAGCTAAAAATAATTAAAATATTATAGATATGTTTAATATTGCTATTACTTAGTAAACAATTTAAAAAGGGTAAAATAGTCATTTATTCATTTATCCTATCCAGTCCGTCCAACCAAACGTTGGATTCACTAAAAATAGTCCGGGGGATTCACAGTCCGGACATCTAATCCCATGAAAAAACAAACACAGGATACATATCCAATCCAACCAAATAGTCCGGGGGATTCACTGTCCCAAGACTCAAGTCCGATGGATTCTAATCCCCCCTTTTCCAGTCCGCCCAATCAAACACACCCAAAATGCATACGGTGACAATGTAGATGCTGCCCTTGCCCCGTCAGTTGCTCTAATCACATTCGCACAATTTTTTCAAAGGACAAGTATCTGCTAAAATCAACTTATTTGTCTATTTCTTGAAATCACCTAATTTTCCTATCTGTTGAAATTTACCATGCCTATTTTCTTATATATTGAAATTCACCAAATTACCTATTCATTGAAATGTGACACATGTTATTCATTTAAGACCATATATGTTGAATATCATACATTTCTCTACTTTATCACCACTACTTGTCACCGACCGCTAATCACCGCCGTTAGTGACTTCTAGCCAATTTTTCGATGACTTTTTCAGTATGTTTTTATCACCAAATAAAATTTTATCTTGGATCTAGTACATTGTACCCTTTTTAAATTAGACTTTTCACTAATTTTCTTTTTATATATAAGTATATATATGTATGTATTTATTGCGGTTATTCAATAGGGATAAGGCTTATCATGAGTCGCACTTCAATATTTTGAACCTTTCTTTTTTAAACGACAATATATACATTATTCATAAATAAATAAATAATAAAATCGATCTGATAATTATATCCATGTTAGTTTATTATATTTGTCTATAAAAAAATAAATAGTTTAATTTTTTAATAATATTTATCATTCATATTTTTATAAATAAATGCCATAAAATAACATGGTTACGATTATCAAATAAATTTGATTTCGTCCATGAATGAGACTACATTTAAAACGGTCCCACATAGGACCATAACACAAGAGCTGTGCAAAATATCACCCATTTCGCTAATCGTGGGTTAATTTGATCTGCAATTTGGAATTTATAATCCGCTTACGAAACCACTCCGTCCCATTGTAGTTAATACATATATTTTTTTAACCTCCAATAAAATGTCAAAGTAAAAATCAATGTCAAAGAGATTTAAGATGTGAAATTTGTTCCAAGTTAATGTTATATATATGAAAAATATAATGTAAAATTAGTTTGTGTTATATATATATGAAAAATAATATATAAATTAATGTTAGATATTATGTAAATACTTGATAATTATTTAAAATTATTTTTCAATCAATTAACAAATTGAAACTATCCCAAACCCTGATTCGATTTTTATCAATCCACTATTTATGATTTAATTTATAATTTTACTTCGCCCGAACCACGACGGACAGCTGCACAGCTGCATAATGATAACACTGTCCCCATAACCTGCTGTTTGGGAACTTATTTGCCTTTTTCTGAATTTTTATATTCTTTACTATTTTTTATAAATTATAACAATTTTTTAAGTTTCTTTCCCATAAATAAATTTAAAAAATTAAAATTAAAAATAAAAAAACTTAAAATAAATTCAAAAAATCTATATTATTTTTGTTTTTAAAATTTTTAAGTCACCTTATTTGGTTTCAAACCCCTATTTGAACAGGAGGTGTACGTCATACTAATGCTTTAGATAATTCACATTTCAAGGTCAAGCGCTGATAAATACATTGAACTATCTATGTGGCTGAGAGCTCTCACAGTCCAAGCACAACGACACAATTATCAGAATGCATCCTACCACTAAGCTAATAGCTCATCGTGTGAGCCTCCCACTAAGACCCGCTATATCAAAAGTGAGAAAAACTTATCTCTCTTTTCTTTTTTCACTCCATGTCGTCACGCGGGAATATGTGAATGTAAAAAAAGGAGTCTTATCAGCTTGTTTCGATCTAAAATAATAATGAATAATATTAGAGATTATGAAAAAAATATCATGAAATATTTCATGAATATTTTTTATCATTTGATTGGTATGTGGTGTTTTATTGTATGTGTAATCTAACGGTGAAAAATTTTTCATGATCATCTTCATGATATTTTTTTCATAATCCTCAACATTACTCAATAATAATTTTCACCTTCAATAAAATATAACTTAAAATATTTTAAAAATTTTGAAAAAGAAAATTCAATAAACTAAGATAAAAACCACCCAAAAAAAGGAAACTTCAAGAATAGCGGCGCCGGCAGTGCATACCTGACTGGTTACCCTCGGAGCCCTCCATATATTTGGTCATCTCATGAACTCTATACACGATTTCCGATTCCATCTTCACCCACTTCGGCACCACCGTAAAATCCTCTGCACTGCTCCTCACACAATCCCCGCTCAGCACCTCCGCCGGAGGCCCAATAAACACCATCGTCGCAGCACTAAACAGGCTGAAATAAGCACACGAAACACCCATCTCCGCCGCAAGACCAGGCAGCCAGTGAGAGGCGTAATCATACACAATCCAATCTGGGTTCGGGCTAATTTTCTCGAGAAAATCCGAGAGTGGTTGTTTGAGAAAATCGAAGGCGATTTTGAGGAGCTGAGCTTGGTGGTGTGGTGCGTCCATGGAGGATTCGGCGTTGGGTGGTAAGTTGGGGATGGAGGGGAAGGGGAGGGGGACGAAGGTGATGAGAGGGGAGAGGTGGGGAGGGATTTGGGGGAGGCGGCGGAGGTTTCCGGTGGTGGAGATAAAGGAGATGCGGTGGCCCTTGGTGGCTAAGGTGGTGGAGAGGTGGAGGAATGGGATGAGGTGACCCATGGCTAACCATGGGAACATGACTATGTGAAGAACTTCTTCTTCATCATTAATTTGAACTTTGTTTTCCATTTGAGGATAAGAAAAATGGAGGATTTAAGAAGATGTTGGGTGATTAGTGTGAGATGGAAAACTTACCAAGAACATATATGTAACTTAACAACAAAACAAACAAAAATGGAGGAAGGATCCTAGAGTTTTTTTTTTTCTTAAAGTTTCTTAGAGTGGTGCATTGTGTGGTTGAGATTTAATGACAAGTCACATTAACTTTTCAGCATTAAATCTCAACTGCACAATACATCACTTTAGGAAACCTTAGGAAAAAAACACTCTAGAGGATCTTTGGTGACAAAAATGAATCAATCCACTAAGAAAGTTGTAAGGGTATGGAAGACCAAATACAAAAATGGAGGATTTAATATTGGAATGATTGTACTTATACCACTATTTTATCTTTCCACATTCTTTATCTTATTACATTACTAAAAAAAATAAATAATTCTTATTACACTAATTATATTATCAAAATTAATCTTAAAGTGAGATTCTTCAAAACCCTTTCATCTCTTTATACCAATAGTTGTTGGAGGGAAAATAAGAAAACAGACACATCAGGAAGAAAGAGAAAGACGTAGGGAAGACAGTGAATGGAGCCCACAGTGTAATACATGTTCAGTTATACAGTGCTAAACAATTTACATTCCTCTGGTGTTATGTGGTCGGAAAAAATAGATTTTTCTAGCTTTTTGTTGCTGTATATTTACAAAGCTACTTTCTTCCAAACAATAATTTTTAAATTTTGTGTCAAGCCTGTTTGGTAATACAATGTTAATGAATTTGAATTAATCGAGTGCCATGTTACCAGAAAAACTTTTATTTTTTTCCCAACAATATATTGTCATTCGTAAAAAAATCGTATTCATAAAAAAAAATATATATATAACAAACATTGTTTATAATAAATTCATGACTGTAGTCTCGTAATAATATAGTACTTACATTGTTGCAATGAGTAGAAGTATAATCTTTCCAACAAAAAAAAAAAAAAAAATCAACTAGAAATACACGGTAATAAGTAGCCAAACAAATTAAACAAATTCAGCATTGAGTTACCAGAAATGTGTCTTTTATTCGGTAGTTGGTTATTAGACATATATTTTTTGTTCGACAATCTGATATCGGACTATTTTATTTGGTTCGATTTTGAAACACCAAACAAAAGTCGAAAAATAGTTCAGAAAAATGAAACAAAAACCTACCAAATAAATAAAAAAAACTCATAATTTCACTTTTTTGATTTTTTCACCACCGTTTCTTCATCTATTGCTCTTTTTTTTTTTATGATCAAAACATTACGATTCTTATTTTTTGAAAAGAGATGTGTAAGAGAGAAAAAAATATTGAGAAAGGAAGAAGAGAAGTAGGAATTGAAGACTAAGAGGTGTAAGGAGATAATAAAATATATTTAATTTTAGCGTTTTGTCTTTAAAGGTAATTTTACATATAAATAAAATTGAGAAAGAAAAAAAAAATCTCATATAAAAAGAGTAAAGAGATAAACTAGTAGTATAAGTAAAATCACTCTTAATACTGCTGTCATTGTTTGTTGTCATTGTAAAAGTGACGCACCTCCACTGGCATTAAGGTCTAATTTGAGAACTTAATTAAAAGTTAATTATTAACTTTTAACCTATATTTTTAATATTATTGTTTATTGTAAAGGTGACGTACTTCCTCTAACATTAAATAATAATGTTTGAGAGTTTTAATTTGAAAGTTTTAATGTGTGTATTTAGTTTGAGTTTTTTGGATTAAATTTTTTAAAAATTGAATTTTTTGTTTTCCATGTTTTTTTATTTTTAGTAAATATTTTTAAAATTTTAAACATTTTTTTTTTACTTTTTTAGATGCACCTTACTTAGATATATTTAAAAAGTAAAAAATTTGTGAAAAATATTTTAAAAAATTAATAAATACATAAAAATATACTGAATTCTCGTATTTTTTTTTTGTATTTTTGGTAATTAGTGAATTTTTAAAAGATTTTTTTTACAAAAATTATACTTTTTATGTGTATTTATGTTAAGTGTGTCTAAAAATTAAACAAATTGCTTAAAATATTAAAAAATTCAATAAAAACAAAAAAAAAAAAAAAATACACAAAACAAGAAAGTAGAATTTTCTTAAAAGTGTTTTTGAAAAACCAAAAACAAGCAAAGTGATGTAGAGAGTACCCATTTGAAGGTGGGACCCACACTCCTCTCTCTATCTCTCTCTCTCTCTCTCTTCCACCTCACTAGAGCTCTATTTAGAGCTCTCAAATTAGAGCTACGTATCATTACTCAAAAAAAAAAAAAAAAAAAAACAATACCAAACCTAACCAAGACCAAAACATCATATTATAGTGGGCGGGACCCACTTCCAGCTCATTAGAGTTGACTTTAGAACTCTAATACATTTTTCATGTTTTATATATTAATATACAAAAATGATTTAGAACTCTAATAAAGGAGCTCCAATGAGCTTTAACGAGAGTGGGTCCCATTGTAATGTGATATTTTGACTCTTTTTTATTTTATTTTCTGTCATATCATTAGAGTTTCAAAATTAGAAGATGTATCATTACTCAGTAATATATTAGCTGCAAGTAATCACTTAATTTTGTATTTGAATTTTAAAAATTTATTACCAATAAGTGTAATTACATAAAGCATCAACATTGTTATTTTATTCAACAATGATACATCCCTCTAAAACTCGAGTTCTAATTGAGCTCTAGTGAGGTGGAAAATTAAAAAAAAAAAAAGACTAAAACATCACATCAGATGGACCCCGCATACACATTAGAGCTATTTTATTATACATAAATGGATCTATTTCTCTGCCCATTTTTTAGTTTTTTTCCCATTTTAAGATGTCCCAAAATGTTAATCTAATTTGGAAAGTCAAAATAAAAGATATTTAGCTTTTGCAAAATTACCTTTTTTAAATAGCTAGAGATATGTTAAAAATTGAAAAAGAGAATGGTATTATTGAAATAAGTGCTCTATAATTTGAATTCAAATATAATGATTACATGTCCTTAAAAAAGTTTATAATTTCTAAAAGGAATTATCAAAATGGGACTGAGGGAATACTTATTTTCTTGCATTATGTGTCTTTTCTTGAATGGAGGGTTTGTTGGCTATATATTTTGTAAAAGCCAGTAACAATTCGACACGCGGCAGAGTAAGGGTATTATGGGAAGATGATTCACGTCTTCAATCCTGATCGTACACGTGGCGATGACAATTGGTTCTCACGTGATCCGAGTAACACCAGATCAACAAAGAAACGAAAGATGACGTGGCCTCAACGGTTACTCATATTCAAATTCAAATATAAGAGGGAAGTTTAACTGCAAGTAATGGCGTAGTGGAACTACTTCTAAGGCAGCATGATCAGCAATCATGGAGGAGCAGTTCGACGGTTTGAAGTGCAATTCGAAGGTCATCCTTGGCAAGTATAAATAGCAAGGAAGTCCCCAGAAAAACCCCCAGACTCAGATCATACAAACCAGTCATTTACTTTATATTTTCTTTCCCAGTTTTTACATTTCCTGCACTTTAAATACCTGCACTTTAAATACTTGTCCTTTAAATACCTGCACTGCATTTCGATTCCTAAGAGTAGTTTCAAGTAGATTCAAGTAGACTGTTGCTGTAAACCTCTTCGAGGCTGAGTTTGGACTATTGTAAGTGTTCATTTTTAATGAAATACTGCGATTGTTCTTCATATTACTTGTTATTTTTTCTTAATTTCTCCTAAGTCAAGCCACCAGTAAAAGTCCTCTTCATTGAGGCTGAAAGAACTAAAACACAATCGTCTGATAAATTGGTTGGCAATTATAATTTCTGTAAGGACTGATTGATCCTTGCTGGCACGCTCGCATTTACAAAACTATCCTTCGAAAAGCCAAAAAGCCAACATATATTTTTGGCACGCCCGGTGGGACTTAATTTAAAATGGCTAGAAGAAGACGATAAGGAGAAAATGAACGTCTGGAAGAAGGCGTAGAAGGAGAGGTAGAAATACCTAATCCAGAGGATAATGTGGTAACACATCCTGTGGAGGCTCCCATGTTATCAGAACCTATGGTCGAACAGACCAGTACTTCTGGACAAGAACCATATGTTCATAATATTGGACGAAACCAAGGAATTGGAACATCCACCGTTCCACCTACTCAGCCAACAAATCCATGGGATGGCTTAGTGGATGCTATGGGACAACAATTAATGAACACCATGGAAAGGTAGGCAACATCCTTTTTGGATCGAATGAATAACCACCAACCAACAAATACAAGACACACAGAGGAAGTTTTAAATGTCCCTCAGCAAAGATTGGCTAGAGAAAAACAGCCTATGCAAATTAATGGACAATCTAATGGTCAGACTAGTACTCAAAACTATGAAAGACCATCGCCTCAGTCTTGGTATGAACCCATTTCAAGGCCTGTAGTAAGCCAAAATGTCTCAGTACCCAACAATGAAGCCACACACGTTGGTGGATCTGGGCAAGTACAAGAAATTGGCATGAGAATGGTTATAAATCCCATGTTCGAAGCCATACCTGGCACTAGGGGATATAATAATCCTTTGTTTGAATTTATACCCGGGGGGTTGGAGAGTTTTCCTGTAAATGGAAGGGACACAACATCTGTTCCAGCACCTTTCGCAGGTCCCTTCACAGGACAGGCTCAAAGGGGTTACCCATATCCCCAACAGCAACCTGTACCACAGGGGCAACCAGTCCCAAATGTACCACCTTATGGACCAAGAGGGCCACAAGCACAAGTTTGTCCACCAAACCCTGTGTTTGTTCCTCCAGTACTGGTTCAGCAGGCACAGAATATGGTCCCTAGGGACCAAATTGTTGATATTGTTAGGGAGATGTGTGGACCGATGGCTCGGGGGGTCCAGACTCCTGTATACAGAAAACCATACCCAGAATGGGTAGATAGGGTACATGAACATCCAAGAGGATTCAGAATACCAGATTTTACCTTGTTCTATGGAACTGGAAATCAATCAACAGTAGAGCACATTGCCAGATTCGCTGCTCAATGTGGTGAATTCACTAATCATGATTACATGAAACTGAGATTATTTCCAAATTCCCTAACTGGGGGAGCCTTTGTATGGTATATCAACCTTACACCTGGCTCCATTCAAAATTGGCAACAAATGGAAGAGGCATTTCATGCCCAATTCTTCCAATCGGAGC
Organism: Camellia granthamiana; assembly: GCA_036172215.1. Classification (NCBI taxonomy): domain Eukaryota; kingdom Viridiplantae; phylum Streptophyta; class Magnoliopsida; order Ericales; family Theaceae; genus Camellia; species Camellia granthamiana. The sequence continues at coordinate 82,064,741 of CM069910.1, forward strand.
CAGAGGTGTCCATGGCAGACTTGGCAAGATTGAGTCAAAGGCCTGAAGAAAAGGCTACTCAGTTTATTGCCAGATTTAAAAGGGCTCGAAATAAATGTAGGGTCATCCTTCCTGAGTCAGAATTTGTAAGATTGGCTCAAAACGGTTTAGAGTTCAGGCTTCGAAAGAAATTTGACTCAACTGAATTTAGAGATTTGGTCGAATTAACCTATAAGGTGTCTCGATATGAAGCATTACTAGAGGAGGAACAAGATCGAAATAATGCTTCGTACAAGACGTATTATAGAGATCCCAATTATGAGATTGATGCAGCAGAGATTGTGGGCAAAGAACCTGTAATCTGTGAAGCATTAATTCATAAGGATACAACCATCGACCAACAGTTTAAAAAGAAAGACTTTCACAGAAAGTACTCTTTTGACTTAACAAAAGCAGATGACATTTTTGATCATTTGCTTGCAGCCAATTTCCTTAAGTTACCAAAAGGAGTCAAACTGCCATCTCCAGAGGAACTTAAAGGAAAAGTATACTGTAAATGGCATAATTCTTGGTCTCACTCAACTAAAACCTGTATTATTTTTCGAGACAGGATCCAAGAGCAAATTCGAAAAGGAAGTTTGAAGTTCCCAGCCAAAACAGAAAAAGCCATGGGAATTGACAGCAACCCATTTCCAGAAGTTGGAGAAAGCGCGGCTAATGTGGTTGTACCAAACTTTCAGAATCTATCTCTGCAGGAATTGGAAGAGGTCAATGTGCAAATGCATATTGCCAACCAGACAACTGCCAAGAAGGAGACTGGAAACCCACCAACTATTGGACACGGTTTCTCACGTCAGAGGGAACACTCTGATGAAGAAGCACTGGACGATGATTCTCTCGAAGCAGCTGTAGTGCAGAGGATGTGTCCCAGATGCAGATTAAGTTACAAATGGTTAAAGGGGCTTCCAATTGATGGGAAGCAATACTATAAGGATGTTCAGAGACGTCCTAAATCAACCAATGCTCACAACAAAAGGCCGTATCCGGCTGGTGACAGGCAACGCCCATTAGTGGTTGAACCTGTAGTGGACAGAATGCATGCTAAAGGCAAGAGGCCTGTGTATGAGTCTAGGCCACCTAACTACTACAGAGTAGAAAGTAGCCATTCTGAAAGAAGATTGGAGAGGGGTTCAGGTTATGGGAGTAAAGCCAGAGATTGGCCTTTTAGACCAACCCTGCGAAGGACAGAAAATGGCTCTTTTCATCGAAGGACTGAATCAGGTTCGAAACATGAAGTCAGAGCCAAGCATTTACCTTCACAGCCAGCTTCGAAGATGGTTTCTAAGGTAGAAGGAAACAGTTCGACATCTGGATCAGTAAGCTCGTGGGTACCAGGGGTCCCAGATTGGTTTGTAATGCAGAACAAACCTAGGGGGGCACCTACGCAAAGGGATGTTGAGAATCAAGGCAGGATGGTCAAGCCTCCTTTGGTGGCCCCAAACAATTGGGTATTACTTAAACATCCAAAGACAAAGGAACCAGATATGGTCCCAGTCATTTCCAGATCACAAAGAAGGAAAATTCAACGCAGGTATACCCAGTACCAGCAAGATCTGAAAGAAAGTGGAGAGAGTTCTTCACAGGTCAAGACAGAAGGAAAGAAAATTTCGAAGTCAGACCATACTCCAAAACCGACTCTACAAAGCAAAGTGGTTTGTAGCAGAGAACAATTGGCCCAAGTTCATTCTGAACTAAAGGCCAGGGAGAAGTCTAGTTTGGCAGGGTTGGAGAAGGCTCTGATGGAAAGTGATAGTGAAGCGGGAGACGAGATTGACATGAGCCAAAAGAAGGAAATGGCAGAAGAAGAAATGTTCGAAGCCTTCATGGCTGAGCACACATTTCTGACTGAAGAACCAGTCGAAAAGGATCCCTCGAAGGGATCAGTTATCAATGAAGTACCAGAGTGCAGCATGGAGGATGCTGCTGAAGACACTGAGCAAGATAGCCAAGAGGGGAAGAAGGTACAGCCAGCCATCCAGTTTGGCTCATTTCCCCCTGTATCAGTCAATATGGTACATATACTACCTCATGAATTCCAGGCTGAGAATGAGGGTCAGGGTGACCAAGACATGGATCCAATTCCTGTCTCTAGTGAGGAGTCACAAGTGAGTATGGTACAGGATGCTCCTGAGATGGCTACTCCAATGGAAACTGAGTTTGAAAGTGAGGAAGAGGTAAGCATCAACCTCTCATATCCTTTTGAATACCCCTCGAATTCCATGACCCAACATGTTAAGCCTCTGTACATCAAGGCTTTCTTTGATGGGATACAGCTAAACCGAGTCCTGGTAGACAATGGGGGCAGCAGTGAACTTATTACCGAAATCTTCTTTGAAGAAACTAGGGAAAAAGAATCCCAGGTTGATCCCAACCAGCACGACTATTGCTGGCTTTTGCTGGAGATAAACAGATGGCTCAAGGGATTCTGCCTATTAATTTGAGTGTGGGAACCAGGGATTGTATGACAGCATTCTTCGTCATCGACAGCAATGCCAAATATAATGCCTTACTTGGGAGAGATTGGATCCACACCAACAAATGTGTGCCTTCCTCTTTGCATCAGAAGATCATGATGGCCTTGGGCAATGGAGAGACAGAGGAAATTGATGCAGATCCTCAACCCTTCATAGCCTGTGCAGACTTTGCAGAGGCCAAGTTGTATATTGAGGGAGTAACACCACTCAGTATACTGAGGAAAGCTGATGGCTCAGCCGAAGTGACGGCTGATGAGGAAGTGACACACCTAAAGCACTTAGTCCAAGAGAGTGCTGATGAAGAGGTTGTCGTGAAAGATGACAATGATGCCTGGTTATAGGCAAAGAGATGAAGAGCAAGAAGCCAAGTCTTTGGCTCTGGTTAAATTCTCACCATTGGACGTAGAAGCAATAGTCCAGAAAGTACAGGAGCAAGAAAGAGAAGCCATGATGATTGGCTGTAAACAGGAGCAGCTACAGGTCAGAATTTTGACCCTTGGGAAATACTGCGCATTGGACATTGAGACAAAGGTCCAGGAGATACAAGAGGAGGATGCCTTATGGACAGATTTTGTCTATGAGGAAGAAGGTAAGGATGTGGAACCAGAGAACTTGCGAGTGGAGCAAAGCAAGAAATATGCTTCGAAGGTAGAAGGAATCAAAGAGGAAGCTTTAGTAAGTTCTCAGACACAAGACCCCTTAGAAGAAGTGAATTTAGGGGAAGGTTCTGTACAACAGCCAACCTATATAAGTGCTTGTTTGAACGTTCTGGACAGAGACCAGTTGTTGGTTGTTTTAAAGAAATACAAAGATTGCTTCGCATGGTCTTATAATGAACTACCAGGATTGGATAGGTCATTAGTGGAACATAGACTCCCTATGAAGCCTAATTTCAAGCCATACAAGCAGAAACCGAGAAGGATGAGTCCAGAAGTAATTCAGAAGGTCAAAGAGGAGATTCTTAGACTACTTAAGGCAGGCTTTATTAGGACAGCCAGGTATGTTGAATGGCTATCTAATATTGTGCCTGTAGTTAAGAAGAATGGTAAAATGAGGGTATGCATCGATTTCAGAAACTTAAACCTAGCAACTCCCAAAGATGAGTACCCTATGCCTATAGTGGACCTGCTGGTAGACAGTTCAGCAGGACACCAAATTTTGTCAACGATGGATGGGCATTCTGGTTATAACCAAATCTGCATTGCGGAGGAGGATATCCACAAGACAGCATTCAGATGTCCTGGAAATATTGGCACCTTCGAATGGATTAAAATGCCATTTGGCCTGAAGAATGCTGGGGCAACATATCAAAGGGCTATGAACACCATCTTTCATGATCTCATTGGAGGGTATCTAGAGTGTTATATTGATGACATTATAGTGAAATCCCAGTCCATGAAAGAACATCTGTTTCAGTTAGAAACAGCTTTTGAAAGAATGAGGACGTTCAAGCTAAAACTCAATCCTCTCAAATGTGCTTTTGGTGTATCATCTGGAAACTTCTTGGGTTATGTGGTGCACAAGAAAGGAATACAGATTGATCAGAACAAAGCCAAAGCCATCATCGAAGCTAAGCCTCCATCAAGTAAGAAAGAATTACAAAGGTTCCTTGGGCAGGTTAACTTTCTTAGAAGGTTTATTTCTAATACTGCTGGGAAAACTAAAGCATTTTCTTCCTTGTTAAGGCTGAAGGATGAAGAGGAATTTGTCTGGACAACAGAGCATCAAACTGCTTTCGAAGGTATTAAAGCCTACTTGGCTAACCCTCCAGTACTGATGCCACCAAAGGGAAACAAGCCCTTGAAATTGTATATAGCTGCAGCAGAAGATTCATTGGGAGCTTTCTTGGCCCAGGACAATGAAGAAGGCAGGGAACAAGCTGTTTATTACCTTAGTAGGTTTTTAAATTCTTGTGAATGTAAATACTCAGCTGTCGAAAAGCTGTGCCTTGCTTTGTATTTTGCTGCAATGAAATTAAGATATTATCTTTTACCTTCAACTGTCTTGGTGATTGCAACTACAGATTTGGTTAAGTATATGTTGTCAAGACCTATGTTGAGGGGAAGAATTGGCAAGTGGATACTAGCCTTATCAGAATTTCACTTAGAATATGTCCCTCAAAAGGCAGTAAAAGGGCAAGTCTTAGCCAATTTTCTAGCAGACCATCCATCTCAAACAGAGAACCAAGAAGTAATGGAACTTGGCATGACCAGTGTTGAGCCATGGCGGATGTGGTTCGATGGATCGAAAGCCAATGGTTTAGTTGGAATTGGTATTGTGATTAAATCTCCACAAGGGGTAGAAACCACACATGGTTTCAGAGTGGATGAAGTTACTTGTTCCAATAACCAGGCTGAGTACGAAGCCTTAATAGTGGGACTAGAGATCCTTATTGGATTACAAGTACATGCAGTTGATATATTTGGAGACTCTCAGTTGGTGGTTAACCAAGTAAATGAGATTTTCAAGTGTCAAAGCATAAGTATTTTACCATATTATGTTGTTGCATTACATCTGCTTTCTCAATTTCAAGTAGCAAATGTAACTCATGTTCCAAGATTCTTGAATAATAGAGCTAATGATGTGGCTCAGAAAGCTTCGAACTTCAAGAGAAGGGATAATACCCAAAGGGACATAGGCCAAACAACATATCAAAAATTGATACCACCTTTGAATAAAAGGAATGTGGTCTTAGAAGTCAATCATAATGACTTGCAAGAACAAGATTGGAGGCATCCAATAATGCAGTATTTGGCTGGTCCATCTTCGAAGGCCAGCAGAAAAGTTAAATTGCAGTCTATGCAATACATAATGTATGGTAATGCTCTTTACAAAAGGGGGGGAGATGGCCTATTGCTAGAATGTTTAGGCCCAAGAGAAGCATTAACAGCTATGGCTGAGGTTCATGAGGGCATTTGTGGTGCTCATCAACCCGGCGTAAAGATGAGATGGTTGCTTCGAAGGCATTCTTACTACTGGCCAACTATCCTTAAAGATTGCATAGAATATGCAAAGGGCTGCCAGGCATGCCAAAAGCATGGCACAATAAGGCATGTGCCCATAACTGACCTACATGCAGTAGTGAAGCCTTGGCCATTCAGAGGATGGGCCATGGATATGATGGAAAAATACACCCACCCTCTTCGAAACATCATTGTTTCATTTTAGTGGCTACCGATTACTTCACTAAGTGGGTCGAAGCTAAGCCATACAAGGCTGTAGACCAAACAGAGGTTATTGGGTTCATTAAAGATCTGATCCATAGATTTGGCATTCCACAAACCATAACAGTTGATAATGGGACTGTGTTCGATGGGAAAATGGTGAAGTCTTTTGTGGCAAAGTTTGGAATTAGCCTTGTTAATTCTACACCCTATTATGCACAAGCTAATGGTCAGGCTGAATCATCCAATAAGTCCTTAAAAAAGGGAATACAAAAGGTTGTGGAGGATAATCCTAGGGATTGGCATAACCTATTGTTAGATGTGTTATGGGCTTACAGAACCTCCCCAAGGTCAAGCACAGGGGTTACTCCTTATGCCTTGGTATATGGGCATGATGCAGTTTTACCTGTGGAAATCAATGTTAAATCTTTAAGAGTAAGATGCCAAGATCAGTTAGATCCTGAGCAATACCATCAAAGCATGTGCTTGGAATTAGAACGCATAGATGAAGCCAGAATTTTGGCATTAAATAGCATTCTTTTCCAGAAGAAGAAAGCAGCCAAGAATTATAATAAAAAGGTCAAACACATTGGCTTTGATGAAGGTGATTTGGTATGGAAAACAATACTCCCAATAGGGATTAAAAGCCATAAGTTTGGCAAATGGTCACCTAACTGGGAAGGACCTTATCAAATTCATAGAGTTCTGCCTTTTGGGGCGTATCATTTAAGAAATTTGAATGGTTATGTACATCCCAAAAAGATTAATGGCAGATATTTAAAACCTTATTTTCCAACCATTTGGGAAACACAAGGAATAACATGAACATCAAATACGAAAACTTAAGACTACTCAAATGATAGACAAAATTTGTTCTTTTATAAAGAATTAAATACATTGTGCCACAGATTGGCCCAAAAATCATTACAGTGTCTTAATTGTTTTTGTACAGTGGACTTCCTATGGCTCAGTGCTGGATACAGTTGAATAGCTGTAGCCATGTCTTCTTTTCGGTCAGCCAGCTCCTGGTTGGTAATTTGCAATTTGGTATCAGTTCGAACCAAGGCTTGGTTTACTGCAGTCAACTCCTCTTCAAGTTGAGCTTTTTTCTCCAGCAGTTGGATTCGAAACTGGGAGACAGAAGAGTGTTGTTCCTTGAGATCTGCTACTTTAGTATGCACTTGAGAAACAAAACTTTGATCTTTAACCAGCTTCTCATCCGCAGTCTTAGCAGCATGACAGATGTTAAGATAGAAATCAATAGTAGCTGCAGCCTGGGATAGATGACTTGAGACATTCATACCGGACTGCTCAGCAATGTTGCAACACTGAAGAAACCCATTTCTAATGATAGGCCTTTGTAAAGCCTCAAAGGGAATCTTCGAAAAGGAAGTTAGCAGTTCCAAACATGTGTCTAGATCTATTAAAGGTGCAGGAGGCTTGCTGCCGGGAGAAGAAGGACTCTCAAAGATTTCCAGCAAGGAATCAGCCAAGACTAATGGCTCAGCATCAGCAGTAAGGGTTGGAGAGGAGGAGGATATGTCGAAGAGACTAGCCAATCTTCCTTCGAAGATGTCTACCTCATCCCTGGACATGGGAGGCATAGAGAGTGTTGTGGTGGAAGACACAGAGGGCTGCATGGGGATAGGAGAAATGGAGGGAGCCTCTTTGGCAGCCTCTATGGTCTTAGCCACCAACGAATCAAGTGAAGAGGGGCTGGAAGTAGGCATAGGTGATAAACCATGAATTGGAGAATTACCAGCACCCTCTGTGGCTTTTAGAGATGGAGTAGCAATTGGACTTTCTGTGAGGGAAGGAGGAAGAGCAAGGATCGAAGAAGTAGACTGAGGTAGATCAAAAGATAAGAAAGGAAGATATGGTTCTAAGCCAAGGAAAAGTGAAGCAGGAATGCTTGGGTTCAGAGAAGGTATATCAAATGTTGGCTTAGAGAGAGGGAGCATGATTTGGATAGTTTTCACACACTGCACCTGGTCAACTTCAACTAAAATCGAGGAAGGCCTCACTGGAAGAATGAACGCAGTAGTTGTTGCTGTAAGAAGAATAGATATAAAGCAATGTCAAAATCCAGTATCGAAAGCTGGCAAAGGAAAAACAGCGGAAGTGTGAAAGAAATTACTTGTTCCAGAGATATTAACACTGGGGGGAGAGCTGCGAAGGGAATAATGTTTGGCAGTCTGTTGCCTTCTTGCAGTTTCTCTTTGAAGTGCATCAGCAGCAGCAGCTTCCTCTCTTAAAATTTGTTGCTGCCATCTCTTCTCAGCCTTCTCGAAGACAACTATTGCTTTGGAATGTTCTTGCTCCACTACCTTGGCAGCTGCTTCATGAATGGGGTCCTCAACCAAGTCAGTTGCAGGGACAGTCACCTTTTTTCTCTTCTTTTGTGGCAGCTCTACTATTGATTCCTCTTCGATCTCCCTCTCTTCAACTTGGGGTTCAGATGCTTCAGAAGTAAGTTCTTTCCCCATTGTTGTAGTGGTCGCCTCAAGAGGAGGATGTTCCGTTGTGTCAGAAGGGAAGGCAGCCATCTTCTGTCTTTTTGTTCTTTGTAAGGGCATTTCTTGCTCTTGCTCAACCTCTACTTCTTCCTCCAGGGATTCAGATTCTTCAGGAGGAAGGACTAGTTTCCTTTTTTGTTTTTGTTGTTGTCTTTTCTTGGGAACAACTAAAGTTTTAACTCTGTTGGGGAGTTCTTCTCGCGGAGCACCTGCACCAAAGGACAAAAGGGTAAAGGGATGAACGAAAGTTTCAAAAAGGAAAAGGGAGATATCTGAAAATTTACCTTTCTTGGAAGCAGCTCTAGTAACTCTAGCTGGAGGGGATGAAGCTGTAGGGGTGGTTGTCACAGCTTCAGGAAGAAAGGAAATATTCTCAGCTGTCACTGACTTAGCCTTCGAAGACACTCCCAATCCTACCAGCAAATCATGGGGAAGTACAGATAGGCGCACCTCCATATTGACTGTCCACCAGTTCTGGAATCCTTTCAAAACAAAGCCAGATGGAGTAAAGGGGACAAATTGGAACTCATTCAATTCCTTCAGCAGTTTGAGTAGTGCCATCTCTAGCTTGGATTTGGATATTCTCAAATCCCTAGCAGTAAGATGGACATTCGAGAGACTGCAAAGTGGAAGAGGTATTCCTTGAGTGAGCCCAAATTGTCTGGCAAATTGGGAAGGACAATACACCTCTGAGATACACTTGTAGGCTCGAGGGTTCAAAGTGCCAATAAACAACTCCCTTGGCAGCAGTATAGAGGCCCACATATCTTTATGAAGAGAGGTGGAGCACTCTTTATCAGCCAGAAAAGTTTGCAGCCAGATCGGTCCTCTATTGGTTTCGAAGGGACAGAAGAAGGAGGCAGATGGCGAAATAGGGAGTTGATAAAAGAAAGTAAAGTAATAAGCAAAGGAAGCAGGATAAAGGGTAATCCTAGCATATTTCTCCCCATAAGTGCTAGGATTTTGGACAAGAAATCTTAAACATTTAGAATGCAGATCAGTAAAATAGGCGAAGAGCCAGAGTTGAAGCACCCAGAGGGGACCTCCTTGGTTAACATCAAGTGGTCTTTCACAAAATTGGGAGCAAGCTCTGTATATATGGCCTAACAGGTAAGGAGCAAGGGCTATGTGTTTTTTCAAGACAAGTGCCTTCGCAAGTGGAGCGAATTCAGGCATAATCCTCTGAGATGAGGTGCAAAAAAGGAATTTGCATAACCAGTATAAGATAAAGGAAAATAGTTCTCTGTCTCTCACAGGACCTTCCCTTTTATTTTCAGCCTTTACAAAGCCGCTATAAGAGGAGTTTAGGGATGGAAGAGCAAATTTGACAGGAAGGTCTGGATAGTTGGGAGTAAAAGGAGAACCATGGGGTGAAAGCCCTAAGAGATGGCAAATGTCAAGAATAGTGGGGGCCATCATGCCACACCGAAATTGAAAGAAATTAAAAGCCATATTCCAGAAACATAAGGCAGCAGGAATCAAAAAAGGGTCTTCAGGAATAATGAACCTGGAAAGACGAAGGGCATCCAGGATATAAAGTTCTTGCAGGTCATCTTCTCTCGCAGGCACAACTCTGTCATACCATTCTTCCCATTCAGTCCTCAATGTCGGCCAGCAACGGTGAGGACGATTCACTCTCCAGTTCCCCCAATCGAGCCCTCTTTCATAGAGAAGGAAATGGTCCTCCAGGCGAGGGTATAGAGCTGCGAGCTGAGCGGGAACTTCCCGAAAAATAGGGCCAAGGACGTATTCTTGTTTATCACTATGACAGGACACGAAAAGATGTCCATCTATGTGGCTTGACTCGCCAGATGATAGTTTGGTGATTTCTTCATCGATGCATCGTTTCAAAGCCATGGTAGGATCGATATGGTCACCAGTAAGTACTTTTAGCGAGGAAGGATTCATTGGTAGTGAGCAAGAGGAAACAAAAAGAAATCGTAAAGAGAAGGTTTGTGAAAGGCAAGTGATTTCAGAGCACGAAACAAAAGGGCTTTTAAGCCTTTGTGTCCGGAAATATATCTCATAAGGCGTTAAGTACTAAAAACGTACGAATACGAGGAGTTCCTTCCAATATTGATAATTTCTGGAAGAGCACATTTCGGACGCTGATGTCAGCTTCGAAGCAAGATGTTTGGCTTCGAAGCCAAATTTTGGCGCCAAAATTCAAACAAACGGCTTCGAAATACGAAAGCCGGCTTCGAAGTATACTACATGCTCAAATGCACTGAACTGTTCAAATATTGGTCTACTTCAAAGGGTTTTAGGACCTGTGTATCAAAGTAATGACCTTCGAAGCAAATCCTCGGATCCTTTTAGGGATAAGAAGCACTATTTGTCACATTGAAACCAATCGCTGGTTTTATTATAAAAAAAGGGATTGCCTTTTGAACCAAAACAATGTGGATTACTCTTCGAAGCAAAATAGTCAATTTAAAATTGATTGGTTATAAAAAAAGGATGGCTAATGAATGCGTGAAGATTCTTTCGAGGGGAAACAGCATTACTCAATGGCTCTTCGTATGCTTGATCAGTAGAGTGAGAAGTTGATTGAGCCATAATCCGTTCGGATGCTAAAGATATTGAAATTGAGAGTTAATACTAATGATCACCTAATAGGTGACGGTTATGTTTCCTGAAAGTGGATTCCATGCACATTCCAAAAACGCGGGAGAAGTTTTTTTCGTTCCACTAATATCACCAAGTATTGGGTATATTAGTGCGGGGGGTAATGTTGGCTATATATTTTGTAAAAGCCAGTAACAATTCGACACGCGGCAGAGTAAGGGTATTATGGGAAGATGATTCACGTCTTCAATCCTGATCGTACACGTGGCGATGACAATTGGTTCTCACGTGATACGAGTAACACCAGATCAACAAAGAAACGAAAGATGACGTGGCCTCAACGGTTACTCATATTCAAATTCAAATATAAGAGGGAAGTTTAACTGCAAGTAATGGCGTAGTGGAACTACTTCTAAGGCAGCATGATCAGCAATCATGGAGGAGCAGTTCGACGGTTTGAAGTGCAGTTCGAAGGTCATCCTTGGCAAGTATAAATAGCAAGGAAGTCCCCAGAAAAACCCCCAGACTCAGATCATACAAACCAGTCATTTACTTTATATTTTCTTTCCCAGTTTTTACATTTCCTGCACTTTAAATACCTGCACTTTAAATACTTGTCCTTTAAATACCTGCACTGCATTTCGATTCCTAGGAGTAGTTTCAAGTAGATTCAAGTAGACTGTTGCTGTAAACCTCTTCGAGGCTGAGTTTGGACTATTGTAAGTGTTCATTTTTAATGAAATACTGCGATTGTTCTTCATATTACTTGTTATTTTTTCTTAATTTCTCCTAAGTCAAGCCACCAGTAAAAGTCCTCTTCATTGAGGCTGAAAGAACTAAAACACAATCGTCTGATAAATTGGTTGGCAATTATAATTTCTGTAAGGACTGATTGATCCTTGCTGGCACGCTCGCATTTACAAAACTATCCTTCGAAAAGCCAAAAAGCCAACAGGGTTGTTTTGGAAAGATAGTTAAAAGTTGATCTTTTGATTTTTTTTTTAGTTTTTTTTGAAAAAACATGTAAAAATATATGAGAGATGATGTGACCCAAAATGGGTTAAAAGTTAAGAAGTGACTTTTAATTCACTTCCCAAAAGAGCCTTGAGTGTCTCTAATCAATAAATGTGGACTCGACTAGACTGTCCAATTGAGTTTGTAAACCGCATCACAAGCCCGATTACAGTAATTCAAGTTGTTTATTGTGTAACTTACTATGTGTGGATTGTATCCTTATGGTTTGGTTTCTTTCATGTTGTTATCTCAATTTGAAAAAACATTTTGGCTAGGCCCATTTTAAAATCGATTTCGATGTTCCAAACCATTCACTTTTTAAGATTCGTTGACTAGAATACTCATGCAAAAAATCAAGATGATTGTATATTGATAACTATATATGTTAATCATATTTGTTTTTAAAAAATGTACGACAAATATAATTTCAAGAATGACTATCAATTTTTTGTAATATACATTTGATTCAAATATATAGCTATTGATATCTGATCATCTTAATTTTTTGCATAAATATTCCACTCAATGAGTTCTAAAAAATAAATAATTCGGATTATTGAAATAGAACCTATGGTAGGTTCCACGGATCCCTTAAGTTCTCTCATGTTGAAATCTCATCATGAGAGAAGCCCAATTCGTAATGAAATTATGGGGAAATTAGTAAAACATTCTTCTCCAACTTTTGGTAGTAGGAGAGGTCTAATATGTTTTTTCTTATTAGTTAAGGTTTCCTAATAATATAATTAGAGAAATTTTAGCAGCTGATATTTCTTTGTGAAAATTATGAAATTTCTTTGTAAAATTTCTTTGTGCCGAAATTTCTCTATGAAAATGTTGAGAAATCCCAACTACTATGAAAATATTACATGTCATTTATCTTATAAAATCTTAATATCAGGGATCTTAAACTGAAAACCTCAAAAACTAAATCAATTTGATAATTGTAGTCATTTTTTTTTTCATATTCTTTTTCAAAAAAAATAGACGATAATAATAATTTTAAAAATAAACAATCGATTTTTTGTAACAAATACTTTTTTTTTTTTTGGTTGATTACTAGTAACAAATACAATAAAATAATATAAATATAATTATCAAATTAATCTAATTTCTTTCCATTAATAAACTACACATGAACCTACAAAATAAATGAATTGGATTCCTCGAGTAGGTTCGTAGTGGCCCAACTGAATAGTCTAGTTCACGAATGTGGACTAAACTGATAACAGAGTATTAATGTGTGTACATATACGAGGTTAAAAAAAATAAAAATAAATAATAAATAAATAAATAAAATAAAAATTGTGTGTATATATACACTAGTGTTGGGTGCAAACAATATATTTTGGGAGCTGCTATTTTTATTTTATTTTATTTTATTTCAAATACACCCTTCATTATTTTTATTAGTATAAGGGATCTTAATAGATAGTAATAATATCAGGGCCTTCGTCTTCTTAATATTAGGAACCGTAAGATGAAAACCTCAAAAACTAAATCAATTTGATAATGAGATTTTTGGTGAAACCCTCATTTTGGGCTTTTTTATTAGGGTAAAGGATAACCTAATCAATTTTCTTTTAAAAAATCCATGAGTAGGAAATGCCTACCTTAATAAGGACATTTTATAATTTTTATTTTTTTTTATCACAATGTTGCCCTTCTATATATACGTATCATACATTTGAAATATTTGAAATCTGAGCTGAAAATCTCGCAGGAACGAAACCAGGAACGAAATCGATGAAAACGATCTCCAAATCTAAAGATCTCGTAGCCAAAGATCTCTCATTTGGTCAACAATAGACGATCTTGCCGCCAACGATCAACACTCTTAATTAAACGAGAGTTTCATTGAGATTTGTGATTATTGATCGAGTTTTAGAAGTTTTTCTTCTTAATTAGATATGTTGATTTGTTGATTAATTTGTTTTGTTTTTGTTTGTTTTTTTTTTTTTTTGGATTTATTTTTGTTGTTTTTGATCTGATTGCATTTGACAGAACCAGAGTAAAATTTGAGAGAATTAGAGTAAAATTTTACTCTGGTATTAGAATGACAGTAACATTTTACTGTCAAGAGGTGGTCATTGCCAAACACTTCAGCCGCGACAAACACTGCCTCCGCTTTTTTATTTTTGTGCAGAGTAACATTTTACTTTTAAATTCAGAGTCTAACATTTTACTCGTTTTTCAGAGTAAAATTTTATTTTTATACAGAATAAAATTTTACTTTTGTGCAGAGTCTAACATTTTACTAGTTTTTCAGAGTAAAATTTTACTTTTATATAGAGTAAAAATTTTACTTTTAGTTTCAGAGTGTAACATTTTATTCTTATTTTAGAGTAAAATTTTACTTTTGTTTCAAAGTGACAACATTTTATTCTTATTTCAGAGTAAAATTTTACTTTTATGCAGAGTAAAATTTTAATTTTACATTCATGTCTCAAGTTGTGTTGGTGACACACTGTATGAATTGTCAATCTTTGGCAAACCTAATAGTAAAAATTAACTCTAAAATATAGTACAATGTTACACTAAATCATAGTAAAATTTTATCAACACAAATTGACTTTTGGACTTGTGGTGACAGTAAAATTTTACTTTGATAGTGATAGTAAAATTTTACTTTGATAGTGACAGTAAAATTTTACTTTGATTAATAGTAAATTTTTACTGTTAATTGTTTCATATTTCCCCACTTATATGGAAGGACATTTCAGTCAATTCATGACATTTTTTTAATTAAGGGGCTTTTAGAGTCATTGTTTAATTCCGTGGGTTTCATACAAAATAGGCCCAATGAGAGGGACTTTTCAACAAAAATCCCTTTGATAATTGTAGTCCTATTTTTTTTCATCTTCTTTTTCAAAAAAATAGATGGTAATAATGACTTTGGAAATAAACGATCGATTTTTAGTAACAAACAGTTTTTTTCTTCTTTTTTTTTTTTTTGTTTTGGGGGGGGGGGGGGTTGTGAATAGTAGTAACAAATACAATAAAATAATATAAATACAATTATTAAATTAATATAAATTTTTTCATTAATAAACTACAAATGAACCTACAATATAAATGAACAACAATGCTACATACCACTAATTTAGCATCTCTAACCCACCACTAATGAGATGGAAAAGGAGAAAAAAAAAAACAAAAACAAAAACAAGACACAACAAATGATATGGCAGGGGGTGGGACCCACTGCCACATCATTAGTGATAGCACTAATTAGTGCTCTCAAACATTATTGATAAATGAATTGAATTCCAAGAGTAGGTTCGTAGTGGGCCCAACTGAATAGTCTAGTTCACGATGTGGACTAAACTGATAATAGAGTATTAATGTGTGATATATACGAGTTCAAAAAAAAAAAAAAAAAAAAAAAAAAAAAAAAAAATTGTGTGTATATATATACACTAGTGTTGGGTGCAAACACAATATATTTTGGAAATTGCTATTTCCATTTCATTTTATTTCAAATACACTTCCTTCTTTATTCTTGTTATACATAGTTACATTAATATTATTTTTACTTTTGGCTCATACACCTCAATTGCCCTTTATTAAATTATCACAATTAGATGCTAGAGCTCTCTTCCTCTACAAAGAAACGAAACTCTGTTGTTGTGCTTGCCTTCGTCTTCTTGCATATGTTTCAATCCTTCTTTTATTAGCACTTTAGTGTCCTTTTGGGAAGTTTTGTAAAAAGTCACGTTTTTGATCCAAGGAGAAAAAAGTTGGCAGTCAAAAAACGCAACAAAAATTCATTTGGGGAGAGAGAAAAACGCAAGTGTCGAAATTACAAATTGAAGCCTATGACAAAAAAAATAAAAAAGTAAATTTCTTATGTTGGGTAAGGGTATTTTGGTCATTTTAATTTGATTTGACACTATAAACACATATTAAACTAAAAACCAACTTTTACAAACTTCCCAAATCACTTTTCAAAAAAACTAAAAAGCTTAATAAAAAATCAAAAGTCAACTTTTTACCAAACTTGGTTTTAGATCTCGTTGATGATGAGGATGTCTCAAATTGGCATCCAACAACAGAGTTTATTGATGACTTATTTGAGTTGAGTGAAGTACTAACAACAATAGTTCTGGTAACTTCCTTTCTTGTTGGTTTGGATGGTCAATGTTAATTATGTTGTTCTGGTAGTTAATGATAAAAAATAGAGTTCTAAAGATGTTGGGGGAATTAATTATTTTAGAGTAATTTTTACATTATTTTATTGAGAAATGTTAGAGATCATGAAAATTTTATCATGAAAATGATCATGAAAAATTTGTAACCTTTAGATTACCTTGATTAGTGTGTGGTGCTTTATTGTAAGTGTAATCCAAAGGTCACAAATCTTTTATGATCATTTTCATGAAAAACTTTTCATGATACCTAGCATTGCTGTATTTTATTTGGGGGTAGTTAAGGTATATGTGCAAAAGTAAATTTTGTGTGAAAGGATATTAATATAACTGTGTATAATAAAGATAAAGAAATGAATGTATTTGAAATAAAATGAAGTGGGAATAAAAGCTTCACATTTTTTATATTATATTTAAACTTTTGGACAATTTATAATGAGAAGACAGGTAAATTTGATAATTATTAATAGTTACAAGTTTCAAACCATCTTGTGCATTGTATGTTTTTATATAAGAAAAATGTTGACGGTGGCCTTAATAACTATCACTAATTTTAAGATATGTGTAACAATACATTAGGGATCATGAAAAATTTATGATCCTTGAATTACTTTGATTAGTGTGTGGTGCTTTATTCTAAGTGTATCCAAGGGTTACAAAGGTTTCATGATTATTTTCATGAAAATTTTTTCATGATACCTAGCATTGCTGTACATAAAAAATATGTTAGAAGTGTTTGAAATTTTGAATAATATTTAAAAATATGTTAAAAGGATAGATTATAATTATAAATATTTTGACATTATTTATTTCTAAACGACAATCTTAAGCATCATTTATATAATAGTTTATATATATATATATAGAGAGAGAGAGAGAGAGAGAGAGAGAGAGAGAGAGAGAGAGAGAGATTACAAGAAGATAAAACAGACAAAAATAATATTTTAAGGGAATGAAAGAAGACCACATGGATGGAAGATACAATTTTGCTACTGATTCCAATCACACTGTCGAATAAATTATAAGGCGACATATGCTTATAGAGTCTACATTCATTTGCGTGATTGGTAATTTATTTAACAATAATTTGATTGGTGTTTTTATTTTTTTATGAGAAAATTGGTGATAAATCTAATCTAAGAAGAGTATAAGTATTAGGTCCAGCGAAAATGCTAGAGACTCCAAAAATTCTACAAAAAGTTTTACCAAATGTCTCACATGGGTGTGGGACCCACATGGGACCCATATTGTGTGGGTCCCACACCCATGTGAGACATTTGGTAAAACTTTTGGTAGAATTTTTGGGGTCTGTAGCATTACTGTTAGGTCCAGTGATATTTTTTGTTGGTAAAAAATTCACACTTTGTGCAATAATTTGGTAAAAAATCCTAAAAGACATTTTGTTAATTTTACCCAGTCACTTTTTTCATCTGTTTGACTTTTCATTAATTATTTGTTCAAATTTTTTTCTATTTGTTCAAATATTTTGTCTATCTGTTCAAATTTTTTAACTATCTGTTCAATCTTTCCCCCTAAATTTTATCTATCCGTTCAATTTTGATTATCTGTTAAAATAACAATTTCTTATCTGTTACTCAAATTTGGAAGCCCATTTTTTTTCCATTATCTGTTGAAATTTTTATTCTATTTGTGTGAATTTTCTATTTGTTAAAATTCTATCTGTAATTTCTATGTTGAAATTTTTGTCTTAGTAATTTTTATCTGTCAAAAGGGTAAACACAGATTTGATCATGTGTTTTTTAGATCGCATTTTTTATTTTTCAGACTTTCCTATTTTTTAGATCACATCTACACAATATAGAAATCGTCGCTCGCTCACTGTCTGTTTCATGAGAAAATGGAATGAGAAAAAAAATTCTTCAAAGATTCTCAAGGCTTCTCTAAGACTTTTCTTTGAACAAAATTCAAACAATATATATATATATAGTATACATCAAATGAGGGCAAAGAATGTCTCGAACTCAAACTTTGAATACGGTGGTGTTGGTGTCAATCTTCCCCGATAGAGCGGACGCAGACTAGGCTTTAGGTTTGGAGAGAGAGAGAGAGGGATCTGAGAAATGAATCACCGAATTCGGATCTTGTGACGGCGGCGGCAGCGGCGGCGGCGGTGGATCTGGATCTAGATTTCAAGGTCGATGGTGGTGAAGCTATGAATCTGGATCTCACAATTAAGGAGGGCAGATGAGTAGTGACGGAGGAGCACCGGCTAATGAGCAACGACTGAAGAGAGAGAGAGAGAGAGAGAGAGAGAGAGAGAGAGAGAGAGAGAGAGAGTTTGAAAAAAGAGAGAGTGAGTCACTATGTGTTCACTTTGACGTGCATATGATATATAATATGGGTATTTTGGTCATTTTGTCTAAACTTGTCCTTTTGAACAAAGTATTTCAATGCCTATATCTTTGGTCTAATAAAATTAAGATTTGGATTTATGAACAGAGTGTCCTTTTTTTAAACTAAGGAGTATATGACTTGCTTGCATTATTGTGATAACCCTGTCCCGTATTAAGTTAATTAATCTTAATTATGATTGTGATTATGTGCTTAATATGATTTTAAGTGCCATTTATATAATTATATGTGTTTTTGAATTCCTAGCTGTTCACCGTAGGAAAATTTGTTTAATTTTCTACTATAGAATTTAAATTGAAGGCCGTAGAGATGTCTAAAAGTGAAATTGACTATATTTTTGTGCTGAGTATGATTTTTAGAGCCTACGGTGAAGTTTAATTAAAAATTGATTCGGATTAAAATAATTAGATTAAACTGATTGAATTAGACTCAATTGGTTAACCTTCATTAAGATGGATTAGTCTAAACTAACCACTTAGTATATATAAGGGCCAAACACACTTAAGCTCACCTTATGAGCTCAAAATTTGAAGTTACACTCTAGAGAGAGAGTGGGAGACGACTCTAGAGAGAGAGTGAAGGAAAAATTTGAAGAGTTGGGCAAGGAGCTTGAAGATTGTGAAAGATAACTCAAAAACTAGCTAGGAATTGGAAGATTAGAGCTCCTAGGTAAGTAATGAAGTCAAATTCTTGAGTTTAAGCTCATAATTGCATGAATTCTAGCATGGTATGTGACCAAGAATAAGAATTGAGCTATATATGATGAAATTGAAGTTTGTATAGACATGCATGTGAGCTTTATGTACATTTGAGCTTTTGGCATGAAAAATATGTAAAATTAAGTGTCAAATTACTCATGCATGTATGGTTTTGTTGAGCCTTAGGACCTTGAGCACCATTTGTATCATTTGAAGTGGAAATGAAGTAAATATTTTACATGCATGCATGATTTATGAAGATTAGAGGCTTAATTGCATGAGTTTTGAAATTACAAAAGAGTTTGTGATAATTTAAAATATGGATCATCATTTTTGGACAATTGGTTTTAAATTACCCATGTTTGCATGCTAGGCAATGTTTTCCATATTTTGGTACAAGAATTGCAAGCTTTGGGCCTTTGGGAGTGTGTTTTGAACTTCAAACAGTTTGCTGGAAAACCCAGAATTCGATTGGTCCGCTCGAGCGAGGAAAGTCTCGCTCGAGCGTGAAATTGTAGCTCCCAAAAGTTTTGCAGAGATTTGTAGTGTAGCTCGAGCGACAAAGTGTGCGCTCGAGCGAACCCTGTTTTGTAAGGCTTCTCGCTCAAGCGTTAGAAACCTCGGTCGAGCGTAAAATGCATGCAACTAGTACTTTCTCAGAGTTTTGCAGGTCGCTTGAGCGACCAATCCTGTGCTCGAGCGGAGAACCCTGTTTTTGAAATTTTGAAAAGTTATTTTGTGTTTCGTTTTCTGTTCTCTTTCACTTCTAAGCACTCTTAGACATGCATTAAGCATTGTAAATGAACTAAAAGGATAAGAAAGAGGCCTAAGAGAAATAAATAAATTAAGAACGGATTGAATTGCTTGTGACCCGATATGTTGAAAATTGTGTAGGGTCAAGCGCAACGACAAATCCTGTGGCAGAACACTGTGAGTAATATCTTAGTAAAGATATTTTCAAGTATGTTATTTTCCAAATGCTACTTCTGTATAAGCTTCATAATTTGTTGATTTGAATTATGAATGAGTATTCTATATGCCTAATTTTTGTAAAAGACTCTATGAAGAACATGATTTGGGCCTAAGGCTGTTTGATACGTCTGATAAGAGTATAAATTGGGCCTGAGGCCGTTTGATATGTTTGATATGTCTGAATTGGGCCTAAGGCCGTTTGTCATTTGATATGTCTGAATTGGGCCTAAGGCCATTTGCCGTTTGATACGTTTGAATATTGTAATGGGCTAGAGGCCGTTTGCATATGAATATGATGAGCCAAAGGCTGTTTGACATAAACGATTGGGTCAAAGGCCATTTGACATAAATGATTGAGCCAAAGACTGTTTGACACAAATGATTGGGCCAAAGGCCGTTTGACATGAATGAATTGGACTCGAGGCTGTTTGATAAGAATGAATTGGGCCCGAGGCCGTTCGATATGTCTGGGCCTGAGGCCATTTGATGTATTAGATAGAAACATGGATGGGCCTATGGCCATCTGATACGTCTGTTACGAATTTCATTCATGTGACTTCTTTATTTTGATATTATTCACTAGGCTTTCGCTCACTCTCATTTATGCGTATGTAGGTGAGCAAAGAGACGTGCAAACCCAGCCTTGGTGAAGAATATGAGAGGAAGTCAAGTTTTAAGGAGTCAGCCCGAACGTCTCATGCACGAGACTTTGCTTTTGTTCTTTTGTTCTTTCGTTTACTCTTTTGCTATTTTGGTGAACACGTTGGACCACCTATGTACATAAGTTTTGTTTGGCCGACTGCATATTTGAGAGTTCCTAGATGAAAATAAGATGTTAACTCTATTTATATGTGTGAGTTATTATGGACTACTTTTGGAATGTTTTGCTTTGCCATGTAAGCACAGCTCATCGGACAATTTTTTTTAAATCTAATTCCGTTTGGCCCCTTCTTTCTATTGAAATATGTTTAATCAGGTTTGAGGCCGCAGATAATCTCATGATTACTAGCCGGTTATAACCTTAATCTATCGAGGTGGGTTTGGGTCATGACAATTATGCTATGTGGATATATATATATTTTATAAATTAGTTTTAACCATTTGATATTTGAAATAAATGCAACTTTTAGCTATTCTAGTTCAAGCTCGTGGACTCCTACTAGTGACTAGAGTTTGGTTTGAGAATAGGCACTACAACATATAAGACTTTTGGCGACCAATTATTTTGATCCCTAAAACCGTTATTTTGGTCTCTAAATGATTTTTGTGACAAAATTAAATTCGTCACTAAAAAAGTCACTAAAAGTGCACCTAGAAAAGTCTTTAGTGACGAATTATTGAAAAAGGCGCTAAAAATAACAATTAGCAACCAATTTTATATTGTCACAAAATGTTTGATTTTACAAAACTAAACATTTGGTCGCTAATACTTCGTCATAAAATGTCCCAATGTGGTCCCAAAAAACAAAATAACGACATTTTTAACGACAATGATATTTGGTCACTAAAAGACAAATAACTTTCTCTACAATACATTTTCGTCGCTAAAAATCAAAGTTGGGATAGCTAAAAATGCACAAAAATTAAATGTCATCCAATCGTTAAAAAAAAAAAGAAAAAGAAAAGAAAAGAAAAAAAAATTTGACATCCACACATCAAAGACAATTACCAAATCATAATGAGTACATAGCTCTTGAGTATATTCAAAGTTTTCAAACTCAAAGCTTTCAAAATGCTTTTAAAAAGTTTCCAAATTCAAAGTTTTCTAAAATTGACATATCAAGTAATTCCCAATCAACCAATAATCGTTGCTATCATGAGGAAGCAGAGCACATCGAAGCTTCTTATACTTTTTATCAAGGGACTCCTCGTTGTTAGCATCACAGATACCAAAGCTCTATAAGGTAGAAAGGGACACAATTATTTAAAACCAAAATTTCCCCTTCCTGCCCGATCTGCTCCTGCCTAGCATTCCTTTATCTTCATTGACACTAGAGAAGAAAGATCTGATAAACATTAGAGAGTTAGCTAGTCATGAAGAGCTTTACTGCGTAATACTTATCACGATTTGTCAATCGCTTAATAAAATCTCAATATTATCATACATATATTCTGGCTACAATGATTTTAAGGCTTCATCTTAATACTCATTCATATAGGTGACTAAAAGTAAAAATGGTACATAATCGGTGAGACTAGTTTTTTCATATGAAAAGAAGTTTTTCAAAGAAAGATAACGAAAAGAAAAAGAAAAATATTAGCCTCAATATATGTAACAACCCCAACCTCTGATTAACGTTAATCCGTACTTAATTATGTCTGATGGTAATTTAGAAGGAATCCGGAATTAATTAGCATATAAATTGCATTATCTTTGTGTTTCTATCTGTTTGCCATAAAATGATCTGTTCATGTTTCGACTTTGAACTGTGAATTGAAAGCCTTATCGGCAACTGATTCAGAAATTGATTAATGTTTTATGTTAGTTAGATTTTATGTGATTTTATGGTAGGTTTAATTAAAATTTGATTTGGTACGATTAAACTCGATTAAATAATGTTGAATTATATTAGTTGCTTTAATTACCAACTTGCTATTGAGTGGCCATTCCTATACACATGTTTGGGGCTTTAATTTAGCACATTCCATACATCTTTTTCCTCAGCCATTTTTGAGACCAAAAACGTAGGAAAGAGTGAGGGAGAAGGAAAACTTAGCTTCAACAAGAATTACTTGGAGAACTTAGGAGAATTGAAGAGGCTTTGCAAAATTTGAGCTCTTAGACTTGGAATTCAAGGTTTAAGGTAGGAGATTTCCCTTTCAATTGTAAATTTAAGATTAATTCTTGCATGGTTCATGAGGCATTAGTGTCTGAAGCTAGGAATTGGGTTAAAATGTTGAATTAAGGATTAATTCATGCATGCATGCATAAATTTCCATGCTTTGAGTTTGAATTCTAAGATTTCTTCCATGCATGTGTTAATTTCACTCACATTGTGGTCATTCATCTTGTTGTCCATCAAATTATCAAGTTTGATCATGTTTTGAAGGGCTTTAGCCCAAAAATGTGTTTGCATGTGAGGTTCATATATTGATTTTGAATTTAAGTTGAGTTTGTGCATAATTGAGATCCTTTTGGGCCATGATTTCTTGAATTGAAGCTTTAAACATGTTGTTTTATGAGTCTTCATGTGTTTCCTTAATTTTGGACCTAGAAAAACGAGTTTTGGATGGTTGAATGTTGAATTTCATGCTTGGAGGTCAATCTAGATTTTCCAGAAATTTGACCCACGCTCGAGCGGGGACTTTCACGCTCGAGTGTGAAGCCTGAGTACATGCACTTCCGCTCGAGCGGCGAGAGTCACGCTCGAGCGTGAAATGCGTATACCTAGAAGTTTGTGTGTTTTGTAGTCCGCTCGAGCGGGGGAGGGGGGGAGGGAGGAAGCCACGCTCGAGCGATGGTCTGTGTCACACGCTCGAGCGGGGGTCGAGTGCCCGTCGAGCGTGAATTTCATGCATCCAGCACTTTTTCATAAGTTTGTAGTCCGCTCGAGCGGGGAAGTCCAAGCTCGAGCAGAGCTTCATTGTTTGCATGTATGCTCGAGCGGGGAAAGCCACGCTCGAGCGTGGACCTTACTTTTAGCAAATTTTGAGAAATGTTTTTCAGTACATTCTTGCATTTTCATTCCATCCTAGGCATTCCTAGGCCATATTTGAGACCCCATAATGAGAATAAGAGATTAGAAACACACTAAGAGCCAACAAAATAAGTTTTGTACAATTAGAACTTGTGTTTCAAGTGTGTGTCCGTTATGTGTTATGTAGGTCACGTGCCGCGTATCGTGTGATCAATCTGCTCCGTCTGTCTGTTTCAAGGCCCACTGTGAGTAATAATTTAGTAAAGTTATGTTCAAACTGTATCTACTTTCTGTGTGATAAAACAAGATCTGTTTTCCGAAATGATATGTTCTGTACAATGAATGATTGTTCAATTTCTGATATGTATTCGTGACATCCTTAGCATCATGTGATATCTGCTAGCTGTTACCCGGTATCGGAGGTTCCTTCATGGAACTTATTTCTGTCTGCACTCTGTTACCCGTACCGGAGGCCCTGTCACGGGGGCTCAGCTTTTGTTTTGTTACCCGGATCCGGAGGTTCCTTTATGGAACTGGTTATTCGTAACCTCACGTGTATACTTCTGTTCTGTTAATGCTAATGGATGTATCACGTAAACTTAATCATGACTTATGATTTCTGTCTGTATATGATCTGGACAAATAACGAATTTGATACAAATCTGAATTATGATTTCTGAATCTGTACGAACTCATTCATTGAAACCCTTTACTCTGTTATTATTCACTGGGCTTTCACTCACAGTTTATATTATGTATGTAGGTGAGCCGGCACATGACCAGGGCTAGAGTTGACAGCCTTCTATTTTGTTTTTGTCAGCCAACTGTTGTGCCTCCCGAGGAGGTTTCGAACGAAGCCTAATGCCATGGCTGTTTTTCTTTTTTTTGTATTCATGCTAGTCCTTGTGTATGCTCTGTCAAGTTAAGTCTTGGGAAGTACATTCTGTAAATGCCTTGTAAATATTGTGTATCTGGACTGGCATGTTTATGTATATATAAATAAGTTTTGAAATGTTCTGTCCCATGTACGTTATCATAACTCATTGGACCTTGTCTATTTTTTATTATTGCTTCCGCAGCCCCTTATTAATTGCTAATCTGTTCAGAGGCCTTTGGTAATCCACGGATTACTGGCCGGTTACGGTGCTAAACCTACGGGGGCGGGTTTGGGTCGTGACAATATACCAGAATAGGTCCTAAGTTTCTTCAGGAGCTCTAAGGTGGGTGCAACAGGCTTATCGAATACCAAGCAAAACATCTGCAAGAACAAATTGAAAGCAACCTCAACTGTAAGTTAGAATTGGCCAAGCTTTTAAATTCCAATTGTGGTAGAGACAATAGGAAATGAAATCGTAAATTAAAAACTGATTAAACATGGATGTTCAGAACCCACAAAAAGGATTTAAATGTAAAAATGAAACTGAATGTTGAAGAATTGTTCTAAAACATCATGCTAACTATTTTATAGCTTTGGTTATATGATATTTGTTGTATATGTACTATTCAATCTAGCTTTGGTTAACCAGTTTTCTAAAATTTTATTTTAGTTGTTCTAACAAAAACAACCTAAGGTATAAGTTAGAATTGGCCAAGCTTTTAAACCATGGAGCCATATATCAAGCAAATGAAAACCATGAATCACAATAGCCTACAAAAAAAATTTGCAAACCAAAGAACCTTCAACCTGTGTTTATTATATGTTCCATGGGGAAAATGTTACATGATCTACGGATGGATCTATCCATTATGAAAATGAAAAGACTTCCCAATAAGAGTACATGTAATGTCTCAAAAGCAATACTAAGAGGCTAGAAAAATAACAACAGAAACATATACGATTCTAGTGTTCTGTATATCAGTAGACACATCTTTATCCTGTAAGTAGCCAAAAAAAAAAAACAAGAATACGTAAATAAGAAATTTATGAATAAACAAAAATTGGAAAAGGGAGGTGAAACTAGTATGGACATTAACTCTTGTGATTCGCAAGAGGGGAAAGTTTAAAAATTGTCATTCCTAATGTTTAAGATCAATTGTTAGAAGTTTAAAAATCGTCATTCCTACTACTACCGTCATTAGTTGAGTAGTAGACAATTTACTGTCATTAAGATCTCAAGAGTTTGATAGCAATACTACATACATATGGCCCAGTGAGAGACGATTCATTCATCATTCTTATTCTTAGTGAGAGAAAGCAGAGAAGAAGGCCATATATATATATATACACACACACAAGTTCAATCCATGTAATAATTAGAAATTGAAAATCAAAAAAAGAAAATGATAGCATAACACCTGAAAACTCACTGAAATAACAAATTAACAACATACAGAATACAATATTGATCGAACTGTGCATGATAACAAGTTTTCATCTCCAACCCGCATTAGATTAGATATACATATATAAACACACACAAGTTCAATCTATGTAAAGAATTCTTCAATTCCAACATGCATTAAGATATATATATACACACAAAAAAAGTTCAATCTATGAAATAATAAGAAATTGAAAGTTCGAATTGGAGCTCTTACAGGTCGATTACAGAGATCGATTACGATAAGAAATTGGAAGTTAGAATTGGAGCTCTTACAGGTCAATTATGGAGAGAGAGAGAGAGAGAGAGAGAGAGAGAGAGAGAGAGAGAGACGCACCAAAATTTGAAAAAGATTGAGCTCCCAATCTGCCTTGGAGCTCCTGACTTTAGGGCTGAAGATTGAGCAAATCCGTTGAAGAGAGAATGAACAAGTTAGGGCTGAAGTGAAGTCCCGACTTTTTAATTGTTAAAATGATAAAAAAATATTTGGTCTCAAAATGTTTGTAATTGATAATGACGAAAATATTTGGTCCCTAAAGAGGTTAATAATATATTAGCAACCAAATTTATTGGTCTAAAAAAGTTATGTAAATATTAAGTGAGAATATCAATAGTTATTTTTACAATCTTATAAGTAAATCATCACATATTTAAATTTATCTCTAAAAAATTATTTTTAGTGACTAAATTTAGTTAGTCTCTAAATATTAGTCTCTAAAAGACTAATTTCTTGTAGTGAGGCTATTATAGTATTTTTTTGGTTATTTAACTAAAATATGAAGAAAAAAAAATAATATTTGGATTGATTTTTTGAGCTTTAAACTGTAATAATCTCGAAAGGTGAGAAGTTTCATAAAAACACACGGGTCTGACAGTGCCATAGCACAAAGACTCCTGTTAGAAAATGGAAGTTAGCACAAACAACCCATCAACAAGTGCTCAATTTTACCTTTTCTGCTTATGAGAAGAGAGTTGAGAGGTTGCATGAGTGAGTGAGAGACGAGAGGTTGATAGATACATGAGGTATTTTGTAATTTTATTAGTCAACAAAAAAATATCTATATTTGCGACATTGAGAAATATGAGAGGTGGAGAGAGAGTGTGAGTGAGAGACAAGAAGTTGATAGAGATGATAGATCTGAGAGTTTAGCCCGCCAACATAGAGATAATTTCATAATTTTGTTGGTCAGTAGAAAATAACTAGACATTTTGTAGATTTGTAAAGACTATATTTATAAGAAAAATGATATAATTTTAGATCTATTTTTCTAGATTCAACCATGGGTAAGTGAAATGATTAGTTAATGATTAGAAAATATATACGAAACTGTTGTCTTAAATATTTTAATTGATTGTCACGTCATTAAATTTAAAAAATAAATTTAATTTTTTGGTTAGAATAGTAATGCCCTATTTATAATTGCACATTTTTTATTAATGTGGTTAGGATTTTTTACAATATCAATAGGTTAGGGCCAGTGTATATATTTTTCAGTTAATACTTGACAGTAAGGGTCGCAATTCATAAATTTATTTGTGTGGGTTTTTAAAATTATAGTTTCTTATGGGTGGAATGGTGTCACTGTCTCACAGTCATGTGTCAACTAGCCTTTGATAAACAAAAAGTTTTTTTCTTTTGAAAAGTAGATTATTATTAGAATTTTTTTCAAAACGAAAAAATAATAATAAAATAAAAATGTAACTAGCATTTGTGAGGTAGATTTAATACTTGTATGGTAATTGGTGTAGTCGGGGTTAATGTTTTGAATGAATTTAAACTATATATTATTTTTGTGAATAAAATTCTAGGAATCAAATACCTCGTGAATTTGTTACGATTTTATTGTGATTTTAACTAGGGTACTCGGTTTAAAAATTCAAATTTAAATTTTTTTTTGCCCACAAGTCCAGGCACTGGAATATTTTGTCCAAAAGGACAAACTTAAGCAAAATGATAAAAAAAAACCCATATATATATATATATCATATACACAGTTATCACATAGTTACACACACATTCTCTCTCTCTCTCTCTCTATACTCTCTTTCTCTGCTACTCTGTCGCTGCTTCCTCTGTTGCACTCCTCCGCCTCTTCCGTCGCCCTCTGTACATGATCCTCCTCTATCCTCTCTGTCTCCAAATCGAGCTGCGAGCAGAGATCGAGAGATCTAGACTAGCGTTCAACTCTCTCTCTCTCTTCCTTTTATTACTTCGGCGACGACAGTTGTGGTCACATTCGTCAGTCTCTGATGCCGTGCGTAACACCCCCAAAATAATTAAATTAAAACATTGCTCATAACATGATTAATCCCAAAATCCCTCTTTTCCTTTAATCTACATATCAACTATTACAAATTTTCATATTCTTGTCTTAGTTGCAACAACGTTAACATAGTTCAATAGGCTAGATGATAAAAATAATAATGCCTTAATGGCCTACAAACATCAAGGCAGGGCCTTGTTACAATAAAATAGACACGCGGTCCAAATACACATTAGCTCCGGAGCTTCAACAAATATCATCCAATAAGCCCACGTCCTCCATTCAAAAATCTTCACTGCCTTGTCACTAGGGCGGAATCACACCATCAATTCCTGAAATGTTGTTAATTGGGGGGAGCTAATGCCCAATAGAAAATACTATTAACAAGACATATAAATAATCGAGATGTATATGATCATGCCATGCACTTGTTAGGATTAATTCTGTATTTTCTATTTTAAAAGCAAAATGTTTAATACATGATTTCCATTCAAAGTCCCATCTACAACCATGGGGTGGTAAATATGCTATAATGTCCCAAGCAAGAGCCACAAAATCATACATACATATATAGATTTATATACAAAAAATATTCCTACATTTGCTGACTCTAAAAACGACAGGGCAATGGGCACCTAAAACCTTTCCCTTTCCACTTTTGCTGACTCCAGAAACGACGGGCTTATAGACACCTAAAATCAAGTTTTCCACATACGCCGACTCTATAAACGGCAGGCTCGTGGACACCCAAAAATATTTTCCACATTCGTCCGGTGATATGCACAAGATAGGGCAATTGGGCACCTTGACTCCCAGTGTGGGTACCAAAAACAAAACACAACCCACTACCAAAACCCGACTCATCTACCCGAACTCATATGCTATTTACCCCATTTGACATTTTCCAAACATCCAAAAGATTGTAAAATCACATGAGAAAATTATAATACACATGATGTATGGATTTTCAAATAAATTTTCCATAAGGTTTGTTCAATCTACAACAGCATTAATAATATCAACAATCAAAAGATTTCTCCAATTTCACAATTTTCACAATCTCAATACATATACCTAAAGAGCTTCAAAAATCTCATATCTCAACACCATTTCTATAATCCTTCGCCCAATTTTTAAGATTTAAAAGTCAATTTGGCCAAACCCATTATTAGATCTGTAACGCCCTCAAAATAAACCCATAATATACACAATATTGACATGCATTGATATACGAAAAACAAAACATTATTCCATTCATCAGAATATTCTTAATAAAAGACATTACATGTAACATCGAAAATAAATGCCCTATGGGCTTACACCTTTCCAAGCCAACACTTGGACACAAAAGTCTGAGTACTAACTCAATTACACATTAAGCTCTTGGCTTGAGTTTACATGTAATATCAAAATAAAACAAAAATAACAACTAACTAAACAGAGTCTTCAACTCCAAATCCTCCCAAGCTAAGTCCTTGGAGGTAGCATATCACTTGGACTTGAAAATGATGTTCCCTTATAGGGTGAGCCACAGCCCAGCAGAAATATACTAAACCAAATATAAGAATTGACTAAAGCAATAGCATTCGATAGATGGTTAACACTTATAAATCAATTACATCACAATACAGTTTCATGACCACTATGTCCATGATACGTTTCACTTTCCATTATTTACCCAATTTTCCATTTATACAAATGCGGCTCAGAACCTGGCCAAACAATAAACAGAGACTACATCTCATATTAATATTACTTCCAATATCGACAATTTAAGTGAGATTAAGGCTCAAACTAAAACACTTCCATAAATCGATAAGTACACATATTTGCTGTACTAATACACTTCCATAAATCGATAAGTACACATATTTGCTGTACTAATGGAGTCCATCCCCTTTCTCCTCCCAAACAGGTTTGAGAGTCCATCCCCTATCTTCCCTCAAACTTTGAGAGTCCATACCCTATCTTCCCTCAAACCATGGAGTACATCCCCTATCTTCTCCCAAACAATATGCATATACAATGTATTTAACACTTGTCATATACAATATTCAATCAATACACGTATTTGTTGTATTAATTCAACTGTCATAATCAATGACTTATTCAATGTGATTAGTTTCAGTTTTCCCTAATCAGCATGCAATGTCTACAACAATCACGACTATCCTCCACCGATAGCCCAAAACAGTTATTTCTAAACAGGAAATAAATGT
This sequence comes from Camellia granthamiana, assembly GCA_036172215.1. Taxonomy (NCBI): domain Eukaryota; kingdom Viridiplantae; phylum Streptophyta; class Magnoliopsida; order Ericales; family Theaceae; genus Camellia; species Camellia granthamiana. The sequence continues at coordinate 82,095,146 of CM069910.1, forward strand.
ATCAACAAATATAAATTCAACATTTTCATAGGTGAGTGATTAAACTATCCAACTACACCATTTAATCTCATAATTCCCCAATTTCAAGAATTAAACTTAATTCCACATTTTTCTCTAAATTAATTATGCAAATTAATTTATTACAACAATTAGGGCCTTTCCCCATTTCCTCAAAATTAACCCTAAGGTTCAATTTTCTCAATTTAATACTATCAATGTCATTTTTCATGACTTCCAAACACATGAAGTTTAATATATAAAAATTTCCTTTTTCTCAAATTATAAATCAAACCCTAAAAATTACCAAACGATACCAACATATCAAAATGACCAAAACTTAGGACAAAACCTATAATATGGAGTAGGGTATCCCTACCTCGAAGTGAAGAACTCAAATGGAGTTGATGACCCAAAATCCAAAGTGCTCCAAACCGCCAAACTCTCAGATTAAAACAAAGCCCTCGCGACCCTCTATCTTTTTAACAAAGAACCTAGGGGAGAAACACCCTAAAAATAGATGAAACCTAAGAGAGAAGGTGTGTAGTGGGAGAGAGAACACGGACCTAGGGTTTTGAAATCAAAAGAGGATAAAAAAATGAATTTTTCCCCGCTGCCGCGTATTTAAATATAACAGGCTCGCTTGAGCGAAGACTTGGTCGCTCGATCGACCAGACACAAGAAATCTCGCTCGAGCGAAGAAAGTCTCGCTCGAGCCAAAAACTCAAAGCTTCAGGTCTGTAACCCAGAAGCACGCTCGAGTGACGAAAAACTCGCTCGAGCGAAGAACTCGAAAACATACACCTCGCTCGCTCGAGCGAAGGAAATCTCGCTCGAGCCAAGAAATGCAACCCTCAGGTCTAAACCTAGACGCAGTCGCTTGCTCGAGCGAAGAAACACTGGCTCGAGCGACGAACCAAAAACAAAGAGCTCGCTCGAGCGACAAACTGCTCGCTCGAGCGAAGGACCAAAATTCTGGGCAGCAACCATTTGTTCCCAAACACAACCAACCTGTAACAAACCTGCCCAACACATCCTATAACTCAAAAACAAAATATGGAAGGACGGAAACAAGACATAAATCATAACTAACACCCATGGAACCAAGTTCGGATCACTATACAACAAGGGGTAAAACCCGGGATCGCTATAAGATCAAATTTGAAAATTAGGGTTTTTGAAAAAATTAGGGCTTTTTCCTCTTTTGCACATAAAGAATCAATATTCACAATTTTTAACAATAATCAAGAAGGATAAACATGGGGAAAACCTCTTTTTATTCAACAAACCCACTTTATCTCACAAAATCATCTCATACATTACTATAACAAAGAAAATATTACATATATATCTTAAATCATAAATATATCAAGTTAAAAGTACCCCTACCTCAAGAATGAAGACAAGAAGATGCAAACCCAAAGAGAAACCTTGAAGAAATCGCAATCCAATCGGTAAAAATGTTGATCTTCTCTTGTTCTTCACCTTCAATACAAGATCTATGGTGGATTCTTGGTGAAAAATAGATGAAATCAAGGTTTAGAGGTCTAGGGTTTCAGGTATGGAGGAGAGGGAGAGAAGAGAGGAAGAAAGAATGAAGAGTTTGAGCCAAAAAGTAACTTTAAAGTACCAAATTTCGAACAGACCGCTCGAGCGATCGAAGCTTGGCTCAAGCAGTAAAAGAAATCTCCCAAAATCTTTGACATTTGGCAAGACTGCTTGAGCAGTCAAAAGTTCGCTCGAGCGGACTTGCTTTTAACAGAAGTGCTCAAAATTCAAACGGATATAACTCCCTCATCTGGACTCCGTTTTAGGTTGTTTTTTGTGTCCAAATTGAAGCTCCGAAAACAAGCTTTCCAATGGTTTTAGCCTCACATCCAAATTCAAAGTATGGAGAGAGAAAAAGGTAAAAGAGTGAAGACTGCTCATGAGACAATTATCCGAATTAATGTTTTTTGTTCAATCCTACTTTACCATTATGATACCACCTCAATCAATATTCCAAAATGAAGCAAAGAGGCTCCAAGTACAATAATAAGAGTGTCATGAGCAATCCCACAAGTCCAAGGTGTACGAAGTGTTACAATCTCTCCATCTTAGAAAATTTTGTTCCCGAAATTAGACAGTTCAAGATTTAAAGTTTGGACAAATCCAAATAAAATAGAGATTGGAACTAACACTCCCACTAACTAATTACAAATGACCTCCAGTCAACAACGAGTTTCTAGAAGATTCTCCAAATGCAAAAGATTTCGCACGATGAACAAGAAACAACTCCCAAGAAAGAAGATAAGGCAACCCAATGATATAAGGGGTAGAATAATTCCCAATAAAATTGCAATCACCACTCCAGAATCTAGTTCGAAATCTAAGGATAACTCTCGTATTTTAGGTTCCACACTAACATAAAGACCCACTCATATGATATGAATAACAACACTCAAGTGGTGAGTCTTTCTTCCAACTCATCCACAAGGATTACCAAGGCCCACTCAACCTAGACAGGCGACTCCCATTACGTATGGGTTCCCATTTAGCAGGATTAAACAAAATGGTCTCAAGTACCTCTAACAAGCCACAAGAACCCATCGATTCCATGAAACTAAAAGTCAAGGGTAGAGGTCTCACTAACATACCCTACAGTATTCTTGCCTCAAATAGACTCAACTTCTAGGGAATAACTCTTAGTTGTTTAATAACCTAGAACCTTAGAAAAATAGTTCTCAATTCACATTCACACTCCAAGAACAATTATCGGTCACTTAGCAACTCAATTTTCAAAAGAATATCTCACATCACTTCAGAAGTCCTCAACCCCTTTTCATGAAAAGAAAAGAAAGAGAAGGAAAAATTTTCTCATAGGAATTCTATTTGCCAATCATGGCCTTTCGACAAGATACAATCCAACAAAATCAAAGCACCACAAACCACATTCTTGCAATACAGCTAGTGTTCCATATCCACACATTACTCAACTGTGTTATTGAAATACTTAAAAGTTAATAATACCCAAAAATAATATTTCCAGACCTTTGAAAATTGAAGGGATTCATAATTTGTATAAAACTATATGTATAAATAAAGGGATGTTTTAGATATAAAAAAGTGAATGGTAAGAATGAAGAGTTTGAAAAGGAATGATTTTGTGAAAAATAGTTAAAGTTTATACATGTCATACGACCCGATACGTCCACTTCATGACTATTTTTCCTTTACTCACTAGTTTATTTATAATGATAAACTGTTTTTTTTTCAATGTTCGGCAAAAACAAGTATACCTAATTAGGAAAACTCCATTCTCAAACATATTTCAACCGTTGACACCCAAACGTCATCCAACTAATGATCCCATCACCATGGTGATGCCACAAACCAATCATAATTATACAAGCAACACAATTCGGAACAATAACGATAAGGTTAAATAAAACAACAAATAAGTTTTACTTATAAACTTGAGAAATTGTCTTATCTCATAACTATCATTACAATTCATCGACCACTCATTAATATATTTTTTTTTCAAACTTACAAAAATAATTTTCGCAACTACCCTATCTTGGGCATCATACGCGACTAACTAGAAACAATTATCAAGCAGTTAGTATGATTTGTCACTCTCATGAGTGACACACACACACACACACACACACACACACACACACACACCAAGCAAGCAATCCTCACCCACAAGCCTCATTTCTAGACTTAACACAAGTTTTGATGTAACGCCCCAATTTCCTATGCCCAAATGATAACACAACCATCATGGCTTCTTAAAAGAAAACATAAATAATTCTCCACAGTTACATTACATGATATCATTAATTCCTCAATGCGATTATACGTTTAATCCAAAACTAAATAAATAAACAAATAGATACCCCCAAGGATTTACAAGTTTCCAATGCTTAGGCCCGGTTACACAAAACGGTTATTCAAACCCACACAAATATAGCCCTTGGCTTACAAAACAGAGTCACGCAAAATAAGAGCATTGTACTCTCAACACACATACTTCCACGCGCCTAGTTGGGTGGGATCACCACATCTTTTCCTGCACAAAAATCCCCGTAGGGTGAGCATAAAGCCCAATAAGAAATTCTTATATACATTTTATACAAGTCTCAAGAGATAAAATGCACATGTTATGCTATGCCCTTTTTGAAGATAAATCACATTTTCATCTTTTGAAAACCATCATGCTCGATGATGTCATGCAATTTCAATTGTTCAAAACTTAACAATTTATTTCAAGGGCGTTAAATACGACTCTGGCAATCCCTAGGTTGGTGTCTGTAAGTAGACTATACAAGTACTACCAAATTGTCATTTTTAACCAAATTGTCATTTTTACCGGTATTAGCCGGAAGGCTCGACACCTATCCGCGCGGATTTTCGGTCTTTCACCCCGGACTCTCAGGCCAACTTATTCAATATCATCTACACCACCTATCAAGACTTACCAACGTATTTACTCCAAAACCATTCCATGAAAACTTGTTTCTTAACATTCTTTTCTCAATGCAAGTTTTCAAATCAACTTTCAAAGTTTAATGCAATCAAATGAATTGATATGCCAATTTCACAAGATGAATATAAATACTTTTATTCCAATTCATCATCCAAGGAATAACACAATTCCCTCTTCTCAAGTATCCTCAACAATTAGCCATTTCAAGACTATTTCAACGTTTTGAACAATAATTTTCAAAATGAACAACAATTCTCATATTCTATGAAATTCATCATTTATATAAATATAAATAAGAATTTTTGCAAACATCCATTTATTTTGACACACAAAATAAATATAACAATATCATTAATGGATTTTCAATCTCTTTTAAAAATCCCCAATTTCTAGGTTTTCTCACCAAAACTACATAACCCAAATCTCTTGAAAGAAAACTTTCCAAAATCATATTTTCTTCAACCAACGAAGATCAAGACCCATAAGATCATTTTAAAATAACAAGTGACAAACCCACTTTCAAAATCGCTCAATTTCTTGAATCAACAATCAATTTTCAAAAGCTATCAAAGGATGATTTCGAAAATAATCTAGATCTTGCAAAAAAAAAAAATATATATATATATATAACTCAAAGAAAATCCCTACCTCAAGTTTGAAGAAGAATTGAGATGAAACCTCAAAAATCAACGATGCCTAAACTTGATTTCCACCGCACGCAACGAAACCCTCGAGATGATTATCCACTTTGATGAAGAAGCAATGGCAAAACTCAAATGGATCTTGAGAAATCAAGGTTTTTGATCTAGTTTGTGTAGATAAATATAGAGAGAAGGGAGAGGAAATATTTTTAGAGAGAGAGATATACAAAAGTGATCTGAAATATTAGATTCACGAACTGATATAACATGGTCCGCTCGAGCGTGGAAAGCCCGCTCGAGCATCGAATACACCTTCCTAGTACTTTTGCAGACAAGTCAAACTTCTAGGACCAAACATTCTCCGCTCGAGCACATGAACGGCCGCTTGAGCAGACAAGCAACTTCGAAGTGCCAAAATATGAAAGATACGCTACAACCCGATACAAACATGAGACATTACCTGTTCCAAACACACCGCTACAACCTGATAATCAAAATAAGGGGAATACAGGGAACTAAGATACGTAACACCGTTTAAAACCATACCAACTCGAGCCCGGAACACCACAAAGAGACGGGTCAAAACTGGGATCGCTACAACCTTCCCCCCTTAAAGAATTTCATCCCTGAAATTTCAAATCAAACTACCCAAACAAAAGGGTTTCTAGTGATCAAAATCACGCTATTTCATTTTCAAATCACAATACTAACTCTCAACCAAATTTCACCGTTTCCATCATCGTTATCTCATTAATAACAACCTCCCAAGTACGCATAAACATGAAATTTTCCAAAAAGTAATGGCAACTCTCAACAACCTTATGCTTACAACAACAACGCACATATCAACATGTGGTTAACAACTTTAAATACGTTTCCCTCAACACTAGGGAATATTACGAAGAAAAGAAACTTAAGCATTTTCAAACAAATCCAGATATTTGGAGCGGACTTCCGCCTCCCGTTCCCACGTCGCTTCTTCAACCCTATGTTGTCTCCACAACACCTTTACCAACGGTATAGTTTTGCCCCGTAGCACTTGCTCCCGTGTATCTAATATTTGAACCGGTCGTTCTTCGTAAGAGTTATTTTCATCTACCTCCAAGTCAGCCCAATCAAGCACGTGGGAAGGGTCGGATTCATACTTCCTAAGCATAGCTACATGAAATACGTTGTGAACTCCCAAAAGTTGTGGCGGTAAAGCTAACCGATATGCCACTTCCCTAATTCGCTCTAAGATCTTAAAAGGCCCAATGAACCTTGGAGATAATTTGCCACTCTTACCAAATCTCATCAAACCCCGCATTTGTGAGATTTTTAGAAATACATGGTCACCAACTTCAAAAGATAAAGGTCGTCTCCTCTTATCGGCATAACTCTTTTGTCAGCTTTGGGCCGTAGCTAACCTCTTCCGAATGAGAACAACTTTCTTGGTTGTCTCTCTAGCAATTTCCGGACCTAGTAACGGTGCATCACCCACTTCGGCCCAACAAACCGGTGCTCTACAAGGTCGGCCATACAAGGCCTCAAATGGTGCCATCCTAATACTAGCTTGGTAACTATTGTTGTAAGCAAACTTAATCAATGGTAAGTGCCTTTCCCAAGGCCCTTTAAAATCAAGGACACAAGCTCTAAGCATGTCCTCCAAAATCTGAATGGTACGTTCCGACTGTCCATCGGTTTGAGGATGATAAGTGGTGCTAAGAGTCAACTTAGTTTCCAATGCCTCTTGAAGGCTTTGCCATAACCGGGCAGTAAAACAAGGATCCCTATCCGACACAATAGTCACATGGACTCCATGAAGTCAAACTATCTCTCTAATGTACAACTCTGCCAAGCGTTCAACTGAGTCTCTGGTGCACATCGGAATGAAATGGATAGACTTAGTCAACCTATCAACAATCACCCAAACGGCGTCATTGCCTCGTTGTGTTCTAGGAAGCCTAACTAAAAAATTCATGGTAACACGCTCCCATTTCCACTCGACTATCGGTAAGGGTTGTAACAAACCCGCTGGTCTTTGGTGTTCGACCTTCACTTGTTGACAAGTAAGGCACTTCGTTACAAATAAAGCGACATCCCGTTTCATAGCCCTCCACCAAAACTGATGATACATTTTAGTGCCTCCTGGGTGTACCGCAAGGCGTGAGTGATGGAACTCCCGAAGTATTTCCTCTCTACAAGATTCTAGTACAAACAAACGGCATAGGTAACATACACTCAGATCCGAGTGAATGTTCAAACCTTTCTCTTCCTTCCCATTGGAAATCTTAACACGGATTGATTCCACATCACGGTCTCTTTGTTGTGCCTCTATGACCTTACTAACCAAGGTAGGTTGAGCATTCAAAGTAAACAAGGTAGCGCTCTCTCCGGACTCACCCAAATGCAAATCAAACTTGCCAATAACATCTAGCATATCCTATTCCCGAATGGCCACACTTGCCAAACTACTCACAGATTTTCGACTCAAAGCATCGGCCACCACATTGGCCTTCCCTGGATGATAGTGTAACTCAAAGTTATAATCCTCCATAAATTCCATCCACCTTCGTTGTCGTAAATTCAAGTCTTTTTGAGAAAACAAATACTTTAGACTCTTATGATCGGAGAAGACTTCAAACTTCTCACCGTACAAGTAATGCCTCCAAATTTTCAAAGCAAAAATCACCGCTGCTAATTCTAGATCATGGGTGGGGCAATTTTTTTCATGAGTTTTCAATTGTCTTGAACCATAGGTCACAACTTTTTCCTCTTGCATCAAGACACAACCAAGTCCATCCTCGGACGCATCACAATAGACAGTGTAATTCAAACCCCTTTCCGGAATTATCAAAATCGATGCGGTAGTCAATCTAGTCTTAAGCTCTTGGAATGACTTTTCACAAGCCTCACTCCACACAAATTTGATACCCTTTCTAGTCAACCTAGTCAAAGGTGCAGCTAGTCTTTACAAAACGTTGATAATACCCTGTTAATCCTAAGAAACTCTAGATTTCAAAAACATTCTTGGGTTGTTCCCAATCATGTACGGTATCTATTCTTGAGGAGTCCACAGTCACTCCCTCTCTAGACACTACATGCCCCAAAAACTTCACCTCTGTTAACCAAAACTCGCATTTTTCAAATTTGGCATACAATTGGTGCTCACTAAGTAAACCCAGCACTACCCACAAGTGAGTCTCGTGTTCCTCTTCACAGGTTGAATAAATCAAGATGTCGTCCACAAAGACAACCACAAAACGGTCCAAGTATTCTCGAAAAATTCTGTTCATCAAATCCATAAAGAAAGCCGGTGCATTGGTCAACCCAAAAGGCATTATAAGGAATTCATAGTGGCCATAATGAGTACGAAAGGCCGTCTTCTGAATATCCTCCTCTTGGACTCTCAACTGATGGTACCCCGACCTCAAATCTATTTTTGAGAAGCAACGAGACCCCCTAAGTTGGTCAAACAAATCATCTATTCTGGGTAGAGGATACTTGTTCTTAACTGTAACTCTATTTAACTTGCGGTAATCAATACACAACTGCAATGACCCATCTTTCTTCTTCGCAAAGAGAGCCGGCACTCCCCAAGGCGATGTACTAGGGCGAATAAAGCCGTTGTCTAAAATTTCTTGGAGTTGAATCTTCAACTCATGCAATTCGGCGGGTGCAAATCTGTACGGTGACATGGAAATCGGTGCCGTACCAGGCACTAATTCAATGGAGAACTCGATCTCCCGGTGAGGTGGTAAACTAGTAAGATCTGTTGGAAAGACATCCGGGTATTCACAAACTACCCTTGGTAACTCAACACGAGCCACGTCACTCTCACTATCCAAGAGAGTTGCAAGAAGGCCACTAAGCTTGCTCTTACTACGAGGGTCAACAATTGGCGACAAGGCTCTATCAACTCACTTCCCCAAAAAATAGAAACGATCACCACCTGAAATGCACACCGTAACTCTCTGACGGTAACAATCAATCACAGCTTGATAAGAACACAACCAATCCATGCCTAAAATGACATCAAAACTCGACATATCTAGTAACACAAAAGCAAACAGAAGTCGACGCCCGGCAACTTCTATTTCACAATCACGACAACCCCGTTCTAAATCAACTGTACCCCCAACAGGTGACTCTACTCTTAGTGGAGGCACTAACCATGCTACCTTTAACCCCAATACAGAAGCAAATGTAGTAGATATAAATGAATGAGACGCACCTGTGTCTATCAATACATTAGCCAAGGAATTTCACACAACAAAAATACCTTTCACAACTGAGGATTTTGGCAACTGCTCTGGTACGGTAACAGCATACACGAGCCCCTGTGGCCCCTGATTAACTTGCTCCCCTCTCGGAGCATAGGCCTGTTGTACTGACTGAGCCGAAGTGCTCCCTAATTAACTTGCGAAGCTTGGACTGATTGAGCCTGTTGGTGTCTCTAAGTTTGCCTCGACCCTGATGCGCTAGATGCGCCTCCCAACTGTGGGCAAGTTCTCTTCATATGCCCCAGCTGACCACACTGATAATAATTAAACCCTTGACCTTTATTCTGATACTGAGACTGACTTTGAGATCGGTTAGGTGGTGGTAACATTAACTGCCCTCCTCCTTTCTGTGGGCATGAGAAGGATTTGTGACCCGGTTGGCCACACTTGAAACACGAGAAGCTACTCGATGCACTTTTTCTCGGACCCGCACTAGGCAAAGGAAAAGTGGATCTAGACTGTTGTGGTTGGGACTGGGATGGATAGGTGTTCCTGCTCTTCTTGTTCTGCCTATAGTCTCCTTGAGACTCTTGGCCCTTAAACTTTGAACTCCGAAGCCTCTCCTCCCCAGCTTTTATGGAAATTTCTACGTGTGTCGCCGTCTTCACAAGACGGTCATATTCTCGAATTATATTTCCGACATGCTTGAACATAATTTTTGTTTTCAATTTCTTTTCAAATTCAATGCAACGACGCTCTTTCGTTGCCACCAACTTTGGTGCAAATCTGGACAAACTAGAGAAGACCGCCTCAAACTCGGCCACGGGCATGTCAAGTTGTTTGAGGTCTTTAAACTCTTGCCTCAATCTCTCCCTAGTAGTGGGAGGTATGTACCTATCTTGGAAAGAAACCGCAAAGGCTTTCCATGTCGGCTCCACTCTACCCTTGGCATATTTCCACCATTGACCCACGTCTCCCTTAAGGTAGTAACTCGCTAGAGTCACTCTTAGTTCACTATCTTCGATGTGAAGCATCTCAAATGTCTTCACAGTTTGTTCGAGCCACTTATTCGCTTTCTTGGGCTCGGGGCCACCATGGAACTCATTCGGTTTGGCCCGCAACAACTCTCTAGTAAGGAAACTCGCCCTTGACTCCGCGGTGTTCTCTCGGGCTTGATTCTCCACCCTCAACAAGTTCATAGAGTCTCTTAAAGCCCCTGCCATTTCTCAAGCTAGGGCCCCCATTGCGGTTTGACCTGTTTGTCCCTAGATTCTTGACTACCCCACTTGTTCGGCCACATTAGCTTGGCCGGACTCTTCCTCTTGCACCGGAACCTCATGGACCAGTACCTCATGCACACCTCGGCCTGCCTTACCACGCCTCCCGCCTCTACCACCACGGGTTTGACCTCTTCCTGACATCCTATAAATGACAATAGAATTAATTTAGCACACTAACCCACATGTGCCCGCAACTTGCCTTACACGTTTGATCACAATAATTCTATATATTCCTCTACCATATAATAATTAAATTTCACCCCACATAAGCACTTAGTCATGTAAACAAATATGGATTATACTCTTATGATGAGATTCGTCCCATGAAAAATTAAGAATTCTTAATAGAATGAGTATTGATCAAGTATCCTTCTAATAAGACCTCAAGGAATTTAACAGGCGCAAACAACATCCCAAAAGTCCAATTCCATACCTATTTAGTCACATAAGCATGTTATCACATAGTCACAAAATGCATAACACTTCCTAAGCATGCTAAATGAACCCATTGTGGTTAAACAACCACTTCCCGTGAGCTCCAAGTATTCAAACCCGGTAGCTGTGATACCAAGTTGTAACGCCCCAATTTCCTATGCCCAAATGATAACATAACCATCATGGCTCCTTAAAGGAAAACATAAATAATTCTCCACACTTGCACTACATGATACCATTAATTCCTCAATGTGATTATACGTTTAATCCAAAACTAAATAAATAAACAAATAGATACCCCTAAGGGTTTCCAAGTTTCCAATGCTTAGGCCTGGTTACACAAAACGGTTATTCAAACCCACACAAATACAGCCATTGGCTTACAAAACAGAGCCACGCAAAATGAGAGCATTGTACTCTCAACACACATACTTCCACGCCCCTAGTTGGGTGGGATCACCACATCTTTTCCTGCACAAAAATCCCGTAGGGTGAGCATAAAACCCAGTAGGAAATTCTTAACAAAGTATATACATTTTATACAAGTCTCAAGAGATGAAATGCACATGCCATGCTATGCCCTTTTTGAAGATAAATCACATTTTCATCTTTTGAAAACCATCATGCTCAATGATGTCATGCAATTTCAATTGTTCAAAACTTAACAATTTATTTCAAGGGCAGTAAATACGACTCTGGCAATCCCTAGGTTGGTGTCTGCAAGTAGACTATACAAGTACTACCAAATTGTCATTTTTACCGGTATTAGCCGGAAGGCTCGACACCTATCCGCGCGAATTTTCGGTCTTTCACCCCGGACTCTTAGGCCAATTTATTCAATATCATCTACACCACCTATCAAGACTTACCAACGTATTTACTCCAAAACCATTCCATGAAAACTTGTTTCTCAACATTCTTTTCTCAATGTAAGTTTTCAAATCAACTTTCAAAGTTTAATGTAATCAAATGAATTGATATGCCAATTTCACAAGATGAATATAAATACTTTTATTCCAATTCATCATCCAAGGAATAACACAATTCCCTCTTCTCAAGTATCCTCAACAATTAGCCATTTTAAGACTATTTCAACGTTTTGAACAATAATTTTCAAAATGAACAACAATTCTCATATTCTATAAAATTCATCATTTATATAAATATAAATAAGAATTTTTCCAAACATCTATTTATTTTGACACACAAAATAAATATAACAATATCATTAATGGATTTTCAATCTCTTTTAAAAATCCCTAATTTCTAGGTTTTCTCACCAAAACTATACAACCCAAATCTCTTGAAAGAAAACTTTCCAAAATCATATTTTCTTTAATCAACGAAGATCATGACCCATAATATCATTTTAAAATAACAAGTGACAAACCCACTTTCAAAATCGCTCAACTCATTGAATCAATAATCAATTTTCAAAAGCTATCAAAGGATGATTTCGAAAATCATCTAGATCTTGCAAAAAAATATATATAGATATATATAACTCAAAGAAAATCCCTACCTCAAGTTTGAAGAAGAATAGAGAGGAAACCCCAAAATCAACGATTCATAAACTCGATCTCCACCGCACACAACGAAGCCCTCGAGATGGTAACCCACTTTGATGAAGAAGCAATGGCAAAACTCAAATGGACCTTGAGAAATCAAGGTTGTTGATCTAGTTTGTGTAGAGAAATGTAGAGAGAAGGGAGAGGAAATGTTTTTAGAGAGAGAGAGATATACAAAAGTGATCTGAAATATCAGATTCACGAACTGATATAACATGGTCCACTCGAGCGTCGAATATACCTTCCCAGTACTTTTGCAGACAGGTCAAACTTCTGGAACCAAACATTCTCCGTTCGAGCGCATAAACGGCTGCTCGAGCGGGCAAGCAACTTCGAAGTGGAAAAACATGAAAGATACGCTACAACTCGATACAAATATGAGACATTACCTGTTCCAAACACACCGCTACAACCCAATAACCAAAATAAGGGAAATACAGGAACCTAAGATATGTAACACCGTTCAAAACCATACTAACTCGAGCCTGGAACACCACAAAGAGACGGGTCAAAACCAGGATCGCTACATTTGAGGTGACTCCTAGTCAACCTCTCCTGACGCTACAATAATAACTAACACACCACGTAAGAAAAAATCATCTACCTATACTTGCATAACACATCACATTCCCTAAAGTCAATGCCATGATATTAACTCCAATGCTGAAACACAACTCCACACGACACTAATATTATAATGTCCCACAAGGTCAAACCTCAATTCAATACATTCTATAACACGAACTTATGCAATGGCAAATATTCACATCGTTAATAAATAAATTAATCTCATGTTACAATAAATTTCTACAAATGAAATTCAATATATATCTCTCACCAAAATAATACTACGCCTCTATTACTAAATTCTAACAAAATAATATTTTTAGTACTTCAATCTAATCACTACTAAAGTTGCTCCACCCCTGAAAAATAATTTAACACGAGAAGTCCTTGATCACAGTTTACCAAAATGAAAATAAAATATAATTCTCACAACTGCTCAGGTTACAAAACAACGACATCAACTACCATATCAAACCCGCCACAAAAGCCTACACAACTCAAGAGGAAAGGTTACAACAACAAATACTCATAGTTGTAGTTATTTTGAAATTTCTTCTGTAGTCTCTGGTCAGCTCCCTTCTACTCAAACTTTAAAGATACAACCACAAGCTATAATATCACTCATTCACTCTAAGAAATTTTCACTGTCAACAATAGTCATTCCAAAACAATCTCCATTACTAACCAAATAACAAAAATACTTCGTATCAATTTATTTCTCGACAAGGGGTTAGTCAAATAACTTCTTCTAAAATAATTTCACCAAAAACACGATGGAATGAAATTAAAATAAGAAATCAACCTCTATCAAGTAAAACTAAAAACCCCTTAATTCCATTTAAGCTCAAGTACACCCAACTTAAACTCATTGACAATACCAGACTAACGCACCAACAACAAAATTCTCACTACCCTCGTAGGGAAACGAAGGACTAACAAGGAACTCACGAATTTCATATCAAGGATACAAGACAACTTATGGTTAAAGGATAAGGGATACAAAATAAATCTCCATTTTAGTTCTCTAAACCACACCATCACAACACACACCAAACTTAACCCAACATAATCATGTGTACCCCCACTTTACATGATTTCTGACATATAGCTAAGGGTAACTATAAAATAAATAAATAAATAAATAACATTAATTTCTCATGGTAGATCAATTTCTATAAAAATACTCAAATCACAATCATATCAACCATCTCAAGGCACCTAATCATAATCTCAAAAAATAAAATAAAAATAAAAATAAAAATAAAAAATAAAAAAAAATACGACATTCTCACAAGATCATTTTAAAAAAATTTCTCTAAAGACATTTGTTTGCGAACACAAGTCCCGAGACACCAATCACATCATATCCCTAAACATTTGTATATTGCACTTGAGTACATCAATAACCAACTCTGAAAGAATTGACTCCCCCAAACTCGAAAACACTCAAAACTTAGCTACACATCCCAAAATGTCTACTTAAAAGTCACCATTTTCACTACTAGAAATTCCACCAAATGGTGCAATCCCAATCAAATTTAATCTCATTCCAATCTATTTCAAAATTCTTTACCTGGTTCGTTCACTTATGATTTACAACAAAATTCTAAATGAAATAAACTCTCTAAGAAACACATCCCTTGCTACCTTGTACAATTTCTAACATGCTAAGACCATGTTTATTCCCCAAATACATACCAAAATAATTGGCCTAATGCCCAACGCTTACCTCACAAGGGATCAATCAAGTAAGTAAATCTACCTAACTATAGCTAACTTTGGCTATTCCAATAAAATTTACACTTCGAAATATTTCCTCTTGCAACACTATGATCATCATTTAGGTCTCAACTAAACCATACTACTACAAAAAGCTTAATTTCTAACTTACTTTACTTCCATGGTTCTTCATCTAGCCCACTTCCACAATTTGATATAAGACTTCAGAAATAGTTACTCCTCATATTGACAAACCATTTACTATGCATCATAGTTTTTACCATTTGAAGGTCACTCACACCCATAATTCTACAAAATCATTTACCTTATGATTGAACACCAATTCTAAAACATCTTGACCCATTTGTCCAGCCCTATTAATCTATCCTACAACCTTTCCCTAGAGAGAGACATTTTTAAGGTAGAGACAAAACTAGCTCATAGTTTAATATTCCGCATGATTTTCCACACGTCGCATTTGAGTTAAACATAAACCTATACATATATCTACACCACATAAAGCAAACCACGCAAGCACATAGCCACATAGAGCACATACGAGTTACTCTCCTAAGATACTAAGTAGTCCCATGGCGTTCAAGACCTCCAAGTGGAAAAAGTATTGATCAGGCGCCTTTCCAAAAGAATTTCGATGAATGCAATGGACACCAGTCATATCCTAGAAGCTTAACCCCATACCCACATAGCCACAAAAACACACAAAGCATGCAAAGCACATAAGCAACCCATCCTAGCCTAGTAAACCTATTGTGACAAATGTCATTTCCCATGAGCCCAAGGTATTCAAACCTGGTTAGCTCTGAGACCAATATGTAATGCCCCCAAAATAATTAAATTAAAACATTGCTCATAACATGATTAATCCCAAAATCCCTCTTTTTCTTTAATCTACATATCAACTATTACAAATTTCCATATTCTTGTCTTAGTTGCAACAACATTAACATAGTTCAATATGCTAGACGATAAAAATAATAATGCCTTAATGACCTTGCTACAACAAAATAGACACGCGGTCCTAATACACATTAGCTCTGGAACTTGAACAAATAACATCCAATGAACCCATGTGCTCCATTCAAAAATCTTCACCACCTTGTCACTAGGGCGGAATCACACCATCAATTCTTGAAATGTTGTTAATTGGCGTGAGCTAATGCCCAGTAAGAAATACTATTAACAAGATATATAAATAATCGAGATGCATATGATCATGCCATGCACTTGTTAGGATTAAATCCATATTTTTCTCCTTCAAAACCAAAATGTTCAATGCATGATTTCCATACAAAGTCTTATCTACAACCATGGGGTGGTAAATATGCTATGACGTCCCAAGCAAGAGCCGCAAAACCATACATACATATATAGATTTATATACAAAAAATATTTCCACATTTGTCGACTCTAAAAACGGCAAGGCGATAGGCACCTAAAACTTTTCCCTCTCCACTTTCGCCGACTCTATATGTACTGGCTCGGGCCGAGATTCGATCCTTCTTCGATAAGATGGTTGTGTTAAAAAGGTTTTCTATAATAGGTTGGACTTAACCTGGAAATTTCTCTGAGTGTAAAAGTTTGATTTTTCAAAACTTACGATTTTGAAAATAATTTTTGGCGATAATTATTCCTTGTATAATAACTAGTCTAATTTGATTTTATGGGGTTTTTCTACGAGGTATAAGCCACTTTACTTCAACGTCAAACTTAGAAATTTCAGTCATAAAATTATTTTTGTACTAAAATAGGGGGAATCACTTTTTGATTTATTTGGATTTGGAATTTTTTTAATTTTTTTTTTTGTATTTTTCTTTGAATCCAAATGGGGGGTATTTCCTTATTTACATTGTAAATTGAAGTAAATGAAATATAAATGTAAGAGGCTAAATGAAAGTATTTACTTAAATGGTTACATATGGAAATAAGGTTGTTGTGCTGGAAGTGCCTTAGGAATTATGCTGTGTGCTGTGTCTAGGGTGACTGCTCGAGCGGTCAAGTGGTCGCTCAAGCGAAGATGTGATGCTCCCAGTATTTTCACTGTTCACCTACAAAACTTCTGAGAGATTATGTTCATCGCTCGAGCGGTGAAGTGTGCGCTTGAGTGGTTTATTCAAGTTCAGCAAGTATAAAACCCACTTTTTGCTCATTTTGTCTCACTTTTATCTCTTTTCTCTCCCACCCCTCTTCTTGTCCGAAAACCCTAGCTACAAAACCTTTGATTTCACTTCATTACACCAAGGATCCACCTTAGATCATGCAAGATTAGTGAAGGAGGAGTGAAGATCTTTCTCTTGACCGGTTGGATTGCGATTTTGCTAAAGTTTTTAATTGGGTCTTCCTTGTTAGCTCTCATCTGTAAGGTAGGGAATTCTCTTAACCATAAATATTTATAATTTGGTATGATTTTGTGATCTTTTGGAATTTTGATTTAATTATGAGTTGGAAAACTTTAATAATAAGTTGTTTGTGTACAAAAGGAGGTTTTCACTCAAATTTTCAAACTATGTTGAATGTTTTGGTACATTAATGGATAATGATCTATGATTTGAGAAAAATTACAAAGAAATGAGGAAAACCCCTAATTTTCTTGAAAAACCCTAGATTTGGAATTTTTAAATTAAAAGAGGGTTTGAGCTAATTTGTGCTTTATGTTGAAATTTCACTTGATATTATTTGAATATATATATATAATTTCACTTGATATTATTTGAATATATATACATATATGGGATGAATTATGAATTATGATGATATTATCAATGGTTCATGGAAGAGAATTGTATGAAGACTTTGACATGTTGGAAGAATGTAAAATAATATCTTGCGTGGGATTGTTGTTGGTAATAAGAAGGACTTGGATTTATAAAAGTAGAGAATATTTCCCTAGTTCTACCTGTTAATTTCTTGTGCAACTAAATTATGCTTGGGGTAAATTATAATGTTTGGAAACTCATGCATTGAATTGCATTCAATTGGTTTTTGGATTAAATGTAGAGTAATTTAAAAGTGTGGGTGTGGTTTTGGAAGTGCGTTGTGTGTGTTGAGGTGCCCAATTGCCCTTCCATGCTAAGTCTTAGTAAATGTGGAGGAAATGTTGAAATGATTAACGGGTGTCTAATTGCCCCTCCGTGCTCGGTGGTTAAAAAATGTGGTGATGTTTTAAAAATGAAATAGGTGTCCAATTGCCCCATGTGCTGGATGGCCGGTAAATGTGGAGGTTTTCAAAATGTTAGAGGTGCCCATTTGCCCTACTGGCCAATAAATGTGGGGAGTGTTTGAGATATGTATCGTGGAGTTTATTACAAAATGAAAGTTCTTGGTATAACAATGGTTAATGAGTTGCGTCAAACATGGGTTACAAATTATGCATTTTACAAATTTTGTTTTCTAAACAAAGTTAAGTCATACACATGGCATGACATTGCATGAGCATTATCATATTGAACATACATATTTGTTGTTAAGTTTATTTCTTACTGGGCATAAAAGGTCACTCCCTTTTATGGGCTGAATATCCTAAAATTCCAGGTGATGAAGATGACCCATGATGTTGTAGAAAAGTGAATGGAATTCAATATGGATCGTTGAAGCTTCTTTGTCGAGTTAGGATTTTATTTGTTGAAATCAAGACCCTTAGTCTTGAAAGGTGTAAGCCCTTATGGCAATTTTGATGTATATTTTCATATTACAGTGTATTGTAAACTGTCACCATGAACTTGAGAAGGAATCTATGAAAATGTGACAGATTTTAGTTTAAAGAATTGTATACGTTTACTTATTGTTTATATAAATGTCATGAAATTGGACAATAATAATAGATTGGTAGCAAATAATATGGTATAAATGTCAGGGCAATACACTATAAAGGGCAGGCTCGTTGACACACAAAATCAATTTTATCCACATTCACCGACTCTATAAACGGCAGGCTCGTGAACACCTAAAAACATTTCCCACATTCGCCCAGCAATATGCACAAGACAGGGCAATTGGACACCTTGACTCCCTGCCCGGGTACCAAATACAACACACAACCCTTTACCAAAACCTGACTCATCTACTTGGACTTATATGCTATGTACCCCCTTTGACGTTTTCCAAGCATCCACAAGATTGTAAAATCACATGAGAAAATTATTATGCACATGATGCATGGATTTTCAAATAAATTTTCCATAAGGTTTGTTCAATCCATAACAACATTAATAATATCAACAACCAAAAGATTTCTCCAATTTCAAAATTTTCACAATCTCAACATTTATCAATCCCAATCATATACCCAAAGAGCTTTAAAAATCTTATATCTCAATACCATTCCCATAATCCTTCACCTAATTTCAAGATTTGAGAGTCAATTTGGCCAAAGCCCATTATTAGATCAAATTTGAAAATTAGGGTTTTTGAAAAAATTGGGACTTTTCCCTCTTTTACACATAAAGAGTCAATATTCACAATTTTTAACAGTAATTAAGAAGGATATGCATAAATTTTTCCAAAACATAGGGAAAACCTCTTTTTATTCAACAAAGCCACTTTATATTGCAAAATCATCTCATACATTACTATAACTGAGAAAATATCACATATATATCTCAAATCATAAATATATCAAGTTAAAAGTACCCCTACTTCAAGAATGAAGACAATAAGATGCAAACCCAAAGAGAAACCTCGAAGAAATTGCAATCTAATCGGTAAAAATATTGATCTTCTCTTGTTTAATGCAGGATCTATTGGCAAAAAATAGATGAAATCAAGGTTTGGAGGTCTAGGGTTTTGGATATGAAGGAGAAGGAGAGAAGAGAGGAAGAAAGAATGAAGAGTTTGGGCCAAAAAGTGACTTTAAGTGCCAGATTTCGAACAGACTGCTTGAGCAATCAAAGCTTGGCTCGACTAGTGAAACAAAGCTCCTAGAATCTCTAAAATTCACGTAGACCACTCGAACGGTCAAAAGTTCGCTCAAGTGGACTTGCTTCCAACATAGGTACTCAAATTTTAAACAGGCATAACTCTCTCATTCGGACTTCGTTTTAGGTCATTCTTTGTCCAAATCGAAGCTCCGAAAACAAGATTCCCAATGGTTCTAGCCTCATATCCAAATTCATAGTGTGGAGAGAGAAAAAAATTTAAAAAAAAAGTGAAGACCGCTCATGGAACAATTATCCGAATCAATATTTTTGGTTCAATCCTACCTTACCATTATGATACCACCTCAATCAATATTCCAAAATGAACTAAAGAGGCTCCAAGTACAATAATAAGAGTGTCATGAGCAATCTCACTAGTCCAAGGAGTACGAAGTGTTACACCGTGGAGCGCTTCTGGTACAAGAGTCGGTTGGACTGTTTCGGTGTGTGAGAGTTGTTTCGAAAGATGTGATGGAGTGAATGAGAATAGAGTTAAGGAGGAAGAGAACATAGGAGATAACTACAGTGATTAAATTGATACTAAAGAGGATGAGTATGGAGATGATGAGAAGAAGGATGATGATGATGAGGAATGAGACAATCAGGTGGTGTTATGGTCATCGACGCCTCCTCCTCTGGTTGAGAGGTGAGGAGCCCTCAAATAGGTCCATTAATGGCGATGGAGTTGTTTCACTAAAGCAATTACACGAAAATGTCGCAGATCTTCACTCTGACGTACGAATTTCATCCTTTTTTTATCTTTTCATTTTTCCTTTTCGTACACGAGTAGATCTGATGTAATGCCCCGAAAATATAACAATAACCCCAAGACATATGATTGCATAAGATAATGCGTTTCCAAATTGAATATCCTTTCCATTCATATGTGATTTGAATTATACAAAAGATAACACATGCATTTACACATTCACAAGCTTTAATCCTGAATCTATAGCATGTGTTACAACAAGAAATATAATATGAAAGTAAAATAGAGAATGAATGCCCTAAAGGCTTACAACTTTCCAAGACGATACTTGGTTACAACAAAAGTGGATTTAAATCCAATACAGTTAAAGGCCCTTGGCCTGTACAAAACATATACAACAATTAAATAAAATGAAGCTCTTGCTCCAAGTCCTCCCAAGCTATTGCCTTGGCGGAGGCATATCATCAGCACCTGAAAATGTTTTTCCCACATAGGGTGAGCCAAAACCCAGTAGAAATAATTCAACACAATATATGAATCTTAACAAAGATATAAGATGAATGCATATGCTATGCTCATGCCAAAACATTTTATATCTCTTTCAAAAACCATGCAATGCCAGGTTAATATCACAATCCATAATTCATTTCTTTTTCAATAGAAGATAGGGCAGTGAATCACACTGTGGGAATTTTAAAACAATTACAACTTTTCTTGGAAATTTCGTCTAGAGGAAACCACAAACAGGCACCCATCTAAGCATAGGCTATACAAACACTACTATTGCCATTTCACGAAAATTTCATCTGCGAGATTAGCACCCATGTATAAGCGCGATTTTTAGGACTTTCACCATAGACACTCAGGCCAACTTATTTCAATGAACAACATTTACTTCCCAGATTCACCAATTTTTCTCAAAATGGTAAACATTTCCAAAGTATGAATATGAGATAATGCTTAATGCAAATGGATGAGAAAAATAGTTTCAATTCTCCTAATTCTCATGTAATTTCTACAACAATCGTAGCTATCCTCCACCGATAGCCCAAAACAGATATTTCTAAATAGATAAACTATTTTCAATAAAGATAAACTCTCTAAATTTCAAGAGGTGAGTGATAATACATATCCAACTCCACTATCCTCATAAATATCGATCCAATTTCACAATTTCCATATCAATTCCATAATCTCTCCAAAATCAACTTTTGTGATTTTAGGGCAAAAATTCCTCTTTTTTTTTCTTTTTGCTTTTTTCTTTTCATAAACCATTTTCAAAGGTAAAAACCCATCAATTCATCACATCTCAACAATAAACACCATTCCACAATCATTTGAAAAACCCCTATTTGATTTCAAACCCAAAACCCTAGATTATTCAAAAATCTCCAAATCCCAATGTTGTTTAGAAATAGCAAATAACTAAGTTAAAAATCATAAGAGAGTGCAGAGAATTCCTACCTTAAGCTTAGAAGACGAGAGAGAGAGTGTAGGAAACTCAAAGACGCCATAAATTAACTTTGCCTTGATTAGAACGAAGTCCTCATCGAGCTCTACCTTTTTAACAAAGGGACACGGGTGAAAAGATCGACAGATTTAGGTGTATTCGAGTGAAATAGATGAGTTTTAGAGAGAGTGTGAGATAAAATAGGGTTTTGAAATGTTTAGAAAGAGAGAGATGAAAAAATGACTCAGAAAAGTGACTTTACGAACTGATATACGCGTAGATCGCTTGAGCGCAAGAAGTGTCGCTTGAGCGACCAGACACAAAAAGTTGTACTACTCGAGCGAAGAAGTTTGTCGCTCGAGCGAAGAATACAAACTTCCAGAAGTTTTGCAAACAGAAGACCACCGTTCAAGCTCATGAAGAACCACTCGGGCGAACATCTCTTGAGCGCAAGAAGTTTCTCTCGAGAGAAGAGTGCCAACTCCCAGTATCTCTGCAAACCTGTAAAAGTACTGGAAGTCCACAAAGACCACTCGAGCGCAAGAAGTGTTGCTCGAGCAAAGAAGCTAAAATCTTGAGAGCAACCATTTTGGAAAACGAACTCCTGACCTATTCCAAACATAATCAAGGCACTCCAATATCCCAACTCAATGAGGAATAAAGAGAATAAGGCATGAACAACTATATTCAACAATGAAACCCAGATCCAGAACATAAAATGGGTCGGGTCTAAACTAGAAATGCTATATCAAATTCATTTCACAATTCTGTTTTAGTTTTATTTTCATATTTGTCAACAATCAGCTTTGTCAGTTTCAAAATGATTGTATTTCTTCAAATATCTATTAATAATCTAGATGAAACCTTTGAATCTAAACTTCGATGATGCTTTTTTGCCCCATAATGATATGAATAGTGCAACTTCTCGTTGGAAAAACAGTTCTCCACTGCCGTCAGCTGCCGTGTCGTTGGGAAGAGAAACTTAGAGATCTTAGCATTTTTTTTTGTAATGTTTTTTTTTTTTTTTTTTGTTGATGATTGTTGTTGTTGTTGTTGGTTATGTGTTTGTGTGTCTACCTCTCTGGTTGAGTATGTGTGCGTGTTTGTCTAGTGCCATATTTCCACTATCTATTTCTTTCTCTATTTCTTTATCTGATTTTTTGTGGCAATAAACATATAGTGGCTTTGTTGTTTTTTTTTAAAATCTAAAATTGAACATATAATTTTCAGCTATAGCTCTAATATATATATAGTGTTTTGGACAAAAAATGTTGTGTTTGATTTAAAACATAACATAAAATATTGTGTTTGATGCAAAAAATTGAACAGATAAAATGTAAAATCAAAATTTGAACAGATAACATCAAAAAATTGAACATATATGATCAAAGTTTGAACAAATAGATTAAAAAAAAAAAATCAATAGATAGATTCAAACAGACAATAAATTTGAATAGATAGATATAAATTTGAACAGATAAAAAAATAATTTGAACATATAGAAAAATAATTTGAACAGATAGATATAAATTTGAACAGATAGTCAAAAAAAAGTCAAACATGTAAAAAAATTCAACAGATAAATTAAGGGGTAAAATTGGAATAAAATGTTCTTTAAAACAAATAAAAAGATTTCTCATCAAACAATTTCACAAATGGTGGACCTCTCAGGAAAAAAAAAAAAAAAAATCCACTGAATCTAGTACCTTAGATACTCTCCAAATTGGATTTATCACCATTTTTTTTTTTTCATTTAACTACAGTAGAAAAAATTAACAATAATATACAACAATAAGATCTAATAGCTAAACAAGTGTCTAAAATACTTATTAGCCAGCATCAAAAGTAATACTGCACTTATTATATTTTATACTATATTATGCTTATTAAATCAGGTGTAACCACTTCATTACAAGTAGACACAATTATACCAATATTGTGATAATATAGGATAAAAATGTAGTAAGTCTAGCACTATTATTAAAATAAAAATAAAATAAAATAAAAAGGAGTTAGTGATCACCTTTGTAAAGGTACCCATATTTATTGGAATATTAATGATCACAATAAAAATATATAATAATTTTATGCTTTTTAAATTAATATTCTTAAAATAGTTTATTAAATTCAATTACACCATCTTAATTGTTGCTAAATAAGTTTCCCAAGTACTTGTTAGCGTGGTCAAATTTGATAATTAAAAAAAGGAAAAGTCTATAATGTGTACCTTTTAAAAAGGCATATGATATGCACTTATTGTGTGGTCCATGTTGTATTATGTCATAAAATGTAACCTGCTAAACAAGTCAACAAGTTACATGAAGAATCATAACTTTTTTTTAAATCATAACAATTACTACAATGAATCATAACAATGTCATAATATACACTACGGTATCATAACAAAAACACTATCAATTATAACAATATGACAATGACTCATAACAAATGTAGTTATTTCTAACAAATTATCGTAACATTTGAATCGTAACATTTTTTATTATGATTCACCATAACAAATAAAAACTTTTGGTAGTGCAAATCATAACTTTTACTAATGAAACCATAACACATTGATTGTAACTTTTTTTTTTCTCACAATCATAACGACATTAACAAAATATCATAACTTTTACCGATAAATCATAACATAGCACGTTGATTGTAATTTTGTTTCGAAAATCATAACAACATTAACAAAACATCATAACTTTTAAAATATAGCATGTAAGAGTGAATGGAAAATCATAATTGATTGCAAAATCGATTGGATTCAAAGACCACAATTGATTATACAATCGATTAGTTGCCAAGGTTATGAACAATCACAATTGATTGTACAATCCATTGGTATGTGTTTATATTATTGTTATTTAATCGATTGTACAATCCAGTAGAATATAAGGGAAAATCAAATATCACAATTGATTGTAGGCATCCTTGATATACATAATTGATTTAATAATCAATTAGTTTTCATAAGCCCCACTAAACCAATTAATTCCCAACGTACTCATAGGTCCCAATCAATTAGTAAAAGTCTAATCATTACTATCAATTTAGTCAAGATTCGAATAGTAATTGATCGATCGCCATTTTTATCTAATTATGTTGTTGTGTTGCCATTACCTCAAACATTATCACTAACAAAAACGCATGACACTCCAACTACGTCTCTCTCTCTCTCTCTCTCTCTCTCTCTCTCTCTCTCCTATCCCCCCCCCCCTCATTATCTTCAATGTTAATGTTACTTGAAATGTTGTTGATATGACTATCTCGTTGACTCTCACTCTTTCTTTCCTTGTCATTATTAGTAAATTAGACAACAATGTTATTGTCACCAACTTCAATTAATCACACCCTTTGATCCCCTGAAACACAACCATCATCATCGACTTACACCACTATAATAGCATTGTTGCTACTACTAGTGTCATGTTGTCGTTATGTCCAAATGATGACATCGGCTATATATCACTTCGACACATTTATGACTCTAGCACATACCACTATTAGTCCTTGCCTATTATTTCGTAGTTAGTCACTACCATAATTTAATATGAAGATTTAATAATTTTAATAAATGTAAAAGAGGAAATATCATTTTGCCTCTCATACTATACTGAAAAATTAATTTAACCTCTGTTATTTGAATAATATGAATTTTACACTTAGCTTATTTGATTTTGAATTAATTTTATCCCCTCTGTTAGCTTCAATTTATAATCAACAAAAGTTGCTAACATGACACTGAAATTTGAAATTTCATTTTACCCTCCAAAACTATCTATAAAATATCAATTAGACCTCCAAACTTCATTTTATTTAGAGAACTAATTGATATTTTGGGTGTCACATGAACAACTTCTATTTGATTATAGACCATAATTGATGGTGGAGTAAAATTGATGCAAAATTGAATAGTTTAGGTATGAAGTAGATATTATTAACAGAAGAGTGGTTGGATTGTTTTTTGAGTTAAGTTTGAGGGGAAAATGAGATTTTCTCAAAGTGAAATTTCAATAATTTAAAAAAAAAAATATAGTTTGAGGAAAATAAAAAATAAAAAGATATTCATAAATTTGCATAATTATTTGACCTCACCAAATTTAAGAGGGTGGATTACCTTGAGCCCCCATAATTTGGTTTTGAGGGTACTGTTTGGGCCTGTAAGGCCCATGACAGGTTCTATTTTGAATCCAAACCATTAATTTTGTTGGGTATTTTGTGTATTTCATTTACACAAAAAGATAGAGCAATTTGATAATCGTAATATTTTCAATTTATAGTGTTTGTCACCAAAAAATGAACAAAATTGGTGTTTTTAAAATTTAATCATTAACTTTTGTAATGGCAAACGCGATAATTTAAAAGGTTATGATTATTTGATCGGCCTAATTTTTTTTTGTGAATAAAATACACAAAAATAAAGGGTTTTGATTGTCGAAATAGGATCTATGATGACCCCCAAAAGGTCCAAACAGTACGGTCCAGTCCAGATTGTGGACTGGAGACAATCCACCTCCATTAAAATAATCATATATTTTGTTTCCAAAAAAAAATAATTTAAAACTTCCTAAAAACTCAACACATGCTTAATTTGGCCACCCAAACACATATTTTGGAGTTTTGGAATAACACTCTTGTCACTCACGTTGCTGGTCACATATTCTCTCTTTTTCGTTTCATATTCTTTGTATTGGCCACTGTTTGATCCCACGGCAGAGCTGCTGCTGCCACCGCAACTATTAGCCAACACTTTCATGCTGTGAAGACCTGGGGTATGTTTGTTTTTATTGTTGATATTGTTTAAGTTTGTTTTAATCTAGGGTTTTATGTTTTTTGGAGACTTAGTTGTTTTTGATGAGTTATATATGATGAAATACTCATATTTTTGTTCATATTGTATATACAATACCCATTCAAATAAGAAAATTTTGAACTTCAAAATCTTCTACTATCCCTTTATTTCTTTTCTCAATAATAGGTAGGTTATAGTTTTAAATTTCTCTCTCATTGAGAAGTGAAGAGAATTTTAGTTTGTGCACTAAAAAAAATAGGGAAAAACAGAGAATAATGAAAAAAAAACTCCACACAAAAGATAGGGGAAAATAGAGGCAACAAAATAATCCTAATTTCTACTATGAGAGTCATTGATTATAGTCTTACGCCATCTTGTGGAATCTGTCATAGTATAACTACAAACTCTCAACTCAATAAACAGTAAAACCACCATATTTTCCTAATTTTTAGCGCCAAAATGGAAAAATTCTTATGCTCCACTAATCAATAGACTTAAAAAAATGAAAAATAAAAAATTCTACAAAGGGAGAGGCTAGTTTATAGAGAAACAAAACTAGATTGCAAGGAGAACTCATTGTCGCTAGAATAGTAGCTTTTTAAAATTTATTTATGAAACCCATTAATCTGTACAATCCTTGAATTGGAAGAGAACGATTTGGAGTTCAAAAATGAGAGCAAGAGTGGACCTCAGTAAAGGGTACTGGGTGCTTGGGAAATTTGGTTGATTGCTTATTCTAATGGGGGTTGAAATGGATGACTCTTTGCTTCTATGATTTCCCTCTCTCTCTCTCTCTCTCTCTCTCTCTCTCTCTCTCTCTCCACAATATGTAAGTAATTAAATGAAGTAACTCAATATATTTAAAATTCAAGGGCTATATCTTCAAACAGTCTATCTATTCAATCAGGAATAAAAATCCATATAATTTATTGATGTAATATCACCAAAAAAAAAAAAGACTAAAAACTAACAATAAGAAACAAGAAGTCAGCCAATAACATCACCGATCTGATTTATCACATCATTCCAAAATAGAAGCAACCTACACAGTAGTAGCAACCACCACTAGGATTGTAAACACACCTTCAATCTATGGTTTCGTGTTGCATTCTTTGGATTTTGTGTGTTTATTTGTTTGACTCATTTTTAATTTTAATTTTAATTTTTGTTTTTATAATCAATGTGTAGGTAAACAATTTGTGTTTATTATTATTTTTCTTCTGGTATGTATACTTTTTCTTGCACTGACTAACTTGATTTAATTTTGTCTCATATGATTATTTCAACTTTGCTTATGTAGATAATATATAACAATACACAATGAGCGAAGGAAGCAACAAACCTTGCATACACAAATGATTTACACCAGCATTCTTATTCTACAAGTATTATTTCTTCACACTATTCAATGTATTATTTTAATTACATGTTTTATGTTGGGTTTCAATATTAGCCCTTATTATCCATTTGGTTGAACTTGTAGCCAAGATGAAAACAAAATTGTGCAGGAAGCACAAATAAAAGTTACCGACACGGTTTGCACATTGCGTACCTACCACATTTTGTTTTTTTTGGATAGATAAGCAAAATTGCCTACCTTCCACATATTGTTTCATATTTTATGTTCTCTTTATCTTTTATGTTCTACTTGCATCACTTATATTTACTTTGAGGCAATGTAGATGAAGAAGGACATAGGACATCAATGGAGAATCCGATGGAAGGAAAACAAGAAGGAGTACAAAGAGATAGACAGGTGGAGTGTCAATAAGCACGCCAAGTTGAAATCTTCCCTTTCCACAAAACCAAGAAAGGTGAAATACAAAGAGACCAAAAATTTATTGTTTTAATATGACATATTTCACACATTGTAATAACATGTTTGAATTTTCATATTCTTACATAAATTGATTCAGACACTATTGTTAAGTTATTGAAAGTATATTTCTTAAATTATTCTAATACCCACTATATTCTTTTTCAGTGGCATTTCCAAATGCAAATTGCTTGAGATCAATTGTTAAAATAATAAAAAGTTGAGCATGGAACAACGTGATGCAGTTACTAGTAGTGGGTTAGGGGGCTCTTGAATCTCAGATATACAAAGCTCTCTATGAATGGTTGGTTTAGAAATTTGATCCCAAAACTTGTTCCTTGAATGTTCATGGACGACAACTCCTCATTACTAAACTAGACGTTCACAAGTCATTGAGCATTCCTACCGAAGGAAAAACCATAGAACTAAAAAAATCTTCACAAAAATTTCCCAAGCTATTTGAAGAACTTGGAGTTGTCCCAGGAGCTATTAAATTGAATGCTTTGAGAGAGTATTTGACCAAAATAGAGGGAGCTGTAGAGGAATGTATGAGGATATTTGCCCTATACATATTAGATGCCTTCTTATGCCTAACTAAAAAGGATGTTGTTAAACAATCCTTCATTCACGTCATTCGGAATGTGAATGGTAGAGACTACTGACATTTACGAACAGAACTCGGAGACTCCAAAGCCATATTTCTCAGGAAGAAGAAGAAGGTTACGACTTTTGGATTAATTGGGAAGAGAAACATCTATTTCCACGACATATTTTACTGCTTCCACTCTTTTTTATTATTATTATTATTATTTGGGTAATTACCAAAAAAAAAATCTAAAGTTTCACCTTTGTAACAAACTTTTAATTTTTAATTATATCAATTTAAATTCTAATTTTTTGATTTGTTTTTAATTTATGCTATATTTTTTTTATTAAATAAAATTAATAGAAAAAAATAATATTTTAGTCACTATATTTAACGAAAAATGATATTTTAGATATTTATGTACTATTTTTTTTGAGTTGAAAGACTAAAATATTTTTTTTTGCGTCGATTTTACTTCATGAAATAAACTGATGATCTAAATTGAAAATAAATTAAAAAATTAGAATTTATGTAGCGATCCTGGTTTTGACCCGTTTCTTTGTGGTGTTTCGGGCTCGGGTTGGTATGGTTTTGAACGGTGTTACGTATCTTAGTTTCCCTATATTCCCTTTATTTTGGTTATCGGGTTGTAGCGGTGTGTTTGGAACATGTAATGTCTCCAAACCTTTAGATGCGAATCCAATCCGAATTGTGCCTTGCAGAGTTGTATCAGAAGT
Source organism: Camellia granthamiana (assembly GCA_036172215.1). Taxonomy (NCBI): domain Eukaryota; kingdom Viridiplantae; phylum Streptophyta; class Magnoliopsida; order Ericales; family Theaceae; genus Camellia; species Camellia granthamiana. The sequence continues at coordinate 82,125,059 of CM069910.1, forward strand.
TAATTATTTCATGTTTTGCCACTTCGTTGAGTATTTCGGGAATCGAGCTGCCCGGTCATCTCGTAGGGGTCCAGGGGACAGCGCCCCTTGGCGGGTCTGGGGCAGCGCCCAGGCGGGGCTGAGGGGCAGCGCCCCCGAAGCAAAAATGAAAAATGCATTCGAAGTTGCTTGTCCACTCGAGCGGACGTTTATGCGCTCGAGCGGAGAATGTTTGATTCTAGAAGTTTGACCTGTCTGCGAAAGTACTTGGAAAGTGTATTTGACACTCGAGCGGGGCTTTCCACGCTTGAGCAGACCATGTTATATCAGTTCATCAATCTGATATTTTAGATCACTTTTGTATATCTCTCTTTCTCTAAAAAACCCTTTCCTCTCCCTTCTCTCTACATTTTCATACGCCAAATTGGATCAAAACCTTGATTTCTCAGGATCCATTAGAGTTCTGCCATAGGTTCTTCATCAAAGTTGGTTAACTTCTCGAGGGTTTCGTTTTGTGCGGTGAAGATCGAGTTTCGACTCCGTTGATTTTGGAGGTTTCATCGTATTTCTTCTTCAAAAACTTGAGGTAGGGATTTTCTTAGAGTTATATATATATATTTTTACAAGATCTATATGATTTTCGAAATCATCTTTCAATAGCTTTAAAAATTGATTGTTGATTCAAGAAGTTGAGCGATTTTGAAAGTACGTTGTCTCTTGTTCTTTTAAAATGATCTTATGGGTTTTGATCTTCGTTGATTGAAGAAAAGATGATTTTGAAAAATTTTCTTTCAAAATATTTGAGTTGTATAGTTTTGGTGAGAAACCTAGAAATTGTATGTGTGGGTTTGAATAATCTGTATGTGTTTACATGACTAAGTGCTTATGTGGGGTGAAATTTAATTGTTATATGGTAGAGGAATATATAGCATTATTGTGATCAAACGTGTAAGGCAAGTTGCGGGCACGTGTGGGTTAGTGTGCTAAATTAATTCTATTGTCATTTATAGGATGCCAGGAAGAGGTCAAACCCGTGGTAGTAGAGGCGGGAGGCGTGGTAGGGCTCGCCGAGGTGTGCATGAGGTACAGGTCCATGAGGTTCCGGTGCAAGAGGAAGAGTCTGGCCAAGCTAATGTGGCCGAACAAGTGGGGCATGTAGGAATCCCGGGACAAACGGGTCAAGCTGCAATGGGGGCCGTAGCTCGAGAAATGGCAGGGGCTTTAAGAAAGTCTATGAACATGTTAAGGGTGGAGAATCAAGCCCGAGAGAACACCGTGAAGTCAAGGGCGAGTTTCCTTACTAGAGAGTTGTTACAGGCTAAACCAGATGAGTTCCATGGTGTCCCCGAGCCCAAGAAAGTGGATGAGTGGCTCGAACAAACTGTGAAGACATTTGAGATGCTTCACATCGAAGATAGTGAACTAGGAGTGACTCTAGCGAGTTACTACCTTAAGGGAGACGCGGGTCAGTGGTGGAAATATGCCAAGGGTAGAGTGGAGCCAACATGGGAAGCCTTTGCAGTTGCTTTCCAAGATAAGTACATACCTCCCACTGCTAGGGAGAGATTGAGGCAAGAGTTTAAAGACCTCAAATAACTCGACATGCCCGTGGCCGAGTTTGAGGCGGTCTTCTCCAGTTTGTTCAGATTTGCACCAGAGTTGGTGGCAACGGAAGAACACTGTTGCATTGAATTTGAAAAGAAATTGAAAACAAAAATTATGTTTAAGCTTGTCGGAAATATGATTCGGGAATATGACCGTCTTGTGGAGACGGCGACACATGTAGAAATTTCCATACAAGCCAAGGAGGAGAGGCTTCGAAGTTCGAGGTCTAGGGGCCAAGAGTCTAAAGGAGACTATAGGCAGAACAAGAAGAGCAGTAACATCTATCTATCCCAGTCCTAACCACAGCAATCTAGATCTACTTTTCCTTTGCCTAGTGCGGGTCCGGGAAAAAGTGCATCGAGTAGCTTCTCGTGTTTTAAGTGTGGCCAACCGGGTCACAAAGCCTTCTCATGCCCATAGAAGAGAGGAGGGCAGTTAATAGTACCACCACCTAACCGATCTCAAAGTTAGTCTCAGTCTCAGAATAAAGGCCAAGGGTTTAATTGTTATCAGTGTGGTCAGCCAGGGCATATAAAGAGAACTTGCCCACAGTTGGGAGGGGCATCTGGCGTATCAAGGTTGAGGCAGACTCAGAGCCACTAGTAGGCTCAATCAGTCCAAGCTTCGCGAGTCAATCAGGGAGCTGCTTCGGCTCAGTCAGTACAACAGGCTTATGCTCCGAGAGGGGAGCAAGTCAATCAGGGGCCATAGGGGCGTGTGTATGCTGTTACCATGCCAGAGTAGTTGCCAGAATCTTCAGTTGTGAGAGGTATTTTTGTAGTGTGTAATTCTTTGGCTAATGTATTGATAGATACGGGTGCGTCTCATTCATTTATATCTACTGCATTTGCTTCTGCATTGGGGTTAGAGGTAGCATGGTTAATGCCTCCACTCAGAGTAGAGTCACCTGTTGGGTACAGTTGATTTAGACCGAGGTTGTCGTGATTATGAAATAGAAGTTGCCGGGGGTCGACTTCCGTTGGCTTTTGTGTTGCTAGATATGTCAAGTTTTGATGTCATTTTAGGCATGGACTGGTTATGTTCTTATCAAGCTGTGATTGGTTGTTACCGACAGAGAGTTATAGTGTGCACTTCGGGTGGTGATCGTTTCTATTTTCTGGGGAACCGAGTTGATAGAGCCTTGTCACTAGTTGTTGACCCTCATAGTAGGAGCAAGCTTAGTGGCCTTCTTGCAACTCTCTTGGATAGTGAGAGCGACGGGGCTCATGTTGAGTTACCAAGGGTAGTTTGTGAATACCCGGATGTCTTTCCAAAAGATCTTACTAGTTTACCACCTCATCAGGAGATCGAGTTCTCCATTAGTTAGTGCCTGGCACGGCACCGATTTCCATGTCAATGTATAGATTTGTACCCGCCGAATTGCATGAGTTGAAGATTCAAATCCAAGAACTTTTAGACAAGGGCTTCATTCACCCTAGTACATCGCCTTGGGGAGCGCCGGCTCTCTTTGCGAAGAAGAATGATGGGTCATTGCGGTTGTGTATTGATTGCCGCAAGTTGAATAGAGTTACAATTAAGAACAAGTATCCACTACCCAGAATAGATGATTTGTTTGACCAACTTAGAGGGTCTCGTTGCTTCTCAAAAATAGATTTGCAGTCGGGATACCATCAGTTGAGAGTCCGGGAGGAGGACATTCAAAAGACGGCCTTTCGTACTCGTTATGGCTACTATGAATTCCTTGTAATGCCTTTTGGGTTGACCAATGCACCGGCTTCCTTTATCGATTTGATGAACAGAATTTTTCGGGAATACTTGGACCGTTTTGTGGTCGTCTTTGTGGACGACATCTTGATTTATTCAACATGTGAAGAGGAACACGAGACTCACTTGTGGGTAGTGCTGGGTTTACTTAGTGAGCACCAATTGTATGCCAAATTTGAAAAATGCGAGTTTTGGTTAACAGAGGTGAAGTTTTTGGGGCATGTAGTGTCTACAGAGGGAGTGACTGTGCACTCCTCAAAGATAGATGCCATACAGGATTGGGAACAACTCAAGAATGTTTTTGAAATCCGTAGTTTCTTGGGATTAGCGGGGTATCATCGACGTTTTGTAAGGGGCTTCTCTAGACTAGCTGCACCTTTGACTAGGTTGACTAGAAAGGGTATCAAATTTGTGTGGAGTGAGGCTCGTGAAAAGTCATTCCAAGAGCTTAAGACTTGATTGACTACAGCACTGGTTTTGATAATTTCGGAAAGAGGTTTGAATTACACTGTCTATTGTGATGCGTCTGGGGATGGACTTGGTTGTGTCTTGATGCAAGAGGGAAAATTTGTGGCCTACAGTTCACGGTAATTGAAAACTCATGAGAAAATTACCCTATCCATGATCTAGAATTAGCAGCGGTGATTTTTGCTTTGAAAATTTGGAGGCATTACTTGTACGGTGAGAAGTTTGAAGTCTTCTCCGATCATAAGAGTCTAAAGTATTTGTTTTCTCAAAAAGACTTGAATTTACGACAATAGAGGTGGATGGAATTTATGGAGCATTATGACTTTGAGTTACACTATCATATAGGGAAGGCCAATGTGGTGGCCGATGCTTTGAGTCAAAAATCTGTGAGTAGTTTAGCAAGTGTGACCATTCGGGAATGGGATATGATAGATGTTATTGGCAAGTTTGATTTACACTTGGGTGAGTCCGGAGACAGTGCTACCTTGTTTACTTTGAATGCTCAACCTACCTTGGTTAGTAAGGTCATAGAGGCACAACGAGGAGACCATGATGTGGAATCAATCCGTGTTAAGATTGAACGTTCATTCGGATCTGAGTGTACGTTAAGATTGAAAGGTTTGAACGTTCATTCGGATCTGAGTGTACGTTACCTAGACCGTTTGTTTGTACCAAAATCTTGTAGAGACGAAGTACTTCGGGAGTTCCATCACTCAGGCCTTGCTGTACACCCGGAAGGCACTAAAATGTATCATGATCTTAGTTGTCATTTTTGGTGGAGGGGTATGAAACGGGATGTCGCTTTATTTGTATCGAAGTGCCTTACTTGTCAACAAGTGAAGGCCGAACACCAAAGACCAGTGGGTTTGTTACAACCCTTACCAATTGTCGAGTGGAAATGGGAGCGTGTTACCATGGATTTTGTAGTTGGGCTTCCTAGAACACAACGAGCAATGACACCATTTGGGTGATTCTTGATAGGTTGACTAAGTCTACCTATTTCATTCCGATGTGCACTAGCGACTCAGTTAAACGCTTGACAGAGTTGTACATTAGAGAGATAGTTCGACTTCATGGAGTCTCTATGACTATTGTGTTGGATAGGGATCCTCGTTTTATTGCCCGGTTATGGCAAAGCCTTCAAGGGACGTTGGGAACTAAGTTGACTCTTAGTATCGCTTATCATCCTCAAACCGATGGACAGTCGGAACGTACCATTCAGATTTTGGAGAACATGCTTAGAGCATGTGTCCTTGATATTAAAGGGCCTTGGGAAAGGCCCTTACCATTGATTGAATTTGCTTGCAACAATAGTTACCAAGTTAGTATTGGGATGGCACCATTTGAGGCCTTATATGACCGACCTTGTAGGTCACCGGTTTGTTGGGCCGAAGTGGGTGATGCACCGTTACTGGGTTCGAAAATTGTTAGAGAGACAACCGAGAAAGTTGTTCTCATTTGGAAGAGGTTAGCTACGGCCCAAAGCGAACAAAAGAGTTATGTCGATAAGAGGAGACGACCTTTATCTTTTGAAGTTGGTGACCATGTATTTCTAAAAATCTCACCAAGGCGGGGTTTGATGAGATTTGGTAAGAGTGGTAAATTATCTCCAAGGTTCATTGGGCCTTTTGAGATCTTAGAGTGAATTGGGGAAGTGGCATACTGGTTACCTTTGCCGCCACAACTTTCGGGAGTTCACAACGTATTTCATGTAGCTATGCTTAGGAAGTATGAACCCAACCCTTCTCATGTGCTTGATTGGGTTGACTTGGAGGTAGATAAGGATGCCTCTTACGAAGAACGACCTGTTCAAATATTAGATACCCGGGAGCAAGTGCTACGGGGCAAAACTATACTGTTGGTAAAGGTGTTGTGGAGACACCATGTGGTTGAAGAAGCAGCGTGGGAACGAGAGGCGGAAGTCCGCTCCAAATATCCGGATTTGTTTGAAAATGCTTAAGTTGCTTTTCTTTGTAATATTCCCTAGTGTTGAGGGAAATGTATTTAAAGTTGTTAACCACATGTTGATATGTGCGTTGTTGTTTTAAGCATAAGGTTGTTGAGAGTTGCCATTACTTTTTGGGAAATTTCATGTTTATGCGTATTTGGGAGGTTGTTGTTAATGAGATAACCATGATGGAAATGGTGGAATTTGGTCGAGAGTTAGTATTGTGATTTGAAAATGAAATAGCGTGGTTTTGATCGCTAGAAACCCCTTTGTTTGGGTAGTTTGATTTGAAATTTCGGGGACGAAATTCTTTAAGGGAGGGAAGGTTGTAGCGATCTCGATTTTGACCCGTCTCTTTGTGGTGTTCTGGGCTGGGTCGAGGGGGCAGCGCCCCTTAACGAGTCTGAGGGCAGCGCCTTGGCGGGGTCGAGGGGTAGTGCCCCCGAAACAAAAATGTAAAATGCATTCAAAGTTGCTTGTCCACTCGAGCGGCTGTTTATACGCTCGAGCGGAGAATGTTTGGTTCCAGAAGTTTGACCTGTCTGCAAAAGTACTGGGAAGGTGTATTCAACGGTCAAGCGGGGCTTTCCACGCTCGAGCGGATCATGTTATATCAGTTCGTGAATATGATATTTCAGATCACTTTTGTATATATATCTCTTTCTCTGAAAACATTTCCTCTTCCTTCTCTCTACATTTCTCTACACAAACTAGATCAAAAACCTTGATTTCTCAAGATCCATTTGAGTTTTGCCATTGCTTCTTCATCAAAGTGGGTTATTATCTCGAGGGCTTCGTTGTGTGCGGTGAAGATCGAGTTTCGACACCGTTGATTTTGGGGTTTTCATCTCATTTTTTCTTCAAAACTTGAGCTAGAGATTTTCTTAGAGTTATATATATATTTTTGCAAGATCTATATGATTTTCGAAATCATCTTTCGATAGCTTTGAAAATTGATTGTTGATTGAAGAAGTCGAGCGATTTTGAAAGTGAGTTTGTCTCTTGTTCTTTTAAAATGATCTTATGGGTTTTGATCTTCATTGATTGAAGAAAAGATGATTTTTGAAAGTTTTCTTTCAAAAGATTTGAGTTGTATAGTTTTGGTGAGAAAACCTAGAATTTGGGAATTTTTTTTTTAAAAGAGACTGAAAATCCATGAATGATATTGTTATATTTATTTTGTGTGTCAAAATAAATGAATGTTTGGAAAATTTCTTATTTATATTTATATAAATGATGAATTTCAGGGAATATGAGAATTGTTGTTCATTTTGAAAATTATTGTTCAAAACGTTGAAATAGTCTTGAAATGACTAATTGTTGAGGATACTTGAGAAGAAGGAATTGTGTTATTTCTTGGATGATGAATTGGAATAAAAGTATTTATATTCATCTTGTGTTATTGGCATAACAATTTATTTGATTACATTAAACTTTGAAAGTTGATTTGAAAACTTGCATTGAGAAAAGAATACTGAGAAACAAGTTTTCATGAAATGGTTTTGGGATAATACGTTGGTAAGTCTTGATAGGTGGTGTAGATGATATTGAATAAGTTGGCCTGAGAGTTCGGGGTGAAAGACCGAAAACCCGCGCCGATAGGTGTCGAGCTTTCCAGTTAATACCGGTAAAAATGACAATTTGGTAGTACTTGTATAGTCTACTTGTAGACACCGACCTAGGGATTACCAGAGTCGTATTTACCGCCCTTGAAATAAATTGTTAAGTTTTGAACAATTGAAATTGCATGACATCATTGAGCATGATGGTTTTCAAGAGATGAAAATGTGATTTATCTTCAAAAAGGGTATAGCATGGCATGTGCATTTCATCTCTTGAGACTTGTATAAAATGTCTATACTTTGTTAAGGATTTCCTACTGGGCTTTATGCTCAACCTACGGGATTTTTGTACAGGAAAAGATGTGGTGCCTAACTAAAGGCGAGGAAATGTGTATTGAGAGTGTGAGACTCTCATTTTGCTGTGACTCTATGTGTAAGCCAAGGGCTGTATGTGTGTGGGTTTGAATAACTGTTTTGTGCAACCAGGCCCAAGCCTTGGAAACTTGTAAAACCTTGGGGGTATTTATTTGTTTATTTACTTGTTGTTGGATTAATGTATTGTTGCATGAAGAACTATTGTATCATGTAATGTAAGTTTGGGGATTTATATTCAGTTTTCCTTGAAAGAGTCATGATTGTTGTGTTATCATTTGGGCTAGAAATTTGGGGCGTTACAGAGAGGGTTCTGGAGAAGAACTGAGAGAGAGAGAGAGAGAGAGAGAGAGCTCAACATCCATGGAATTTGAAGACAAAATTTAAGAAGAAGGACTTGAAGAGATTTAAGGGAAAAGCAAGGATTTGAACTAAGTTATGGAAATCTATCTTGAATCCTTATGATTAATTCATCAATTTCTTGAAATCATAAAGAAATTTGAAGATTTGAAACCCATTTGAGTTAGGGTTTTGTGTTATGTGTTTAATTGAGCTAAATTTAAGAAATTAGAACTTGGGTCCTTTGATTTTGCATGATTGGAGTTCAATCTTGTGAATAATATATGGAATGAAGTCTAGATTGTCCATACAACAAGATTTATGCAAGGATCAAGTGTGTTTGTGGGTTATGGTTTGGAACTCTTAAGATTATGAAAGATGAGATATTGATTTTGAACTTGAGGCAAAAATTGATGTGTTTGAGATGAGATTACACTTGAATACTGTTGGGTTATCATGTTTTTGAGTTGGTTTTACATGAATTTGGGCTTGATAATTGGGTAGGAAGATTACACCTTGAAGCATTTTCAGACTTGGTAAAAATACCCAGAACCACACGTGTAGCTGGGAGCCCTGCACGTGCGGAAGACAGGGTTAAATAGGGCAGCAGATTCTGAAATAAAAGCATGTGCGGTGAGGACTTCCACACGTGTGACAGTCAGAAGGAAATTTTATCTGTTTCTTTTGGCTTTCTGAACATGTTTTTGACTACATGTAGATCCTTTGGGGAGGTATAAGACATGTGAAATTCCATGAAAACTAATGTAAATGTATAGCGAAAGAGTATGGGAAATGAATATGAGATGATGAATGTGTTATGTAATTGTGTTTGTAGGTCAAGACGACGACATTGCCTAACTGTTACCAGAAGCCCATCACTGTGAGTAATAGTATAGTAAAGATATGTTTTTCATTATCTATTTTGATTTATGTATGACATGATCCTTTAAATATTGTATTTTGTCAAAATGCACAAGTTTCCAAGAAATGTGAAATAAGTTATGAACAAGAAATGTGAATTGTTTATAATATGATATGGTGGGCCCAAGGCCGTTCCGTTTATCTATTCCGTTTAGGCTATGACATGATATGAATTGTTCAGTCTTTAAGACCTATTGATTTCTGGTACGGAACAAAGTTTGTACAGAACTAAGTGCTATAGTGGGAGTTACCTCTAGAATTTGAACGAGTCACCTCTTGGGTCCATACATACATGAATTGGGCCCAAAGAGAGGTGAAGACATCTCGATGTTCCATCTACTCCATGATAACATACAGTGACATGATTTGATACGTTTGGACCTGAGGTCGTTCTGAACAGCTGTTATCATGTGATTGGGCCTGAGGCTGTTCTGATAAATATTGGGCCTGAGGCCATTTTGTGGACCCGAGGTCGTTCTGTAAATGTGATTTAAGAAAAATATAAGTTTATATTATTATACTTACTATGATGTTGGGCTCATTCATTTAAACCTCTTTACCATATTATTACTCATTGAGCTGCGCTTACTCTGCATTTTATATATATGTAGGTGATCAATCTGGAGACTAACCTTAGGCCAGCCTCAGGAGTGCTTTTGTGGATCTGTTATGTCAAGCCACCCAAGATACGCCTCTATGTCGAGGCTTTAATTTTGTATTGTTAGAGTTTTGTGTTTTATTGAGTCTTGTGCATATGTGTGTGAGATATATAAGATTTGTATATGAATATAAATTACTAGTGTATCTGCATGTTTTAATTATTCCAGTTATCATGCATGCACAAGCTTAATGGACATTATTATTTGTTTTGCTTCCGCTTTAGGTCTCGATATGATTTAATATTTTGAAATTTTGTTTTGTGGCCGAAGTTAATCTAGGGTTACTGGCTGGTCATGATCAAAACTTTTAGGGGTGGGTTTGGGTTGTGACAAATCCAAACCAATCTATTTAAACACGGATTGGATCGGTTTAGGACCAAGGATTCACATAATTAAATAATAAAAAAAAATTAGGAAAGGGCAACTCATACACTAAACAAAATGTAAATTGAGAATTATTTTTTAGAATTCACATGTAATGTGAGAAAAAACATTGATCTACACATTTTTTGTTTTATTTTTTAGAATTCACATAAATTGAGAATTATTGTGTATCTATTAGTTATCTTATTTTTAGCATTATAAAAAGTCAAATGAGACTAGTTGTAGTTTATTTTATTTTAGCATTACAAACAAAAAATATATATAATTAACTTAGAGCATGAGACTTTCTTCATAACGAAATTAGAAAAGGACAACACATACACTAAACAAAATGTAAATAAGTGCACATTAGATTGATTCTACATGTCGGGGATTTTATAACAAAACAAATGACGAATCGCATAGTACAGGTAATCAAATATCAAAACCTTTGTGTCTATCATGATAAGGGTTAACACAAAACAAACAAGGAGCTCAAAATAAATAAGAAAAGTGGCTAAGAAGGCTCCTAGTTCACCATCAAGAATATAGCCTTGGGCAAATACAGTAGCAGAAAAGCCTATGGAGTAGATAATTGTAATGCAAGAAATAATGTTTTTCAATGGTATCGCCATATGAAAATCATTGGTGTCAAACCGCGATAGCTGAATCAACATCAGAGTTGCCAAGGAGTGAAATACGAAGAAAAGGGCTAACCCGATGTACACCATGAAGAACTATATTTCTTGCCGTTTGGTTTTGAGAAGTATAGGTATGCCGGTGTTTTGACCAAAGCCTCAAAGGAGGGTAAAGAGGGCTGCAAAATTGATTGTGCCGATAGGAATAGCAACAGTTTTTAAGTTGTCACTGTTGGAAAATAATGGTTTTTCGGCAACTTTAATTCGAAATTAAAGTGGGACCCAACCGCCGATTGAGGTGGGTTTAAGTGGTTTTGTATTCTTTTAAGTGAGAAGATTGCAATGAGCCAAAATCATTGAGTTGTGAATGAGAATTGTCTCATAAAGTGAGCATCAATAAAATTGGGCTTAGATTTGGACTTAGTCTTAGTTTGGACTGGGCCTAAGCTTGTGCTTATGCTTGTTCATGTATTGGGTTTGGTCTTGGACTTGGACTTGGACTTAATCTTGAGTTTGGGCTAAGCTATGTTGTGTTGGGCTTAGCTTGTGCATGTGTTTGAGAATTGGGCTTGGATCGGGTTGTAACCTAACATTAGTATATATTTTGTGACCCATCTAGTTGGTTTATTCAAACATCATTATATACATATTTATTTGTATATATTAAGCACATGGGAGGTTTACATCTTTGTAACTCTCATCTTTTGACGATGGAGTTGATGATCATATTAGTGGCCATAGGTTTTCAACCTTTGTAACTTTAGCCTTAATGGCTAGAGTTGATGGCCTTGGTTAATTGCATTTAATGGCCCTATTGATGTATAGCCTTTATGGCTAGAGATTCCCCTACTTGTATAAATAGAGGTCTTTCTCGTCCAACTTGGTATGGAAATTTTAAAGAGATTTTTTTATGAAAAATGGAGATGGTGTTTTTGAGATAAAAAGTTGGAGATGATTTTTTACACCAAAGAAAATTTTTCCTATCTTCTTTTGCTAGCCCCTTCTTTGGTTCTTGTTAAAGAGAGTGCATCCATTGTCAAGTTCGCCGAAACAATTTAGAAGGTGCTTCTGCATTAGCAGGTTTCAACCGTCGTATCTTGGGAGACAGACACCGGTGTACCTCTAGCATCCATCAGGAGGCGATGAATCTGTTTTAAAGAAATTGTCTAGTGCAGGCTTCGGTTTGCTTCTTTTCTTATCAATTGTTTTGAAATTTTTTAATATTTAGTTTACAAAGATGAGTTCTAATCTTTAGTTATCCATGCTAATAATTTGTTCTATTCATAATGTAATCTAATTCATTTCTGTATTTTTAGTTGGGTCATTTATTTTGTATTTCATCCTTCAAATAAAATAAATTATTTTGTCATTTCTATTTAATTTATTTTATATATTTTTCTTGTATTATTATGGAAAAATACCAACAGCCACTCACGTGTTTGGAGTCTTTCTCAGCTTCTTCTCGTAGAGTTGCGTGATTTTCTTCGAATAGTTCCTTTGCTGCCTTTCCATCAGAGTTTCGAAGATGCCATAAATGTGGATATGAGTCATTTTTTACACGCCATTGGAACAAAAATTTAAATGATTTAATTAAAATCCTTAATTAATGTTTAATGTTGTTATTTTAAAAGCAAGAGCAGTGATTGTTACCTTAAACCATAGCACATCCCAACTCATCTGGTTAACTACTCCGACACTTCCTCGCTTCACTCTAACATGAAAATCAGTGTTCCATCGACCATTAACATCATCTACCAATTGATTTCCTGCTAGTCTAGGAGGAGACCTAGTAGGATTTCTCACGTACGTGGCCAGATACAAGATAGTGTTCCTTCGAAAATCAATATCTGCTAACATCCTGTCCTTGTAAGCAACAAAATTCAGCAAGTAATCATAGATAAATTTATGCTTTTGCTCGACCAATATGTGTAGTATGTTCCTCTTATTCTCATCAAACGAATCTGCAGCTTTTGGATATTTGTTTAGGATTGCCATTACCACCTCAAGAATGCCGAACCTCATTGCCTATAAAAGTGGGTCTTGTACCCTATTCCTCCTTCTAATTGAGCTTGCTTCAGAATCTGTATGAATATAATGACTACAATCTTCTTTTTCGATCAATTTATTTGCTAGAATCAAGGCAAGTACATGCTTTTGTTTTGCATAATCAATTTTTTTCAACAAATAAAAACTCGACAAAAGTGAGAAATTTTAAGCATGGTGGAAGAAAAAGTATAATGTGAAATATAATTCAAATCCTATATTAGAAAGGACACAATAACGAACTCAAATTTTGAATGTTATATGATATATCATGAATGTATTGGCATCCATCTTGTAATAGGGGTTAACTTGAGCCCACTAAATTAATTGGGCCCAATCGAAGCCCAATCGAAAAGCCCAAAAAATTGGTGAGCTTGGAGAAATTATTGCCAAATAGGCCCAAGTGAATTCTATTGAGCGGGCCCACAAGAAAGCCAACAAATTGGGCCGAAGAAGAACCATCAAGCATATATCTCTAAAGAGAGTCCAACAAGCCCATTCGAGGAGGCCCACATCATATAGTCGTTTGAGGAGGTTAACTGTTACTTTCAGAAAAGATGAAACCCTTGAAGGAGATCCATTCTCCGAGGTATTGGCTTAGTCTTGAAAGGGTTCGAAACCACGAACCTAGAGACCTATTTGAGCTTGGACTCGAAAGGTTTGGATCCACGAACCTAGAGATCCGAAGCGCTTGGCTTCAAACAAATTCGAACGCAATCTAGAAGTCACTCCGTTAATGAATCCCAAAACCATGGGCGTGACGGAGTCCGAACAAAGGACCCGATCCCGAAGATGATGAGTAAAAATAAATTCACTCTTCGGTTAAACTAGCCTATGCTCGGGTCGAGGTGGCATGATGTAGGGGGTCCCTAAGACTCGGCAATATTTGCGGTAGGGCGTTCTCTTAAACTAACCCTGACCTTTCTGTGGTAAGGAGTCCTCTGGGACTACCCCTGACCCTTTGGGATGATTGGCGATCATTGGTTTGGTATGGCTAAGAAGAAGGGTTCGCTGAGAGGTTGATCTCCTTTTCGGGATTTTCCTCGTCCTTGGAGAGGTCACCTTTTCGGACAAGGTAGTTAGAGAGAATATTTCCCATTTGCCTTGCACATGGGCTCCATCCTACATCATAAGGTGTCTATAAATAGCACCCACCCATGGCTTCATAAGGGATGGATTTTGGAGAGACAATTTTTGGGAGAGAACTAATTTCCCTTCTCTATTATCTACCTTGAGAGTGAAAGTGGGAGATCCATGAGAGAGCCTTACCATTATTCTCTCTCTAACTACTTTGCCTTCTTCTTCACCTAATCTCTTATCTCCATCATCTTTTTGTTATTATGTGTCTAGTTGAGACCGTTGAAGAATCTAAGCCTCTCACCATTTCTAGAGAATTTGGGTTTTCCGGCGATCTTCGAAGATCTTTAGATTTTTCGGCGGGCCTTCGAATTTTTGGACAACATTCTTGAACCCTCTCATACATTTTGGCGATTTCATTGGAGAGGCAGATTGGTTAATGGTGGCAACAGATCCAAAACACGTACAACACTGGCAAAAATGGTAGATAATGAGACTTGCCAATAAGGCTCTTCCAATGGTGGTGATGAGAGGACTCAAGTTCAAGACCCACCTCTCATCCTTGAAGCCATTCAAGGACTCCAACACACTTAACAAGAGATTCTCATGACCCTTCAGAATCTCACCCACACCATGTTGGCGATGGGTTCGAATTTCGCACCACCAGCAACAAATGGAGGTCAAGTCAACGTTGGCAAGCATCAATAACTTCATGGTGATGTTGGGAATGGTTAAAACCATCAAGACCCACCCCAATTCTCCTTGAAGTTGCTCAAACTGGTGTGCAAAATCAAGTGCTAGGAGAAACAAGTCATGGCCAACCTGTGGCCTATGGAGCCCAAAATCACACACCCGGAGGATTAAGCCATGGTTCATCGGTGGTTGGAGGAGTTTCCGACGTGATGAATGGTGTTCCAGTGGTGATGGAAGTTCAAGGAAGTTCAAGGAAGGCCCACGAAAATTTTTCTACAAAATAGTACTCCACTTATGCCTAATTTTGTTCCACCGATTGTAAATTCTACTCATGTACCGAGCCAGCCTCCTTTGGCTCCAACAACGGCTTTCCAAGCCCAACCGGATATAGCCGTGGTGTGCAATGGACTTTATGGGACCCAATTCAATGTCACATCACCAAATAGCTTGCCCATAGGTGCGGATGTCCAATATCATCATGTGTCTTCATCGATAGTGAATTCTCAGCACCCAAATGGCCAAGTCGCTCCAAGCTTGGTCTTTAGGTCTACAAGTCGCTCCAAGCTTGGTCTTTAGGTCTACAAGACAAGTTCTGGGAATACCACCATCAAGTTCTCTCCCTCAACAATATCTCACTCTCCCTGATGTGTAAGCCATGTTCAATCTCGAATAGGGCAAGAGGACTTTACCCTCTTTGCCTGATCCGGATGTCAAGCCACCATACCTTATCGAGATGTTGAGTTATCCATACCCGGAGGGGTACACTATGCCGAAGTTCATCAAATTCAATGGCAAACAAGGAAATGCTTGAGAATATGTTGTTCGGTTCATCGAGACTTTGGGGATTCATGGTTCAAATCATGTCCTTCGGCCGAGAGAATTCTCCAAGTCCCTCACCGACCGAGCATATAGTTGGTACATGAACTTGGCCCCAAACTCTATCCGAAGTTGGGAGGAGATGGTTAACAAATTCCACACCAAATTCTTTCAAGTGGCCGAGAAAATGACCACACTTACCCTGTGTAAAGAAAAGTAGCGGGAGGGTGAAGACATTCTCGAATATGTGAATAGGTTCCAAGACAAAGCCATGGACTGTCACGAGGCTGTAAAGGAAAACTACTTGGTCCAAATCTATGCTGAAGGGCATTGAATGGGTACAAGATGCTTCTTGTTAATCATAAGATATCCACCTTCTCGGCACTAATTGAAGCATCTCAGAACATCAACATACCTCAGTCTTAGGAGATCGGGTTCGAGACTAGTTATAAAACCAGCTTCAAGTCATCCCGAGGACCTTCTGTCGTTGTAGCTTCTGTGTCTTTTACCCGAAAGTCGCAATGGGAGGGATTCATAGGGCAGAAGAGGAAGAGCTACGAAGATGACACTCCTTTTTCATGTAGTATTGAGGAGGTGAAGGCCTTAGTCAAAGAATGGGTGGCAGACAGGGAATTGAAGTTGCCTCATATTGAAGAGCTTTTTCTGAAGAAGGATCGCAAGGGCCCTAATTATTGTGTTTTCCACCGATCACTAGGACATCCTATAGAAAAGTGTTGAACGCTTAAAACGATCTTTAGAAAGAAAGTCGAAGCAGGTGAGCTAAAGTTCAAAGAACAGGGGCTCCATGAAATCCTAGAAAACGTGGCTACGATGGCGTATAACAGGCTAATGATTGAAACAATTGAAAACTCGGAGGATCAAGAGCACTCACTCAAAGACACCCTTGAGCCAGAGGATGAAGATCACTCCTTCAAAGACGCCTTTGAGCTAGAATGCGAGGAAGTTTCTTATAGTGAACCTTTCAATCAAGAAGGAAGAGTTGGTTACGAAGCATCCTTTAATCCAAGAAGCAAGTATCATGTTTGTATCCCATCCTACTTTAATAAGACTGATGAGTTGGTTAACTATGAACCATTGAGGATAGAGAAAGATCCGGATCACTATGTAAAGACTCTCTAGGATAACATCAAGTTCAAACAGTTCGATCAGCTCAGGTTTTCCGAGGAAGCGAGCACTGAAATTACCAAGTCCATTATCAACATTGCCGAGGCATACCATGAGAGAGGTGTGACAGTTGAGGGATTTATTCCGAGAAAAGCAAGAGAGCAGACTAGTGCTATAATCTTTTCTAAGGCAAATCGAAAGTACCATTTTCTACACAACTGACCACTCTATGTGACCGCTTACATCAATGAGGTTAAGTTCTAGAGGGCTTTGTTAGATAGTTAAGCTTCCATCAGTATCATGACCTAGGCAACTCTAGAGAAAGCCAGGATTGACTTTGAGACAAACTATCACATTATCTTAGGGAGGACTTGGATGCACAAGTATGGTGTTGTGCCTTCAAGTTATCATCAATGTGTCAAAGCTAAGTGGGGAAATGAGACAATGACTATAGAGGGTTCAGAAAGACTTTTTGGTACATGTGAGCCTTAGTACTCAGATGACAAACCAAAGGTCAAGTCAAGCAAACAACTGTTGTCCTATCTTTCTTTTTTACCCAAAGGCTTTTTATCCCTCGGAAGATGATGAAGATCCGAGAGGGAGGCAAGACGGTGTACTACTTATGAAGGTGTGGGGGGTTAGTTTCTCCCATAGCTGGCCCCGAGTTAAAGGAAGAACCTCCCGATGAGGGCATAGTGTTAAAGCCTAAAATGGCTCTAGAAATGTATGCAAGATGGACCAAAGCTGTAACTTGAGCAACTAGTGAAAGCTTTCCAAATGACCTCGCAACTCTAGGGGCAAAGGTCAACATTCCATAGAAGAAGTCTATCTATGACATTTACAATTTGTATTTACTGCATTGTCCAAGAAGTTTTATCTTTCTTTCTTATGTTATGAAGAAATTTATTTCCTCCATATTGTGTATCTCCATTAAAAGTTTATTTTCTCTATATTGTGTATCTTCATTATGTTATGTTGCTTGAAGACTGTTTTCATTTTTCTTTGTCACCCCTCAACGAAGAAAGATAAGTAGTAGACTCGATTTTCCACCAAAAAGGATCTTTCTTGTTGAAGTAGAGTGTGTGCTCCCACTCGGACTTCCGAAGAACAACCCTTACTTCTATCAGTGCAAGCTTTGAGGATCTTTCTTGTTGAAGTAGAGTGTGTGCTCTTACTCAAACTTCCGAAGAATAGCCCTTACTTCCATCAGTGCAAGCTTTGAGGATCTTTCTTGTTGAAGCAGAGTGTGTGCTCTTACTCAAATTTCCGAGGAATAGCCCTTGTTTCCATCAGTGCGAGCTTTAAGGATCTTTCTTGTCGAAATAGAATGTACTCCTACTTGGACTTCCGAGGGACAACCTTTGCTTCCACTAGTTTCCAAAGTAGAGTGTACTTCCACTCGAACTTCCGAAGGATAGATTTCGCTTCCATTGGTTGGCGAAGAAGAGAGTGTATATCCACTCGAACTTCCAAGGGACAGTTTTGCTTCCGCTCGGACTTCCGAGGGACAATCTTTACTTCCGTTAGTGTGAGCTTGGTAGACTCGGTTTCCTACCGGAAGGGATCTTTCTTATCGAAGTAGGGTGTGTACTACTATTTAGACTCCTAAAGAACAGCCTTACTTCCACTTGGACAACCCTTGTTTTCATTAGTGTAAGTATTGAGGGTCCCGGGGTAGTGGATTTTGTATAAGAATTCATTCGCCTGAAATAACAAAGCTGACAAACAAGACAAATGCAGAATTCAGAAATAGTGGTTCAATTTATACGAGCAATATCAGGAAGTGGAACTTAACATTTGACAAGGCCTTATTTTGTTTATCAACACTAAGAATCTACCAATATCAAAATTACCAGCAGCTCGTGGATTACAAGGCTATATTCTCCTTTAACAAACATATTTCAAACAATTCAAGCAACGTCCCGATGTTGAAGATTTATTTATATCCAGTCCATCAATGAAAGTCCTGAATCTCAAGCAAGGGTTTCAAGGTGTATATACTCAAAGCTAGTTAAAGAAACACAAGACCAAATTCAACAAAAGCAATAGCTATTTCAAGATAGAATTACAAGTTCTCAGAGCATTAGACAAAATGTGACAGTATGATTATGAGTTCTACAACAACAGCAATATTGCTCTCCTTCTTAACAAGATGATTTCAAATTTTGATTTCATAAACTTTGGGGTTTTGTACAAATTAAGCATTCCAGGTTCCAACTCCAAAGTCATAATGTCAGGCCCAACAAAAAAAATATAACATATATATATATAGACTGAGATTAATAGAGCCAGTGCTAGGGACAGCCAAGACAGGTCGGCAACAGTGCATATAGCTTGTACAAGCAGTAAGCGAGAAGGATGCTAGACAGAACAACGCCGCGTTGAGTCGACGACATGGTCTGTGCTAGATAGTCACGGCTAGAACCAACGGCGGTGGATCTCAGTGGGTGCGAAAGCAAGATCGAGATCTGTATGTTCGGAGCTTTGAAAAATGTTGCTAGGCAAAGATGGAACACCGATGACGAGCTGTACAATGCCTAGACAAGACCACACGTGTCACGTTGAGTGGACGACATGCACGGTCAGCGTTGGACAGTCGAGGCTGAAAGCAATAGTGATGTCGCAAGAGAGTTGGTGTCGGCATTGGTCAGCAACAATAGCAGCGGTGTGCAGGCTCGAGTGAAGCAAAGAAGAAACGAAGCAAAGCTCTAATATGTGAGGGAAAAATGTTGGGCATCTATTTTCTTGATTTGCAGAAGAGAAAGAAGAAAAAAAAGTTTGGTAAAAAAAGGATAAGGACTAGAGTTTTGTCCTTTGTGTGGAGCAAAAAACGTGATTCTATGGTCCCTCAGATGTGAAATATAATTCAAATCCTATATTAGAAAGGACACAGTAACGAACTCAAATTTTGGATATGATATGATATATCACGAATGAATTAACATCTATCTTGTAAGAGGGGTTAACTTGAGCCCACTAAATTAATTGGGCCCAACAAAGCCCAAAGCCCAAAAAATTGGTGAGTTTGGAGAAATTATTTCCAAAATGGGCTGAAGTGAATTCTATTAAGCGGGTCTAGAAGAAAGCCAACAAATTAGGCCGAGGAAGACCCATCAAGCATATATCTCTAAAGAGAGTCTAACAATGTAGCACTCTGTGCTTTCTGTTATAATGGAACTATAGTTGACTCTTTGATTATCTTGATTTAGAACCTTCTTAGTTGATATTTGAGCATTGGTAGAGGTGTTACCATAGTGGTTGGGTGAGATTGAATTAGAAACTCCAAATTTGAATAATTGTTATTGAGTGGTTTTCACTCTTCCATCATTTTCTCTGTCCACACTTTGAATCTTGATGTAAGAATAGAACCATTGAAAAGATTACTTCTGGGGCTTCAATTTGGGTACAAGAACGGCCCTAAACAGAGTCCGGACGAGAGAGTTATACCTGTTTGAAGTTTGCGAGTGTGTGTTGTGTGCATAGTTTGCTCGAGCGCAACTTTCTTCGATCGAGCGAGCCATAGACCCTTCCAGCTCTGTTTTTCAAAATTGTTTGAGATACTAGAAGCCTCGATTCTTTGCTCGAGCGCAACTTTCATCACTCGAGCGAATTGTTTAAAATCATATCTTTAAAAGTCACTTTTTTGGTCAAATCTCTTCACTTTTCACTCCTCTTTCTCTCTCCTTCCGCCATTTTTGAGTTTTCAAGCTTTTTAGCCTTGATTTCATCTATTTCTACACATCTTTGACCCCTAGTTCCATATACCAAAATATAGAGCTCGACGAGGGCTTCCATTTAATCTGAGCGGATCTTGTTTTCGTTGAAGTTGGATATTCGAGCTTCTTCTCTTCATTGCTTGAGGTAGGGATTTTTTTAGTCCTTTTCAATACCTCATCTATAGATAGATATGTGGTAGACTTTATTGCATGAAAATCACATCCATTATGGATTTCTTTGAAAGTCATGAAAAGGAGATCTAGGGTTTGTTATTTGTGAATGAGATTGTTAAATTGATTGTTGTTTGGGTTAATTGAGAAGTAGTCTAACATGTTTATGTTAAAAGGGAGAAAAGGCCCTAATCTAATATTTTTACTTGGTGAATTAAAATGGGGTAAAGTTGAATAATGTTTGTAAATTGTTTTTTATGGATTGTGTAAATGTAGTAATAGCTAAAAAGGAGAATTAACTATGGCATTGGAATTATTTTGGATTGATTATATTAAGTTGAGTTGGGCTGTGATTTTGATATCCATGGATTTAGTTTTGGGAAATGAAAAGAATGGATTTGGGATAAAGAGTGGAGTATGTAAACTTGGAGAATAAGAGAATTGAATTTTGAAAAGAAAGAAGGAAATCATAACACGATGTGAATTTCACAAATGAACTTGAGGTTGGATTACGAATATTTTATTTTACTATTGTTATTGTTGGATTTAAAATCTCATGAGAGTTGGATTATTATAATACGTGTGCTGAGTACATACATTTAGAGATTTTTCCCTTGGTCAACGATGGATGATGACATTGTTGTGTTGAATAGTTTATATGCATGCATTACAGTTGTGTTAGTTGTACTTTGTCATGTTGTGCAACGTATACTACGCTAAGAATGAGAGGTACCATTACCTTCCAGCTAGTGCCTAGAGAATTAGTTGCGCTTAGAAGGAGAGGTACCAGTACCTTGCAGCTAGTGCCTGAAGAACTTGGCAGAGGTACCATTACCTTCTAGTCGGTGTCTGGCAAATTGGCATTTCATTATGGAAAGGTGCATCCTTGGCTTATCGTGCTTAAGGCAGGTAGAACAAAGCTTATTTATCATTATTATCTCAGTGTACCTGTGTATATCATGCGTTGTGACAGTTATGGTTCAGGAAGGCCAAGTTGTCTCATATGTTGAGTAGATAGTTGTTGGGTGCTTATTGTTTTCGTTTTTCACGTTAGATGTATATATGCATATTTAAACGTGTTGGAAAATGATGTACACCATGTATTGCGTTTGTAAATAATGTGAAGGAAATCAGAGATTTATGAACATGTTTCAAACTCCAAAACGAAATAGTTGTTATGAGATTTTTTGAAATGGGAAATGAAAAGGAAATGTGAATTGTTTGTATTGTTGAAGAAATTGAATAATTTTGGGAAAAGTGCTTATGTAAATATTCTTTGGTTATAAATCGTCAAATTATTTATATAGTATGAGACTAAGCATTCATGATCATAGCTATTTGTATATTGTTATTGTTTAGGATCATGTTGGGATCCCTACTGGACTTTATGTTCATTCTACGTTGCTGACCCTTTTTCAGGTGAACGTCGAGAAGTGTTTCAAGATGGATGATCTTTTTTTATCTGTTGGCCATGGGGCCTTTTATTTGTTGGCGGAACGCCATTATTGTAAAAGGGTTGGACCCTTCCTTTTATATGTACTGATGTAAGCCTACAGCCAACTTATTCAATTGTAACTTATGTTGTATTCATTATATATTCGAATGAGAGAACCTTTATTTAATTGTCCTTATTAATGTATTGAAGTTTCAAACGTTATCTTTGAAATTGTAATATGACGAAGGATTCGGTAATGATATCCATGAATTTAAAAGTGGGGCATTACAAACAAGTCCATTCGAGAAGGCCCAGATCATACAGGCGTTCGAGGAGGTTAACCATTGCTTTCAGAAGAGATGAAACCCTCGAAGGAGATCCATTCTCTGAGGTATTGACTTAGTCTTGAAAGGGTTCGGAACCACGAACCTAGAGACCTATTTGAGCTTAGACTCAAAAGGGTTTGGATCCACGAACGTAGAGATCCAAAGCACTTGGCTTCGAACAGATTCAAATACAATCTAGAAGTCGCTCCGTTAATGAGTCCTAGAACACTTGCGAGCTTGGAGCTTTCCGGGATCTAGGCACTAGAACCATGGGCATGACAGAGTTCAAACAAAGGACCCGATCCTGAGGACGGTGAGTGGAGATAAATTCACTCTTCGGTTAAACTAGCCTATACCCAGGTTGAGGTGGCACGATCTAGAAGGTCCCTGAGACTCGACAATATTTGTAGCAGGGCGTTCTCTTGAACTACCCCTGACCCTTCTGCGGCAGGGTGTCCTCTGGGACTACTATTGACCCTTTTGGGATGATTAGGGATCATTTGTTAGATGTGGCTAAGAAGAAAGGTTCGCCAAGAGGTTGATATCCTCTTTAGGGTTTTCCTTATCCTTGGAAAGGTCACCTTCTCTAACAAGGTAGTTAGAGGGAATATTCTCCATGTGCGTTGCACATGGGATCCATCCTATATCATAAGATGCCTATAAATAGCACCCACCCATAGCTTCACAAAGGATGGATTTTGAAGAGACAAGTTTTGGGAGATAACTAATTTCCCTTCTCCATTATCTACCTTGAGAGTGAAAGTGGGAGATCCATAAGAGAGCCTTGCCATTATTCTCTCTCTAACTACTTTGTCTTCTTCTTCAGCTAATCTCTTATCTCTATTATCTTTTTGCTATTGTGTTTCTAGTTGCGACTGTTGAAGATCTAAGAATCTCACCATTTCTAGATAATTCGGGTTTTCTGGCGATCTTCGAAGATCTTCAGATTTTCTGATGGGCCTTCGAATTTTCAGACAACATTTTTGAACCCTCTCATATACATCTTAAACCAATTAATTCCTTGGTGGCAAATTTAAGTCTATTCAAAATTTGAATCTCAAATTTGCTCATAGTTAGATTGAGGGATGGAGGTCCAATATTATAGAGAAGTCTGGTTTTTTGTTTTTGTTTTTGTTTTTATTTTCTTTTAAAGAAAAAAAAAATAAATATCCATTAAAAAAAGAAAAAGAAAAAAAAAGAAGGGTATGATGTAGATTGAAACTTGTGGTGTAGGTCATACCAGAATAAATATGATCCATGTATATTTTATTTTTAAGTTACTTTTTTGTATTTTTTTTTTTTTGATCAGCAAAGAAAAATTTCACTTAACAGCATGAAATTAAAGGTACAGGAAGATGACATGCATCGAGAGAGATTTGAAAAGTATAAAAATACCCCTACTACTGCTACTCGCATCCATACAACCAACCCCTTAGCCTCTCAATTTTTAAAACAAAAAAGTTAAGAAGGACTTAACTATAAAAAAAATACAAGAAACCCCACATAATCAACCCACCAAAACACCCAAAACAAACTAAATTAACTAAACCAACACCCAAGCTGCCCGAGCCACCCAAACTAAAGTCTAATCACCAACCCACTCTGCCAAGACCCACACCTCTGCAGCTACAACTCCCAAAGCCCTCACCACCCACGCCTACGCTGCTGCCCACGCCACCCCTAAGCTGCTGCAACTCCCAACTCCCAAAGCCCACATCGCCAGAGCTGCTGCACCACCTCACCAACCACACCTACGTTGCTAAACCGGCCGAGAAAACTCCATAGCCAACACTGGAAAAAAACTCGATGCTGCTGCACGTCCATAACTCACCCACAGATCAACTCCCACCAGGTCTTCTTCTTACTCACACCTCTTCTTCTTACTCACACCCACTGCAGATCCACGCACTGACCAACTGCCGGGACACCTCCAAACATTAGGAAAAACTTCACCCCTCAAACTCCCACTCGAAGAGGAGCGCTCGAATGAAAACCAGACAGATCTGGATCGACTACGACACCCATGTTTCCGCCCAAACAAAGCATCGATACTTCTCCCCCAAATCTGAACCAGAGTTTATCCCTCAAGCTCCTACTCGCAAAAGAGCGCACGAATGAAGATCATGGACAACCCTTGATAAAACAGTTAAACCGGGCCCCGAAACACCAAAAACAAAGACTACCGCAGCAACACAAACACACCTAGGTGGGAAAAATGGGGGAATCAAGTTTATTGAAGGAAAAAACTAACAAGCAAACGCCGGAAGAAGAACAAGCTAGGCCAGCCGACCACCATAGCCAAAGGCGGCGGCCGGCCCGCCCAAAAAAAAGGCCTGGGGCGGAGGTTTTTAGAGAGAGAGAGAGAGAGAGAGAGAGAGAGAGAGAGAGAGAGAGAGAGAGAGAGAGGTGTACAAAGTAACAGATGATAACTGAGGTACTTTTTTGTATTGATATCCAGAAAAAGGTTATCAGGTAGTTTGGCTTCTCTACGTTTTTTGAGACTTACAACTTTCCCACCCTCAAATTTTTACTCGAATTTTACTTTGATCTATCATCTTTTAATTGTAATAATTAAGCCATGAAGTAATGACATTTCAAAACAAGTGTTGTATCCGTGTCAGATACACGAACACTTCGGGAACACAAGGACACTTCAGGGACAAATATGGGACACACCATATGGTGTGTCCCCTTATTTAATTAATTTATTTTCAGAAGACACTTTGGGGATACACTAGGAACATGCCAAGTTATCTTTGTTTTTATTATTATTTTATTTAGTGTTTTTGATGTTGAATGTTTATTATTATTATTTTTTTTATAGATTTAAATAATTAATAGATCATCCATATATATATATTATAAGTGTTAATTTAAAAGTATTTTAAAAAAAAATAGAAATAGAATTAGTTTTTATTAGCATTAATTGTTTATGGATGTACCATAAATATAGATAACAAATAAAAATATATTTTATAGCCATATTCCCGCCGTATCTGTATCCCTATTTTTTTTTTTAAATTATCGTATCCTGTGTCCATATCCATGTCCGTATCCGCACTATATATGTGTCTATACTTCTTAGCAATTAAATCTTCAAACTTTAACCTATATTTCAATGTTGCTCTGCCATCATCCTAACTTTCAAAGTTAGTAATAGTTGAAATATGAGAGACGAAAGTGAGCAAATGCTAGAGGGCAAAAAGTTTGATTTTTTTCCCTCTTTAATGCTCCTAAAATGTTGCTCATTAGCACTTTCCTTTCAAAATTTGAATAGTAAGTAACAGGGCATCTAAATTAAAACACAAGGACTTAGTTGTTGTAGCTAAAGAATCATAGTGAAATTCAAATAAAAAATCGAAGGTAAAAAATGTAATTTCCTCTCTCTTTTGATAAATTGAAGGGAAAGAAAGTAATTCAAACTCGTAATCTCCTAATAAAATACACATTTTTCTTTATTTTTATATATACTATCGATTGCATGCAATTCAAATAAATAAAAATAAAATAAAATATTTATTATATACTATATGTCACTCAAGTAATTATTACTTGAAGTCTTAAATTCATGTCTCACTCTCTTCTCTATCCATTTTTGTTTTAATAGAGAAATTGACACTTATCATAAAGGCAAAAAATAACTCCAGGGCATCACCATAAATATTTACTTTATATATAATATATTATTGATAGTTTGTTTTATACATCTAATCAATAATGTGAATTTTTTTAACAAAAATGATTGAGAGCTCTAGAAAAAGAGCTCTAGAGAGCTTTAATTATGGTGGGTCTCACTGTGATGTGATATTTATACTTGCTTTTCTTCTTCTTCTTCTTTTTTCTTTGTCACATCACTAGAGCTCAAATTAAGGCTCAAGATTTAGAGCTCTTAATCACTTCTGCTTTTTTAATGATTTAAAAGGAGAAGAAGAAGAGCACCTAGGATTTTTTTGGTGAAATAAGGCCTTTCTAATTTGGACATAACAACTCCATTATTGCCCGGATCCTCGACATTGTCAGCCGCTTGTAACTCTAAAGTTGTCTCCACGTACATTGTTGGAATATCTGCTCAACCTGACAACTAGCAATTCATTAAAAAAATTCACCAAAGCAGAAACAGATTTTTACCCTCCGTCTCTTTAGGTAAAAAATATTTTTTAATGGTAAATATTTTTTACAAACAGTTAAACAATTTACATAAAAAGAATAAAAAAGACTTGAAGCAATTTACAGGGATAGAAACTGAGAAGATAAGCAGAAATAACTAATGCAATAAGCTAACATCATCAACTTAGCTCTGATACCAAAAGACAGTGAGCAGTGAGCGGAAGATCAAAAAAGCTTTAAATTGAAAATTAAAATTAATTATTAAAACTGGAACATAAATTACAAATAGATTTAACTAAAATTAAGAGTTGATAACATACAACTTGGTTTACTGGATACTTGAAAATGTAGCTTCAAAATACATAACTTTAAAATGCATAAAAAGATAAAATTGTTTATAGAAGGAGGGTGAGATAAGGTTTTAGGAATTCTGGATTCTGCAAAATTATGCCTTCTATCTGACTGGAGAGGCTCTTTTATAGGCGAAGTAAATGACTATGAGCCTTGTGATCTCGAAAGCAAATCTGACTGGAAAGTAGGAAGCACATGGGTGCTATCTATTGCTTTCGATTACTGATTGAGAGTTGTCTATCTTTAACTTGTCTTTTTCTCTGGCATAGTGAATAGTGAATAGTTACTTTTTTTCACTATTCATTACTTTTTGTGGAGAGGCGTGACTGCACAGCTGACTGATGGGGAATCAATACATATATCAGCAGCTTTTCTCAAAGTAAAAGTAGTGATTGAAGTTGATGTATATATAGAATCCAAGGACTGAATTAGGCAAATGGGTCCTGAGTATCTTGGAATTGTGAACCATATGGATCATGACTAGTAGAAGCTGCAGATGAGACTGATCCATCAGACTCATTGTCTTCATCTTGTGACTTGGTGTAGAGACACCAGTTTGACCAGCCTTAAGGCTTAGGCGCTTTCTTTTGATTACCCTATGATGACAAAAAATGAAGGTGTTTCTCACAGAATCCTCAATAAGAAAACTTAGAATTTGAGTCTTGTTTCCAACCCTAAATAGCCACAAAGTACCTTTCCAAGGGAATATTCTGACCTCACGATTGTGTCAAGAATGGTTCGTTTAGCTAGGATTAACCTTTGTTGCACTTCTGGGGGCCTCACTGAAAAATTCTCCCGAAATCTAGGTTACAGCACAATTATTTGAAATTTTTGGGCCAAATTGTAATTTTCAAAACTCAGGGAATATTCTGTTATATGAGGGAATATTCTGTTAAGTTAGGGAATATTCCGTCCATATGTAAAATATTCCGTCAATGCTGATTGTAACGCTGACGTGGCATGATCGGATTCGTCCTTGCTGATGATGTGGCACTGACTTGTCTTTACCCAAAAAAATGAATTTAAGGAATACTGGTGAAGAGGTTTGAAACCTCAACCTAAGACTCCACACGCAACACCTTAACTACTCTACCAAAGCTTTGCCTTGTGTTATATTTCCCTCAAATAACATTTGAGCATTTCAAACCAATAGGCAGAGAAGATATATTTTTTGCATTTTTTTTTTTTTTTGCATGTGGGACACTCCCCTACCTCATTGACCAACCTGTATATCACCAAATACATACCTAATCATCCCCCATTGTCAAAAATAGATTTTGTTTGCATCCATAAAGGAGTATCCCATGCAACCACCTTGAAAATTTGCCCTCCTATCACATTCTTGTCTCCCACCTTGTCTTCCACCTTCTTTTTGACCTTCACTCTCCCTCATTGCCTATATAGAATGATCAAATTGTAAGAGAAAGGAAGGACCACGAAATTGAAGAGAAAAGAGTGAGAAAAGGGTGAAAAAAGAGAGAAAATTTGAGTTTTTGAGCAAAAAATACTCCTATCTTCCATATACACCTCATACATTCCATAAAAACTGAAATTCCATCTTTTCAACACCCAAAACTCCTCCAAAATTTTTTAAATAGCTAAATTTTAGTAGTGATTGATCAAAGGAAAGAGTGAGTATTGTTGAAAGTGAGAAAAAAATAAGAGAGTTAGGAAAAAATAAGAGAGTTAGCCACTTTTCCACCATACATACCCAAAGTTCTATCCTAGTTTTGAATTGAGGATTGAGAACACACTTCCTAAACTTGAGGGTGATCAAGAGGAAGTTTGGAAATCAAGAAGTTCAATATTTCTTTGGAAGGTGAATTTCTAGTATTTCATTTTCTTATATTTTCTATTTTATATTTATTTCTTGTTTCTTATTTCATAGTGTTTTGTTATAATCCAAGTTGTTTGTTTATCTCATATTTATTTTCTTACTTTATATTTCATAATGTTATCTTATAATCCAAGTGGTTTGTTTATCTCATATTTATTTTCTTGCTTTTTACTTCATAGTGTTTTGTCATAATCAAAGTGGTTTGTTTATCTCATATTTATTTTCATACTTTATATTTCATAGTGTGTTATTATAATTCAAGTGGTTTGTTTAGCTCATAATTATTAATTTTTTTTTGCTTATTTGCTTGCTCTTGTTTCATATTAGTTATGCTGTAAGCTAACCAGTAGTGGTTAGTTGAGTCACCTACATATTTCGTGTTTATTCCTTATCTTGGTTTCGCAACAAGACAGGTTTGCTCGACCTAGTTGGCCAGCCAGCCTATTTAGCCGGTCGGTTAGCTTCTTTTAGACAAGATGGCGTAATCTCCCAATGTTGATCAATTTCCGCCGACGGTTCCAAGGAACATGAAGCTTTTATTTTGTTTATTTTTATTTTAAGTGTTTTGTGAGGTTTTGTTTTATTTTATTGCAATATTCCCTCATCCTCTCTCTCTTTCATTTGGTCTGTAATAATTTATTCAAAGTGTTATAATAATTTCCTGTCCCACTTCTTTCTATCCCCATTCTTTTACTTGCTTTCCTTATTTGTGGATATACATCATGTTTATTTTATTTTGTTTTTAGTATATCCTTGCTTTGCATCCATGTTTCATGCATCTGGATTCGGCTAATTTTGCATTTGTGGATTTAATCAATTCCTATGTGATTATGTGCGCTACCTCATATTCTTGAGATGATTCACATGTCATATCTTAGAAGCCAAATCTTTAGTTGCATCTTATGAGTGAATTGCATTAGGATTTTGTATATAAGATCATGCATGTTTTACTAATTTTGTTTTGTAGCTTATTCGTGGGACGTCAAACATGTAAGTTTTTATGCTTTAGCATCCCGTTTGTGTGTGTTTTTCTTACTATGTTTAGCATTCTACCATGAGACTATTTGCTTATGTGATATAACTCTATGAATACCAGTGGATGGAGGTTGTGTCGCTTAATTTGGAATGATGTTGGTTTTCATGACTGTAGACTCAATTTTTTTGAGTTGTACATCTTCAAAACTCTTTCAAAATCCATGAAATCAAATTATTCCAAAATAAATGATATAGTCTATACTTGTATACTTCACATAGTAATTTTTAGGATTTATTAAATAATCCAAATATGAATATATAAAGTAAATAAACTTCATATCATGCTTTAATAAAGGCCGATCTTTTGATTGGGTGAGCGGGGGTGCTCAATTAATGACCTTCCCCTTTCATACCTAAGGTTCTAAACCAAGACAACTTTGGTTATGACGAACAGTGGCCTTGGTACGAGTCATGGGTTTCCTAATTTTTCAAAATATTAGGTTGCGACTCTGAGATCTAATGACGCAGTCCATTTCTGGCAAAAAATTTTTTTTGCAATAAAATGGATTTTCTAAAAGTTGCCAAATTTGGACTCTCGTCTACGTTTCACATTGCACTCGTGAGACTAGATTAAAGAGATCTAGGGAGAGAAATAGGACAACTGAATCAAATAGGGATGAGCCAATCAAATATGGATAGATGAGTCAAATAAAGATACACCAATCAAACATGGACGAGATGAGTGAGTTGAAAAATGATAAAGGCTAAACTTTAAGATGTAGCTGCCGACGGATCCCAAAGATAGGAATTAGGCCATACGTAGTTTCGGTTAAGGTTCACTTGGGTATTGACACTCTCCTTTTGTGCTCTAACTTTTTCCAAAGCCACCCTTTCGGGTTTTCAACCTTGCGAACTTTTCATTTTTTTCTTTTTTCTAATTTTATTTTTGTCATTTTTTTTTCTTTTTTTTTTATGCTCTAACTTTTGCCTAGGTCGCCCTTTCGGGTTTTCGGCTCAGCGAGCCTCTCAAGGGTAGTACTTCTTCAATTTGTCCATGTTGATTGATTGTGAGAACTCCAAACCATCCAAATCCATGAGAATGACTGCTCCTCCTGACCAGATTGATTTAATGATGTAGGGACCCGTCCAATTGGGTCTAAACTTGCCCCTAGGGTCGTGAATAGGAGCTCTTTTATCTTTCAACACTAAGCCCCCTTCTCTCAATTTCCTGGATCTAACATTTTTGTTGAATGCTCTGGCAATCCTGCATTTATACCCTTGAATGTGGTATAAAGCCTTCAATTTTCGCTCATCAAATAGCATCAGTTCCTCAAATTGGTTATGTCGCCAATCGGCTTCTTTTATCTAACATTCAGCCATAATCCTCAATGAAGGCACTTCTAACTCAATTGGCAAAACAACCTCCATTCCATATACCAAAGAGTAAGGGGTTGCCCTTGTAGACGTTCGGATTGATGTCCTGTATCCCCAAAGTGCAAAAGGAATTTTGTCTAGCCAATCTCTGTAGGTTTCCACCGTCTTACGCAAAATGGTTTTGATGCTCTTGCTTGCAGCTTCAACGGCTCCACTGGTTTGTGGCCTTGTAGACGCGCCCAAACATGGACTGCTTTGCCAGATACAGAGTCGCCACCAAAATATTTTGTTTTGGGGGAATTTAGGAAACCCTGACTCGTGCCTAAGGTCACGTGTCCGTCATCACCAAAGTTGCCTCGGCTCGGGAACTTGGGTACGAGAGGGGAAGGTCATGCAATGAGCACCTCCGCTCGCCTGATCAAAGATTGGCCTGTATTAAGCATGATATCTTGTTTTTGAAAACACACGTGTTCTTATTCCGGTTATTAAACCTAGAATTACTATGTGATGTGCACAGCATACAAGTATAGACTAGATCACCTAAATTAGAACAAAACATTGCATATCCGTTTGTTTGAAAATGGTTTGAAGTTTGCTACTCGCAAGTAGGCTAAATCGAGGATTTCAATGAATTATTCCAATTCAAACAATTCAACCTTCACCCACATGCATTCAGGCAGTTATATCAACTAAGTAGTTAGCCTCATAGCAAACATGCTATCATGGCAATCAATAACACACATGCAGTATGCTGAAGCATAAACACTCACAGTGTACTCCGAGCCAAAACAATAGCTAGTTAGAAATCATGCATGATCCTAGCTATGTTAAGATGGCTAATGCAATACATGAAAAATGCAACTAAAATAGGCTCGGCTATTCTAAGATGGCATATGAAATGCAACTTGATAACATGTATTCAAATTGGTATTGAAATACGATGCAGTTAGTATGATGCGCCGAGCCCGGTGCATGCAAGACAGATGAATGATGCACGCATGCAAGCATAAGGATGCTAATTGAAACATGCCCTAAAACTAACCATCGAAAACAGGTAAGTAAAAGGGAGAAAGAAATGGGGGGTTGGAAGACATGCATCGCACACACGCACGCTTATTACAAAGTTGTGCCCTTTCGACAGAGGGTCCGAATGAATAATACAAACTGACTAATTAACTAACTAACAAGCTAATTAATCATTACATAACCGAATGAATAACTAGCTACAACTAATTATTACAACACTTAATTAATTAACAAATTAACTAATTAAATTACAAATTAGAGCTAACTAACAAGTAAGCCTTAAAATATGCAGACTAGGCCGCCTCAGCTCTGCCTTGAAGAAGTTGAAGATGCATGCTCGATTCCCTTCCCGAAAGCTCTCCAAATGCTCTTTTAGAGGCTCTGTCTGCAGGGTGTCCTTGAGAACTAGCTGCTGGATCTTACCAAAAACATGCTGGGGAGTGCACCAGTGGCCTGTCGGCCATGAAAAGCTTCTGCCGACCACCCTGCCGGCCAAGAGTGCACACTGCTGGCCACAAATGAAGAACTGCCGGCCATCTGTGTGGCACTGCCGGCCACTGGTGTGCTGTGACACCAAGCTGCAACAGAGCACAAAACAGAGAAAATGGAGGGTCTCCCAAGGGTATGTACGCACTATGCCACTCCATATCACCTCAAAACATCAAGGGAGAGGCATAATCGGATCCAAGACCATCAATCACGCATCTCGATGCATGATGGCCAAAGATCCAACATGTGCAAATTCAATAAATGCATGACAAATAAGACACCATGACCATTTCCTTATCATGGGAAATCAAAGGAAATGGAGACCAAAGGGTGATTGGCTCACTTCATCACTTCGAGTATGAAATGAGCTAATCCACCTTGTGTTCAACATAATGCCCGATTGAACACAATGCAATGCACACAGACAACATGTTATGTAAACAATCATGCTAAGCTTGACATGCTAACATGCAATGTACCAAGCATGCAAAATGCAATGTAACCTAGACATGCAAACATGCAATGTACCAAGCATGGAATAACACCAAAATGGAGCAAGCATGCAACAACATGCAAAGATGGACAAACATGCAACA
Source organism: Camellia granthamiana (assembly GCA_036172215.1). Classification (NCBI taxonomy): domain Eukaryota; kingdom Viridiplantae; phylum Streptophyta; class Magnoliopsida; order Ericales; family Theaceae; genus Camellia; species Camellia granthamiana. The sequence continues at coordinate 82,157,795 of CM069910.1, forward strand.
AGATGCAAAGACAAGCATGCAACAACATGCAAAAATGGACTTAAACTAAAATGGGCAGACCTCAATCATGCCCAAATCAGTGGCCAATAACACCAAAACAAAGGCACAAAATATAAAGCATGCGTGCACAATGCATTGGCCAACCAAGTAGGCCTAAGAGCACAACCCTCAAGAATGCTCAAAGAGTGACAAATGCGGAAGTGTAACAACACTAAGTGCACTGAAATCAAGTATGAAATGATGCCAAATCATTCAAACAATGCAAGTATAGCATGCGAAGGTCCTTAAGCATGAAAGCTAATAAAGAGGACTACAAAGGAGGCATGCAATACATGACAAATATGCATGAACCGAACATGGGCAGAGCTGAAATAGGTCAAGACAATGACTGAAACATGCTAAGATGGAGGCTCAAATACCTAGGGAAGATGGCATACATGCTAGGCCATAAGTAAGGCAACAGTGCACAACACTTAAAGGCATTCAAAGCATGAAAGAAGTGGGAACATAGCAATACTATAAGCTCTGAAATGAAGTATTAAATGATGGCAAATCATCTAAATAGCTCAAAGATAGCATGCATGAGTCACCAAAACACAAAGCTAGCAAGGCCAATTGCACTACAGCTATACAAAGCATGAAGGATATAACCAAGGCAACCCAAAACAATCCTAGAACATGTCAAAATGATACTAAAACATGCATGGAAGGGAGCCAAAACAAGCTAGCATAAAGGGCATAAGGCACGATGCATACAAGGCAAATAAGGTGGATTACACTACACCCATTAAGACCAAGCATGGAATGACTTAAGCAACAAAAATCAGAGTTATATCATGGCATAATAACCCCAAAAAACACATTGAAATGATAGCTCGCAAGCTTAGGCATGAAGGCATACGCAATGATTCATGTCAAGGCATAAAGGGGGCAAACCCTCCAACGCATTGGATGAGTGATAAATACAAGTGCATGAGCATGAAACATGGATTGAAATCACATAATAAATGATGTCAAATCATTCAAATAGTCCAAGTAATGCATGCTAGTGGACTTGATACACAAAGCTAACAAGCTAGAATGTACTATAGCTATAAAAAGCATGGCATGCATGACCAAAATAACCAAAATCAGAGCTAAAGCATGTTAAAACATGGACAAAGACTTTGTGAAGTTAAGCCAAAAAAATGCTAGAATGATATGTTAAAGCATGATGCATGTTAGGCTAATTCAAGGAAATGCACTACAAGTGCATGGAGAATGCAAGGAGCTATTAAACCAAACCATAACAGAGGTATGACATGGTAAAACAACACCAAGAACATGTTGAAATGGACTCAAATCATGCTAGAATGACATGCTACTCCATGAAATACACAAGACTAGTTTGTGTGATTTACACTACAAGTGCATTAGGCATGCATGGAGTAACAAAACCAAGCAAAAACAGTGGCATGCCATAGTAAAATAGCCACAAATACATCCTAAGATATGGCCAACATAAACTTAACAAACATGTTCACACATGAGGCATTCAAAGCAAGTAAACAAGACATAAGGAGAGGGGATGACCCTCTCCTATTTAAGACTCCAAAACCACTTTTCCACCACTGAAAATCCTTTGGATTTCAGTGGTAGAAAGGTCATGCAAAGTTTGCAACAAGAGCTTAAAGGGATGGCTCAAAACAAGGCCTAACAAGGCCTAAGAGGGGGTAGATCACCCCTAATGAAAAAGTGACCTTAAACAAACTTTTCAAGCACCACAAATTAGAACTTTTTGTAGTTAAGAGTTAAGCTTAAAACAGTAGGCAAGAAGGGCTAAAAGCTTAAGCAAAAATGGGGGATTTAAGGGATAGAAACTCACCCTTGATGACCACCTTTACAACTGCAACTCCATCACACTTTTTGAACCAAAATTAGTCCAAGAACTTCAAAAACAACCTCAAGAAGCCTCAGCAACACAAGCAAGGTGTTTGAGTGTGTGTTTGTGTACAAAAGTGAGACAAATCTACATTTTTAAGGCACAAAGCAAGAACAAAAGAGAGATATAGATACAAGGCTATATCTATATCTCAAACCTCAAAAATCTGAACCTCTGAAATGAAGGAGGAGCCTCTCTTTATATAGAAGAGAGGCAATGCAAAGCTTGTTCAACAAGCTTGGAAAGGGTTTCATCCCTCCATATGGAGGAGGGATGAGTGGAAACTAGCTGGCTCAAAAGATCTGGAGTGAAATCTGCTGAGACAGAGGGTTCTGCCGGCCATCAGCTGTGGCCGATAGTGCCTCACTGATGGCCGGCAGGCATCATCAGTACCAGGCATAGAAAAAAGCATGGCCAGCAGTGCCCAAAGGTGGCCGGCAGTGCACTATAACAAGCATGAAGAAAGGACCAACACATGGTCAAAAAATGGGGCAGAAAGGATACAGGGTTTGGAAAGCTCAAACCTGTGACGTTCTGTCGCGAACTCGAATACTCAACGAGCAATCGAACTTGTGGCTGGATGTACCTGCAAGCATATCCAAGTCTTGAGGATGGTCAAAAATGGGGTGTCTACAGTTGTCCCTCTTTGACAAAACTCGAAAGTCACAAAGTGGCGGGAGTGAATGTCAAAGCCCAGATACGACCCATTTTTGACAAGGCCGAAGACTCATGCAAACATTCAATATAACCATGCAGAGATGTCCCCGCAGGCTGGGGCAAAATGCAAATGACATGCACGATGCAAGAGCATAACTTATGATTATGCAAAGAGGACTGTAATGAAACATCTAGATGCAAATGTTATGTAAAGAAATGCTACAGCAAACTCGTACACAAGCAAATAAGTAAACACGCCACGCGTGGGAATTACAGGCCAAACTACATTTTATGCAGAAAGGATGTAAGAAAATTATGCAATCTTAGCAAACATGTGTGATAGATACACAAAGGGTGAACGAAGTGATAGATGCACACAGTGAGCATAGTGTGATAGATACGTAGAGTGAACATGTGATAGATGCACAAAGGTGAACATAGCGTGATAGATACATAGAGTGAACGTGTGATAGATGCACAAAGGTGAACACAAAGTGTGATAGATGCACTAAGTGAACAAGTATGATAGATACACTAAAGGTGAACACGAAGTGTGATAGATGCACTAAGTGAACAGAGTATGATAGATACACTAAAGACGAACACGAAATGTGATAGATGCACTAAGTGAACAGAGTATGATAGATACACTAAAGGCGAACACGAAGTGTGATAGATGCACTAAGTGAACAGAGTATGATAGATACACTAAAGGCGAACACGAAGTGTGATAGATGCACTAAGTGAACAGAGTATGATAGATACACTAAAGGCGAACACGAAGTGTGATAGATGCACTAAGTGAACAGAGTATGGTAGATACACTAAAGGTGAACACGAAGTGTGATAGATGCACTAAGTGAACAGAGTATGATAGATACAATAAAGGTGAACACGAAGTGTGATGGATGCACTAAGTGAACAAAGTATGATAGATACACTAAAGGTGAACACGAAGTGTGATTGATACACTAAGTGAATGAAGTGTGATTGATACACTAAGTGAATCATCTTAAACGGAACTTGTGTGATAGATGCACTAAGTGAACAGAGTATGGTAGATACACTAAAGGTGAACACGAAGTGTGATAGATGCACTAAGTGAACAGAGTATGATAGATACAATAAAGGTGAACACGAAGTGTGATGGATGCACTAAGTGAACAAATTATGATCGATACACTAAAGGTGAACACGAAGTGTGATAGATGCACTAAGTGAATGAAGTGTGATTGACACACTAAGTGAATGAAGTGTGATTGATACACTAAGTGAATCATCTTAAACGGAACTTCTTTGAATGAACCGTACATACAATATCGTGCATGAATGATAAAGAAACTTGATAGGTACAATGCAATACAATGCAAATAACATGCGTGACAGCACAATTGAAGTGTGCATAACAATGCAAGTGGAGAGCGCACAACAATGCAAGTGAAGCGTGCATAACAATGCAGGTGGAACGATGTATAACAATGCAAGTAAACATGCGTGAAAATGCAAGTAAAGAGTGTGCAAAACAATGCAAGTAATGTGCGTGACAGCGCAAGATAGATGGGCAAAACAATGCAAGTAACGTGCGTAACAAAGCGGGTGAAATGTGCGTGACAACGCAAGTGAAGTGTGCATAACAATGCGGATGAAAAGTGCATAACAATGCGGGTGAAATGTGCATAACAATGCAACTGGAGCGTGCATAACAATGCAACTAGAGTGTGCATAACAATACAACTGAAACATGCATAACAATGCAAATGAAGGTGCGTGACAACGCAAGTAAAGTATGCATAGCAATGCAAGTAAGGTGCCTGACAACGCAAGTAAAGTGTGCATAACAATGCAAATAAAGAGGGTGCATAACAATGCAGGTGGAACGGTGCATAACAATGCACGTGAGACATGCATAGCGAGGCAAGTGCAAGAAATGTATACTCCATGCAACACTAAGATGCGTATTTCATGCCAGGGTGAGAAGTGCACATTCTATGCAAGCAAGGTTAAAACGTGCTCCATGCAATGTACATACTCTATGCAAAAAGATCAACGACGTATATCCAATGTAACATGTATATTCTATGCGACAACAAGAATAAGTATAGTACAAGATGCATTTATGCAATATGTGTGATGATATGATACACATTACAAGCAATGTAGAGCATGATGCCTAGAGAATGCAATAAACAAACAAAGCGGCACTTTAGAAAGCACCTCATGGGGCGAGTGGCGATGAAACGCTCTACTATGACGGGGATCTCCCCTTGTGTTCTTCAAACTCTTACCTTGCGTTCTTCGAACTCTTTCCTTCAACTCACAGTATAAAGATTCTGATATGCTGACAAGGGGTAACCTCTGTATGTAAAAGCAATGGATGCCGCTTTTCTTCCCGACCATATTCATAACTTTCCCTATTCTCCAACGGGGTGACAGACTAGGTTGGTTCAGTATCCAGAATTGAGGCGCGCACATGGTATCTCAACCTATGAGGCTTCTATACAGATTTCAAGCCGGGGATACACCCATGGGTATTTAAACCAGACTTTAGTCTCAGAAATCTCGAACCTTTGCATTCTAGGCAACAGCCATTCGAACTCTAGTTTCCACCGTCGCAATTGGTCTCCTAGGAACTCATTGCAAACACAGCCAAGATGCCCCTGGCAGGGAATGATACTCAGGGAGAGCACTTCTGATCGCCATTCTGGCTTTGAAACAGGCTTGAGCTTGGAGTAGAGGCACACTCATGCTTCGGAGCATTGACCAGATCTGAAGAGACACATCCAGAATACAATCTCGGATTTTTTTTGAAGTCGAAACGAACTCAGATGCCCGACGTTTTCCCTCTTTTCTTTTGCTTTGCAGTCTGGAACCTATATAGCTTCAGGTAGGCCCTGATTCTACCATTCTCACATAACCTGGGTTGAACCCTGCAGTTTTACGAAAGAACAAATCCTGTTTTGCACAAATATGGAGAACGGCACGGCACTCTGAGCACAAAATGATTTATTTTGAAATTGAAATGAGAAAGGGGTTCTCAACTGGGTATTGAGCCTACAACTGACCACAGTCAAAACGACTCAACAAAGAAAAAAAACAAAAGGTAAACAACCTAAACACATCGAGTAACACTCGAAACGAGAATCGAGACAAACAAAATACGCGCACAACACTCAAATGTGCACAAAGGCGAGAGACCTCTCAGTTCGCGAGGAGCCAGTTTCTTCAGGTATTGTTTCCCACCTTTTTCTCATTTGTGATTCTCACATCACTCAGCCCTCAGGCTCTGTTTTTCTGAAAAAAGCCCTTTCCTCACTTTTTCTTTCATCGCATATCTCTCTATTCTTTAATCTTTCATTTTTTTATCCCTTCCTTGGGTGGTTGATGGATAAACAGGAAGTCGCGGGCTCTTGCCCCTAGCATTACGCTAGATTCTTCTTATTCTGCTCACAACAGTGAACTTCCTCCACAGAGGGGTTGCGCTACAACTGGGTGTGTAGCCAATGTGCAGCTGACATCGGTTGACGATGCCCTGCTGTGGAATTTGGGCGTGATCAGATGTGTCTAGACAAGGGAGTGGAATATCTAGATCCATTCCAATTCGTGCTTCGCACTTGGCTTAATACCTCGTTGCTTGGAGGATGAGATAGCTTTCGGCATTTTACTGTTAGCTTCAATTGTGCCCTTTTCTGGCAGGTAGAGTGCCCTTTCTGGCAAGCGTAGAGTGCCCTTCCTGGCAAGTGTGGTGACATTGGGGAAAAGACAGAACACCTGACTTAACTGTGCCCCTAGTTCATCATTTTGACTATTTTTTGTTTTGGCTTTCTACTAAAACAATTTTGATCAATATAAGAGTTTGATTAACATACTTGTTCAATTTTTGATTTGAAATCATGCTAGTCAGGCTATAAGCACTGAAAATTTTCCTTTTTTGGGTCCAAGAAAAGGTCCAGTTTTGGAAAAATGGAATAATTTTCGAGAAAATTATTCAACCTCAATAAAAATTCTCAAAAACTATTTTTGCAAACAGCCACTGCTTAACGAGCACGGAACCTACTCTTGAGATGCACAACCTCAGATTCATAACAATGGAAAATTGCCCCTTGTCTGAATGGCACCGCAACGCACTGTATGGCAACAGGAAGTTGCCCCTTGTTTGAATAGCGCCGTAGCGCATTGTAACCAGTTCTTATAATGAATGGAAAATTGCCCCTTTATCTTTTCTTTTTTTTTTTTTTTTCATTCTTTGCATTTTTTCTTTTTTGTTCTTTTTGTTCTTTTTCTTGCTCTAACTTTTGCCTGGGTCGCCCTTCCGGGTTTTCGACCCAGTGAGCCTTTCAAGGGTAAAAGTGTAGCTTTGTCCATGTCAAATGGTTTTAGGATCTCGAGGCCATCTGAATCTAGGAGAATGGCTACTGTTTACTGATGATGTTGGAGTCCATCCTATGGGGGTTGAATTTGCCCCTGGTATTGTGGATAAGAACTTGGTTGTCCTTTGGCAATACTTTCTTCTTTCCTCCCTTCTGGGATTTGGCATTCTTGCCGATCTTCGTTAGCTTGAGAAACATCCCAATTTTTGACTCCTTGAGCACATCTGACATTTTTTTGTTTGCCTCTAGTTCAAGGGCTGCTTCTGATCCGGCCACACAGGCCTTACATTGTAGTTGATGGTTGAACATTCTGAATCCAAGTTCAAGGTTTGAAAATAAGGGGGTCGAGTCTCCAGGCTGAGAGCAATCCTAGGCTGCACAATCTCAAGAGCGATTCCACACAGGTCTTCGCAAGACCGCACAAAGCATTTTTTGAAATCTTTTAAGAAAGCGACTAATCGCTCGTGCTGAAGACAGTGTAAAACCAATTTGGACCAAGCCAGGATCCTTCTCAGTACACACGTTAACAAACATGTTTGAAAAAACTTAGGTCAATGCAATGATTTAAAGGTGCAGAAAAGCAGGTGAAAAGCGCTGCCGTCTCATTTAAACTTCTGGCACAACTGGCGCAAGGCAGAAGCAAAAACAAGAGTGTGAAAATTACTGCTGTTTCATTGAGATCTGTTGGCACAACTGGCTCCAAGGTAGAAACAGAGTCAAAGGAAAGCAAAAAGACAAACACAAAACAAGCAAGTGATATCCGAGGTAACACCCCCGAAATCACCCGACTCTAACAAAACAGGACTGACTCGATATAACAAGACAGACCCAACTGACTCAGTACAAAAGACTGACTCTATACAAGACAACAAAACTGACTGAATACCCAAGTCAGAAAGTACAAAAACTAGCATTCGTAAATGCTCAAAATAGTGCGTGCCATACGCCACATCTGAAGTAAACTGAGCACCGCCCGCAGGTGGTTCATCCCCTGATCACATCACATTATCCTCCAGGTTCACTGATCCAGTGACGATAGACTTTGCTGAGCTTGGTGGGAGGACGACCCCGTTGTCAAACAAATCTTGTACTTCGTGGCGAAGACGGAAGCAATTGTCAGTGTTATGACCAGTTTGTTAATGGTACACACAGTATTGGGTAGCGTCATGACTAGGTAGAAGATGACTAGGGAGAGGCCGAGGCTCGTGGGGTTTGAGATGCCCTTTTTCAGCAAGGATTTGAAGAGCCTTGGACAAAGGCATATAGAGGGCATGGAAGACCCTGCGACCTCAGGGTAAATACTTCGAGGTTTGTGGATTTTCACTGGATGCACTGGCAAAGGGGTCAGCAGGTGTTGGCTTGGTCTACTGATCTTTCCCGGGTGTAGAATTAGGATTGGGAGGAACAGTTCTGGTACGACGGCCCTTCTCCCGATTTTCCCTTTGGCTCAAACTGCCCTCGTTTTGAGTAACGAAAGTGTCATCCACAGTTTTTGCAGCAACTGCGAGCACTTGCTGTTTGTTCAGTCCCCCGGCTTTCAAAGCCTCAACAACTTGCAGAAGTTGTTCATAGGGATCAGTGTCCTCCTCCACCTTGTTCTTACAACTCACCTCAGCTTGGTCGAAGGTTTGGGTTGCTACATCAGTGCGAAGTCCTATTGTTGCCGATATGTCATTGTTGAAACTTGGGATGGTTTCGGGTTGACTGAGTTCAATTACAATTCACCCCAATAGTGGAGGCTCTTCCGGCATGAAGTTCCCGGCATGTGATATGATCGATGGTGGAGCCGACATTCCGAAGGCTAGATCAGCCACAAACCTCTGAAGATTGCCGATCATTCCCATCAGCTCAAAAGTGGTGGTGTAGACACGCCATTTTTGACCGTTCTCAAGACTTGGACGTCATCGTTTGAACACTCGATGATCATTCATGTTCGTATTTGTTTTGAGTTCCCGGAGGTCTCGGCTGCGCGCCTTGCCTCAAGATCTCTCAACTTGTTCGTTTTGTGCTTGGTTGTGGACCAAACACTTGTGTTTTTGCTTCTGAGGGAAGAGGGTGGCTTCTTAGCCATCCCCTCAACCCATCGGCCAAGGCATGAAGCCATCGGCCTTGTTTTCTTGCCATCGGCCAAAAGTGTTGGCCGATCAGCACTCTTTTTGGTTGGCCGGCACTTATGTTGGTCGATTGGCCATGTTTTCTGGCCGAGCCCTGTTCATCTGCTTTATGCAGATATTTTATGCCAGCTGTCATAGCTGGCATGCACAATTCACCCCCTCCATACACGTGTATGGACGGATTTGCCCCTTTTCTTAGCTTCCTCAAGAAGCTTTGCTTTTGGTTCTCTATAAGAGAGAACCATCTCCTCCCTCCTTAAGGGTTCAAAAAATTGAGTCTTGAGAGATAGATATAGTTTTGTATCTATATTCCTTTGTTTAATCCTATCTTGTGCTCTAAAGTGTAGTATTGTCTTACTATTGCACACAAACACCTAGTAAAACACCATCCTCTTGGAGCTGAGGTCCCTTGGGGTTGATTTCAGAGTTCTTGAACTGGTTTTGGTCAGAGGAAGTTGCTGGAGCCTTGTTCTTGGAAGTGTTCTTCAAGGGTGAGCTCCTTGCTTTTAAACCCCCATTCTTGCTTAAGCTTTTCGACCTTCTTGCTTATTGTTTAAGCTTAACTCTTGACTGATAAAATTTCTGATTTTACAAGCTTTAGACCTTTGTTTAAGGTCACTTTTTGGTTTGGGGTTGTTTACCCCCTCTTAGGCCTTGTTTGGCCTTATTCTTGTGCCTTATTTTTAAGCCTTGGGATCACCTTGTTTTGGCCTTCCCACCACTGAAATCCCTCTGGATTTCAATGGTGGGGATGGTGTTTTAAGGTCCCAAAAAGGAGAGGGTCATCCCCTCTCCTTGTGTTTTCAATATTTGCCTTAATATGCCTCATGAGTGAGCATGTTTGTTAAGTTCATGTTGGCCATATTTTAGCATGCATTTGTGGCTATTTTGCTGAGGCTCACCATTGTTTTTACTTGTCTTGGTCATTCCATACATGGTTTATACACTTGTAGTGTAAATCACACACACTAGCTTTGTATGCTTCATGAAGTAGCATGTCATTCTAGCCTATGTTGTGTCCATTTCAGTATGTTCTTGGGCTTGTTTTACCATGTCATACCTCTGTTAGGGTTTGGTTTAATAGCTCCTTGCATGCTCCATGCACTTGTAGTGCATTTCCATGAAATAGCCTAATGTGTCTCATGCTTTAACATATCATTTTAGCATGCTTTTGGCTTAGCTCTGAGATGACTTTGTTCATGTTTTACCATGTTTAAGGTCTGATTTGAGTTGTTTTGACCATATATGCCATGCTTTGTATAGCCATAAGGCATTCTAGCTTGTTAGCTTTAAGTGTCCAAGTCACTAGCATGCTTTACTTGGACCATTTCAGTGATTTGGAATCATTTGTTATGTTATTTCAGTCCATGTAATGTGCTCATACACTTGCACTTATCACTCCTTTAATGCTTTAAAGAGTTGATGTTTTATGCCTCATGAATGAGCCATTGTGCATGCCTCCATGCTTAGGCCTTTGGGATGCCATCTAAGTGGGTTTTTGGTCTTGTTTTACCATGCCATAACTCTATTCTTATTGGTTTATGTCATGCCATGTTTGGTTTTGATAGGTGTAGTGTAACACCCTTTTTGTAGCCTTTCATGCCTCATGCTTTTGGCATTGTGTTCTAGATTGTGTTGGCTAGTTTCGAGCATGTTTTTGGTCTTGTTTGGACCTACCTTGGGACTATTTTACGTCCCCTTGGCCCTTTGGGGCTTGTCTTGCATGGCCTTGGTTTGAACCCTTTGGCTAGCCTTAAGCCTTGAGACTTCTTGCATGATTTGCTTGTTTTGTTTGGTTGGTTTGGCACCTTTCCATGCATGATTTCAGAGCTTACCATGTTTGTCACATGTCCATATTTATCCCCTTTTAAGTGTTCTTGAAAGTTGCCCTCCTATGCCTAAGTGATAGGCCAATTGGCATGCATGTTTGTATGTACCTTTGTCTTCATTTCCATAGCACTTTGGCCACTGATTTGGGCATGTTTGAGAGTTGCCCATTTTGGTTTAAGTCCATCTTACCATGTTGTTGCATGCTTGTTTCATTTTCCATGTTGTTGCATGCTATGCATGTTTGCATATTTAGGTTGTATGCCTATTGCATATTGTATGCTTGCATGCTCATGTTGCATAGCTTGCTTGTATGCTTAGGTTGCATTGCATTGTGTGTGCATTCCCTTACCTCTTGATCAAGCATGATAGAGGTTGGGGCCCCTTATGTAACGACCCACATTCATGTCTTAGTCATACTTACATGCATTTATGTGTTTTGCCATGTTAAGCTGTATTACAAGTCTTTCCTTGTTTTGTTTAAGTGTTGATTGCATGTTTGTTCCCTCATTGCTGTCTTAAGCCTAAGTTATGTCAAGCCTAGGTCATGTGAAGCCTAGGTTATTCCAAGCCGAGGTCACCTTAAGCCGAGAACTATCTTGGAACCACTTTGATTGACCTCCATCTTCATCCTGGCATATCGGCCGAGATGATTATCATCTAGGCCGAGGTGTGTATCACCAAGGCCGAGATGTGTATTATCTAGGCCGAGATGTTACCTTTGCACCTAAGTGATCTTGTTCCTGGATTGGTATGACCTAGACCGAGGTGTGGCACATCTGGGCCGAGGTGTGGCACAGCTAGGCCAAGTGTTGTCCTTCCTAGCCGAGATCATTGTTCCCTGACTTGCCGAAGCTTTGTCCTTAGCCGATGTCATCACTTGCCGGAGTGCCCTTGCCACCAAGCTTGTTGAATACGCTTTGTCTTACACCTGTCTTGTCAATCTATCACCTTTTGAGGAGAACCAACCAGCCATTGCCACGTGTCCGAGCTGAGTGTTAAATCAGCCGGCAGAGAGAGAAACCTATCATTTGTTATATCCTTGTTTTTGAAGGAGAGAGAGAAGCTCTAGAAGAGGAAGAGAGAGTTCTTGAGAGAGGAGTAGAGTTTCAAGCTTGATTCCTAGAGATCGAACCGTTAGATTCGTGTTCTAAGGTTAGATTCTTGATCTGCTCATGTCGTTCTTCATGATCATGTTATTGCATTGCATGATTGAATATGATTTGTAAGCCATGCATTGTTTTGAAGTTCGGTTTTTAGAAAGAGAAAATAGCATTCATGTGTTCTTCAAGAAAAGTCATGTTTTGATCCGAAAGCTCATGCCAAGATTCATGTTTTCATGTTTGTTTTTGTATGATCTTCAAGTATGGGTACCCAGGTCCATGTTTTCGAACTCATGGCATGAAATCCCAGATTTTGTAATGAACAAGTTATGATTTTTAGCATTCATGTTCTTCATGTTCATGTTCATGTTCATGTTCTTCATGTTCTTCAACCCAGATTTCCAGACTTCACTTTCCGAAGTGTAGTCGCCGAGATCACTCTTACCTAGACCTCACACTTAGGCCAAGCATCGTATCTCACCTTGGCCTACCTTGCATGATCACTTGCACCTTTAGTCTGTCTTGCATGAACACCTCGGCATGCAGCCGCATGCCGAAGCCTTGGTAACCACACCTCGGCCAGGTGGTGTGGGACCTCGGCTTAGACCTGGTTGGTACCCAGCATGTCTTCCTGACATGTAAAACAGTGTTTTGACTTCCAGCATGTTCTCCCGAGATCATTTGCATGCATGTAAGACTTGTTTTGAGATGTGTTTTCAGTGGACCTTGCCATGTGTTTGTAGGACTTGGACTTTTGCTTTGATTCCGACGTCCCGAGAACTAAGTGAGTGGTATTTTTAATAAAGCTATGTTATAATGTTTTGATAAGCTTTGCTTTGCTTTGTTTTGAAAAGTATTTGTTAAGCATGAATGATTATCCCTATTTTGTGTATCAAGTATTAGCTTTGTTTTGGATGACATTCTTGGAAAGTCCTCCCATGCTAGGGGACGTTAAGCCAAAGTAGCATCGTCCTTTCGTGCTAGGGGACGTTAAGCCCAAGTAGCATCGTCCTTTCGTGCTAGGGGACGTTAAGCCCATGTAGCATCCATGTTTGAAAAGTCTCGGCCACCGACGGTCTATGAACGGGTGGATCGTTTGTCCGGAATGTCATCACCCCAAGTACATGTTTTGATACAAGTCATGCCAAGTACATGTTTTGAACAAGCTATGATATATGTATTGTTTTGACAAGGACCTCGGGAATCATTCATTTAAACCCTTTATTACTTGTACCATTCACTGAGTATCCAAGCTCACCCTCTCTATGTATATATGTAGGTTTCAAGCTAGAAGTCGGCTACGCCGAGATGTGTGTGTTTTGTGCCGATGTTTTGTATGCATGATAGGTCGGCATCAAGGATGTCGGCAACTATGAAGATTATGCTTTGACCTTGTACTTCCTGTATTTTGTGTTTAAGTCGGCAACCTTGTATTTACGTCGGAAATTTTGAGGACTTATGTATTTTGAACATGTTGGCTCTAGCAGCCCTTTTGTCAAGATGTAATAAGTACTTTACTTTGTTTGTATATCCAAGTTGTAAGGCTATGTAATGATGTATGTCACTTCATTGGACTTATGCACAGCTCTTATGGACCACTTGTATCTTGATTTATTGCTTCCGCATTGTGAGCCCCATATATTATACTCTGATTGTGGTTAATTTTGAAAGTTGGCCTTCGGTAATCTCAGATTACTGGCCATCGCGGCACCATCCTACTAGGGGCGGGTTGGGGTCGTGACACCTTATGTGTTTTTGTGCATTTCATTTGATATTGAATCGCACACTTGGCTCCTTTGGCCATCATGCATTGAAATGCGTGATTGGTGGTCCGAGGGTCGAGAACTACACTCCTTTGAGTCTTAAACATGATAAGGGGTGTGGTTGCAAACATTGTCTTGCAAATGTATTGCCATGTTCTGTCTGTCCTCTGTTGCAGCAAAAGGAGCATTTTATAGGAAGGGATGGCCGATCGGTTGTCTTTAGTGCCGGTCGGCTAACAATATTTGGCCAAGAGCCTCATTTTTGGTCGATAACCAGTTTACCTTGGCCGATGGTCCTATCTTCTGGCCGATGGCCTCCCAGAATGTCCACAAGGTAGTTCAGAAGTGTCACAGAAGTTAGCACAGTTTTCAGAGGTACAGAGCAGTGCAAATAGAGGCAACATGAAGCATGGCAACAGATTTCTGAGCGAAGCCGTCTGAGCATGCATTCATCTCTCGTCTCGAGGCCATTTCAGTGTTTTAATAACTTAGAATAGTTATTTATTTCGATTTGGTTGTGTAATCAATTAATTAGCTTGTTAGTTAGTTAATTAGTTAATTTGTATTATTCTTTCGGACCCTCCGTCGAGAGGGCACGATTTTGTAATAAGCGTGCGTGTGTGTGATGCATGTCCTTCCAATCCCCATCTCTTTCTCCCTTTTACTTAACCGCTTACGATGGTTAGTTTAAGGGCATATTTCAATTAGCAGCCTTATGCTATGCATGTTTGCACCATTCATCTGTATTGCATGCACCGGGCTCGGCGCATCATACTAACAGCATTGTATTTCAATTCCAAGTTGAATACATGTATCAACTATTGCATCTCATATGCCATCTTAGATTAGCCGAGCCTATTCTAGTTGCATTTTGCATGTGTTGCATTAGCCATCTCAACATGAACTAAGATCATGCATGATTACTAACTAGTTTCTTGTTTTGGCTCAGAGTACACTGTAAGTGTTTATGCTTTAGCATCTTGCATGCGTGTGAGTGTTAACATGACAGCATGCTTGCTATGAGGCTAATCGCTTATGTGATATAACTGCCTGAATGCCTGTGGGTGAAGGTTGGATTACTTGAATTGGAGCGATTCATTGAAATCCGTATTTTAGCCTACTTGCGAGTAGCAAACTTCAAACCATTTCCAAACAAATGGATATGTGATGCTTTGTTCGAAATTAGACTATCTAGTCTATACTTGTGTGCTGTGCGCATCACATAGTAATTCTAGCTAATAACCGGAATAAGAACGCATGTGTTTTCAAAAAGAAGATATCATGTTTAGTACAGGCCGATCTTTGATCGGGCGAGCGGGGGTGCTCATAGATGACCTTCCCCAATCGTACCCAAGTTCCCGAGCCGAGGCAACTTTGGTGATGATAGACACGTGGCCTTAGGCAACGAGTCAGGGTTTCTTAAATTCCCCCAAAATAAAATATTTAGGTGGTGACTCTGTATCTGGCAAAGCAGTCCATGTTTGGCACTTCTTAACAAATCAGTTTTCCAAAACGATTTTCCGGATTTGGACTCTTTGGTGATTTATCGGTCTTGCATTACACTTTGCGGGATTAGATTCAGAACTGTGACATTTGAGTCCGAACTGTAGTAGCAAAGCCCAAAGGGCGCGTCTACAGGTGGGCTCACGAGTTTGGAATAATTAGGGTTCCCAGATTGGAAGTGCGGCAGGTGACCTGGGCGGGTTGTTGCATTTCAACATTGGTCTCACCCTGCATGGCGATTCCCTGGTTTAATGTTGCTGCCATGACCACAATTTCTTCTGAATTTTGCGTCATCACGAGTCTGCTGAACTGAACAGAGGTGATGTGACTTGTGACTAACGGATCAGATGAACCAGTGAGCCTTGATTGGCCTTTCTTTGCCTTGCCTCAGCGAAGGAAAATACCGGCTACTCTTGAATTGAATCTCTGACCTGACAAAGTCTATCAGCACAAATCCAATGTACCCAGGGGATATCGGAGCCTTCTGAAGCTACGGTTCCAAGACTACCTTGCAAAAGAGAAAACCGGCAGGATCTCAGCCCAATTTCACCAATACAGACAAACATAGCTGAATGACTGTACTCATTACTGAATTCTGCCCAAAATTCTGCCTGTAAACTGATACCCTCAGGTAAAACTGATTCCCCCAAAATACTGATGCCTTCAGGCCTGATACCCAGACTTGCAAACTGATATATGCATTCCTGTAGAGGCATACTCTAAAAGCACATAGCAAGCAAATGAGAGCCAAAAACACCCCTATGTTGGGGTACGGTTTCCCTGTCCTATCTTGTCAGGAGCTAGGGTTTCACTACGCACACAGCAGTTTCAAACAACCTATAATTGGGTAAGCAACCTGACCTAGTTTGGAATAGTCACTATGGATTCCAATATGCACTAGGTCGAATGGTCAAAAAGGGTGCCCCGGTAAAAACCGAGGTTTGTGTTCCCGTCGTGGCAGAGCCCGCAACCGGTCAGCCTTATGGCACCCTTCTCAAAGCGAGCCTTCGGCAAACCATTTAGGAATAGCATACGGCAAACACGGTGTCCTAGGTGCACCAATGCAAATGTAATGCAAAGAGACACATAAGTGTAGTCAAAACAATATATCATGAGTTCGAGTCAAGTTCTCTAAATCCCCAGCAGAGTCGCCAGAAACTATAGACGCGCCCGAACATCCCGGGCCTCCGCGTGCGAAATATCGGCGCGAAATCCCGTTTTGTTCATTTGGGCTTACTGCTACAGTTCGGACTCAATGTCACGGTTCTGAATCTGATCTCGCAAAGTGCAATGCAAGACCGATAAATTACCAAAGAGTCCAAATCCGGCAAATCATTTTTGAAAAACTGATTTTTGTAAAGAAGTGCCAAACATGGACTGCTTTGCCAGATACAGGGTCGCCACCTAAATATTTTGTTTTGGGGGAATTTAGGAAACCCTAACTCGTGCCTAAGGCCACGTGTCCATCATCACCAAAGTTGCCTCGGCTCGGGAACTTGGGTACAAGAGGGAAAGGTCATGCAATGAGCACCTCCGCTCGCTCGATCAAAGATCGGCCTATACTAAGCATGATATCTTGTTTTTGAAAACACACGTGTTCTTATTCTGGTTATTAAACCTAGAATTACTATGCGATGTGCACAACATACAAGTATAGACTAGATCGCCTAAATTGGAACAAAACATTGCATATCCGTTTGTTTGAAAATGGTTTGAAGTTTGCTACTCGCAAGTAGGCTAAATCGAGGATTTCAATGAATTGTTCCAATTCAAACAATCCAACCTTCACCCACAGGCATTCAGGCAGTTATATCAACTAAGCAGTTAGCCTCATGGCAAACATGCTATCATGGCAATCAATAACACACATGCAGTATGCTGAAGCATAAACACTCACAGTGTACTCCGAGCCAAAACAATAGCTAGTTAGAAATCATGCATGATCCTAGCTATGTTAAGATGGCTAATGCAATACATGAAAAATGCAACTAAAATAGGCTCGGCTATTCTAAGATGGCATATGAAATGCAACTTGATAACATGTATTCAAATTGGTATTGAAATACGATGCAGTTAGTATGATGCGCTGAGCCCGGTGCATGCAAGACAGATGAATGATGCACGCATGCAAGCATAAGGATGCTAATTGAAACATGCCCTAAAACTAACCATCGAAAACAGGTAAGTAAAAGGGAGAAAGAAATGGGGGGTTGGAAGACATGCATCGCACACACGCACGCTTATTACAAAGTTGTGCCCTTTCGACGGAGGGTCCGAATGAATAATACAAACTGACTAATTAACTAACTAACAAGCTAATTAATCATTACATAACCGAATGAATAACTAGCTATAACTAATTATTACAACACTTAATTAATTAACAAATTAACTAATTAAATTACAAATTAGAGCTAACTAACAAGTAAGCCTTAAAATATGCAGACTAGGCCGCCTCAGCTCTGCCTTGAAGAAGTTGAAGATGCATGCTCGATTCCCTTCCCGAAAGCTCTCCAAATGCTCTTTTAGAGGCTCTGTCTGCAGGGTGTCCTTGAGAACTAGCTGCTGGATCTTACCAAAAACATGCTGGGGAGTGCACCAGTGGCCTGTCGGCCATGAGAAGCTTCTGCCGACCACCCTGCCGGCCAAGAGTGCACACTGCCGGCCACAAATGAAGAACTGCCGGCCATCTGTGTGGCACTGCCGGCCACTGGTGTGCTGTGACACCAAGCTGCAACAGAGCACAAAACAGAGAAAAGGGAGGGTCTCCCAAGGGTATGTACGCACTATGCCACTCCATATCACCTCAAAACATCAAGGGAGAGGCATAATCGGATCCAAGACCATCAATCACGCATCTCGATGCATGATGGCCAAAGATCCAACATGTGCAAATTCAATAAATGCATGACAAATAAGACACCATGACCATTTCCTTATCATGGGAAATCAAAGGAAATGGAGACCAAAGGGTGATTGGCTCACTTCATCACTTCGAGTATGAAATGAGCTAATCCACCTTGTGTTCAACGTAATGCCCGATTGAACACAATGCAATGCACACAGACAACATGTTATGTAAACAATCATGCTAAGCTTGACATGCTAACATGCAATGTACCAAGCATGCAAAATGCAATGTAACCTAGACATGCAAACATGCAATGTACCAAGCATGGAATAACACCAAAACGGAGCAAGCATGCAACAACATGCAAAGATAGACAAACATGCAACAAGATGCAAAGACAAGCATGCAACAACATGCAAAAATGGACTTAAACTAAAATGGGCAGACCTCAATTATGCCCAAATCAGTGGCCAATAACACCAAAACAAAGGCACAAAATACAAAGCATGCGTGCACAATGCATTGGCCAACCAAGTAGGCCTAAGAGCACAACCCTCAAGAATGCTCAAAGAGTGACAAATGCGGAAGTGTAACAACACTAAGTGCACTGAAATCAAGTATGAAATGATGCCAAATCATTCAAACAATGCAAGTATAGCATGCGAAGGTCCTTAAGCATGAAAGCTAATAAAGAGGACTACAAAGGAGGCATGCAATACATGACAAATATGCATGAACCGAACATGGGCAAAGCTGAAATAGGTCAAGACAATGACTGAAACATGCTAAGATGGAGGCTCAAATACCTAGGGAAGATGGCATACATGCTAGGCCATAAGTAAGGCAACAGTGCACAACACTTAAAGGCATTCAAAGCATGAAAGAAGTGGGAACATAACAATACTATAAGCTCTGAAATGAAGTATTAAATGATGGCAAATCATCTAAATAGCTCAAAGATAGCATGCATGAGTCACCAAAACACAAAGCTAGCAAGGCCAATTGCACTACAGCTATACAAAGCATGAAGGATATGACCAAGGCAACCCAAAACAGTCCTAGAACATGTCAAAATGATACTAAAACATGCATGGAAGGAAGCCAAAACAAGCTAGCATGAAGGGCATAAGGCACGATGCATACAAGGCAAATAAGATGGATTACACTACACCTATTAAGACCAAGCATGGAATGACTTAAGCAACACAAATCAGAGTTATATCATGGCATAATAACCCCAAAAATACATTGAAATGATAGCTCGCAAGCTTAGGCATGAAGGCATACGCAATGATTCATGTTACGGCATAAATGGGGCAAACCGTCCAACGCATTGGATGAGTGATAAATGCAAGTGCATGAGCATGAAACATGGATTGAAATCACATAATAAATCATGCCAAATCATTCAAATAGTCCAAGTAATGGATGCTAGTGGACTTGATACACAAAGCTAAGAAGCTAGAATGCACTATAGCTATACAAAGCATGGCATGCATGACCAAAATAACCAAAATCAGAGCTAAAGCATGTTAAAACATGGACAAAAACTTCATGAAGTTAAGCCAAAAAAATGCTAGAATGACATGTTAAAGCATGATGCATGCTAGGCTAATTCATGGAAATGCACTACAAGTGCATGGAGCATGCAAGGAGCTATTAAACCAAACCATAACAGAGGCATGACATGGTAAAACAACACCAAGAACATGCTGAAATGGACTCAAATCATGCTAGAATGACATGCTATTCCATGAAACGCACAAGACTAGTTTGTGTGATTTACACTACAAGTGCATTAGGCATGCATGGAGTAACAAAAGCAAGCAAAAACAGTGGCATGCCACAGCACAATAACCACAAATACATCCTAAGATATGGCCAACATAAACTTAACAAACATGCTCACACATGAGGCATTCAAAGCAAGTAAACAAGACACAAGGAGAGGGGATGACCCTTTCCTATTTAAGACTCCAAAACCACCTTTCCACCACTGAAAATCCTCTAGATTTCAGTGGTAGAAAGGTCATGCAAAGGTTGCAACAAGAGCCTAAAGGGATGGCTCAAAACAAGGCCTAACAAGGCCTAAGAGGGGGTAGATCACCCACAACGAAAAAGTGACCTTAAACAAACTTTTCAAGCACCAAAAATCAGAACTTTTTGTAGTTAAGAGTTAAGCTTAAAACAGTATGCAAGAAGGGATAAAAGCTTAAGCAAAAATGGGGAATTTAAGGGTTAGAAACTCACCCTTGAAGACCACCTTTACAACTACAACTCCAGCACACTTTTTGAACCAAAATCAATCCAAGAACTTCAAAACAACTTCAAGAAGCCTCAGCAACACAAGCAAGGTGGTTGAGTGTGTGTTTGTGTACAAAAGTGAGACAAATCTACACTTTTAAGGCACAAAACAAGAACAAAAGAGAGATATAGATACAAAGCTATATCTATATCTCAAACCTCAAAAATCTGAACCTCTGAAATGAAGGAGGAGCCTCTCCTTATATAGAAGAGAGACAATGCAAAGCTTGTTCAACAAGCATGGAATGGGTTTTATCCCTCCATACACGTGTATGGATGAGGGATGAATGGAAACCAGCTGGCTCAAAAGATCTAGAGTGAAATCAGCTGAGACAAAGGGTTCTGTCGGCCATCAACTGTGGCCGGTAGTGCCTCGCTGATGGCCGGTAGGAATCATCAGTAGCAGGCATGGAAAAAAGCATAGCCGGCAGTGCCCAAAGGTGGCCGGCAGTGCACTATAAGAAGCATGAAGAAAGGACCAACACATGGTCCAAAAATGGGGCAGAAAGGATACAAGGTTTGGAAAGCTCAAACCTGTGACGTTCTGCCTCGAACTCGAATACTCAACGAGCAATTGAACTTGTGGCTGGATGTACCTGCAAGCATATCCAAGTCTTGAGGACGGTCAAAAATAGGGTGTCTACAAGCCTGTATGTTGATGACTTATGAAAAGCCATATTATATTTTTCAAGTAGAACTACCACTTCTCTGAAGTGTGAGCCATTGTCTAAAATTATTTTGTTTGGTGCCCCATATCTGCAGATGATGTTGTTCCTGATGAATTTGGCCACGTGTGATGCTTTTAACACTGAATACGACTGTGCATCAACTTACTTGGTGACATAGTCAATGGCAACCAAGATGAATTGATGCCCATTTGAACCCTTCGGTGTGATTGCCCCGATGACATCTATGCCCCAGACTGAGAAAGGCCAAGGTGAAGTCATGTTGTAGGGTTTGGATGGCGGGATGTTCATGCGATTGGCGTGGATTTGACATTTGTGGCATCGCCTAACAAAGTTGATGCAATCACTCTCCATGGTTAACCAGTAGTATCCTTGTCTACGGATTTTTTTGGCTAGCATTATACTGTTCATATGGGCACCACACTCTCTTCCATGGATGGCTTCCATGACACGCTTTGCCTCTTCTTCCTTTACACACAGCTTGTGCTTTCCCAGATGCCCTCTCTTGTATAACTTATCTCCACAAATGACGAACTGAGTGGCCAGACGCCATATCCCCCTTTTGTCTGTGGCGTTTGCCCCTTGTGGGTATGTAACACTTTCCAGAAAATTTCAAATATCAAAGTACCAAGGGTTTTCATTTTGAACTTCTTCCGTTGCGGCTATCATTTCATACGTAGGGGTGTACCTTTGTTTTATAAGGATCGGGCACATCTTGACCCCGATCGGTATATCTATCATTGATGCTAGGGTTGCCAACTCATCAGCAAATCGGTTATTCTCTTTTACCAGGTGTGTAAAAGTCAGTTTTTCGAACCTCGGGATCAATATGTCCAAGGTCTGATGGTAGACTTTCATTTTTTCCTCTTTAACTTTCCAATCTCCATTGGCTTGAGAGACAACCAAGTTTGAATCCCCAATCACATCTAACCTTATTGCCCCTAGTTCCAGGGATGCTTCCAATCTGACAATGCACGCCTTGTAATGCCCCAAATTTCTAGCGCAAATGATAATACAACAATCAAGGCTCTTTCAAAGAAAACCGAATATAAATCTCCAAACTTACATTACATGATACAATAGTTCTTCATGCAATAATACATTAATCCAACAACAAGTAAATAAACAAATAAATACCCCCAAGAGTTTACAAGTTTCCAAGGCTTGAGCCTGGTTACACAAAATTGTTATTTAAACCCACACACATACAGCTCTTGGCTTATACACAGAGTCACAACAAAATGAGAGTTTCGTACTCTCAACTCACATTTCCTTGCCTTTAGTTAGGCGGCATTACCACATCTTTTCCTGCACAAAAATCCCATAGGGTGAGCATAAAGCCCCAGTAGGAAATTCTTAACAAAGTATATACATTTTATACAAGTCTCAAGAGATGAAATGCACATGCCATGCTATGCCCTTTTTGAAGATAAATCACATTTTCATCTTTTGAAAACCATCATGGTCAATGATGTCATACAATTTCAATTGTTCAAAACTTAACAATTTATTTCAAGGGCGGTAAATACGACTCTGGTAATCCCTAGGTCGGTGTCTGCAAGTAGACTATACAAGTACTATCAAATTGTCATTTTTACCGGTATTAACCGGAAGGCTCGACACCTATCCGCGCGGGTTTTCAGTCTTTCACCTCAGACTCTCAAGCCAACTTATTCAATATCATCTACACCACCTATCAAGACTTACCAACATATTTACCCCAAAACCATTTCATGAAAACTTGTCTCTCAACATTCTTTTCTCAATGCAAGTTTTCAAATCAACTTTCAAAGTTTAATTTAATCAAATGAATTTTTATGCCAATAACATAAGATCAATATAAATACTTTTATTCCAATTCATCATCTAAGGAATAACACAATTTCCTCTTCTCAAGTATCCTTAACAATTAGTCATTTCAAGACTATTTCAACGTTTTGAACAATAATTTCCACAATGAACGACAATTCTCATATTCCCTAAAATTCATCATTCATATAAATATAAATAAGAAATTTTCTAAACATCCATTTATTTTGACACACAAAATAAATATAACAATATCATTCATGAATTTTCAGTCTCTTTTAAAAAAAATTCTCAAATTCTAGGTTTTCTCACCAAAACTATACAACTTAAATCTTTTGAAAGAAAACTTTCCAAAATCATCTTTTCTTCAATCAACGAAGATCAAAACCCATAAGATCATTTTAAAAGAACAAGAGACAAACCCACTTTCAAAATCACTCAACTTCTTAAATCAACAATCAATTTTCAAAGCTATCGAAAAATGATTTCGAAAATCATATAGATCTTGCAAATATATATATATAACTCTAAGAAAATCCTTACCTCAAGTTTTAAAGAAGAAATGAGATGAAACCCCCAAAATCAACAGTGTCGAAACTCGATCTTCACCGCATACAACGAAGCCCTCGAGAAGTTAACCAACTTTGATGAAGAACCTATGGCAGAACTCTAATGGATCTTGAGAAATCAAGGTTTTGATCCAATTTGGCGTAGGGAAATGTAGAGAGAAGGGAGAGGAAACGGTTTTTAGAGAAAGAGATATATACAAAAGTGATATGAAATATCAGATTCACGAATTGATATAACATGGTCCGCTCGAGTGTAGAAAGCCCCGCTTTAGTGTCAAATACACTTTCCCAGTACTTTTGCAGATAGGTCAAACTTCTAGAACCAAACATTATCTGCTCGAGCGCATAAACGGTCGCTCGAGCGGACAAGCAACTTCTAATGCATTTTGCATTTTTGCTTCGAGGGCACTGCCCCTCAACCCTGCCAGGGAACTGCCCTAGGACCAGCTAAGGGGCGCTGCCCCTTGGACCCCCGCGAGCTGACTGGGCAGCTCGATCCTCGACATATTCAGTGAAGTGGCAAAACTGGGACCGCTACAACCTTCCCCCCTTAAAGAATTTCGTCCCCGAAATTTCAAATCAAATTACCCAATCAAAACCACGCTATTTCATCTTCAAATCATAATACTAACTCTCAACCAAATTCCACCATTTCTACCATGGTTATCTCATTAACAACACCCTCCCAAATACGCATAAACATGAAATTTCCCAAAAAGTAATGGCAACTCTCAGCAACGTTATGCTTAAAACAACAACGCACATATCAACATGTGGTTAATAACTTTAAATACATTTCCCTCAACACTAGGGAATATTACAAAGAAAATCAACTTAAGCATTTTCAAACAAATCTAGATATTTGGAGCAGACTTTCGCCTCCCGTTCCTACATCGCTTCTTTAACCCCATAGTGTGCACAACACCTTTACCAACGGTATAGTTTTGCCCCGTAGCACTTGCTCCCGGGTATCTAATATTTGAACCAGTCATTCTTCATAAGAGGCATCCTCATCTACCTCCAAGTCAACCCAATCAAGCACATGAGAAGGGTCGGGTTCATACTTCCTAAGCATAGCTACATGAAATATGTTGTGAACTTCTGAAAGTTGTGGCGGCAAAGGTAACCGGTATGCCACTTCCCCAATTCACTCTAAGATCTCAAAAGGCCCAATGAACGTTGGAGATAATTAACCACTCTTACCAAATCTCATCAAACCCCGCCTTGGTGAGATTTTTAGAAATACATGGTCACCAACTTCAAAAGATAAAGGTCGTCTCCTCTTATCGGCATAACTCTTTTGTCGGCTTTCGGCCGTAACTAACCTCTTCCAAATGAGAACAACTTTCTCGGTTGTCTCTCTAACAATTTTCGGACCCAGTAACGGTGCATCACCCACTTCAGCCCAACAAACCGGTGATCTACAAGGTCGGCCATACAAGGCCTCAAATGGTGCCATCCCAATACTAGCTTGGTAACTATTGTTGTAAGCAAACTCAATCAATGGTAAGTGTCTTTCCCAAGGCCCCTTAAAATCAAGGACACAAGCTCTAAGCATGTCCTCCAAAATCTGAATGGTATGTTTCGACTGTCCATCGATTTGAGGATGATAAGCGGTGCTAAGTGTCAACTTAGTTCCCAATGCTTCTTGAAGGCTTTACCATAACCGGGCAGTAAAACGAGGATCCCTATCCGACATAATAGTCACAGGGACCCCATGAAGTCGAACTATCTCTCTAATGTACAACTCTGCCAAGCGTTTAACTGAGTCGCTGGTGCACATCGGAATGAAAATGGGTAGACTTAGTCAACCTATCAATAATCACCCAAATGGCATCATTGCCTCGTTGTGTTCTAGGAAGCCCAACTACAAAATCCATGGTAACACGCTCCCATTTCCACTCGGCTATCGGTAAGGGTTGCAATAAGCCCACTGGTCTTTAGTGTTCGACCTTCACTTGTTGACAAGTAAGGCACTTCGATACAAATAAAGCAGCATCCCGTTTCATACCCCTCCACCGAAATTGACGACTAAGATCATGATACATTTTCATGCCTCCCGAGTGTACCACAAGGCGTGAGTGATGGAACTCCCGAAGTACTTCCTCTCTACAAGATTTTGGTACAAACAAACGGTCTAGGTAACGTACACTCAAATCCGAGTGAACATTCAAACCTTTCTCTTCCTTTCCATTGGAAATCTTAACACGGATTGATTCCACATCTTGGTCTCCTCGTTGTGCCTCTATGACCTTACTAACCAAGGTAGGTTAAGCATTTAAAGTAAACAAGGTAGCACTCTCTCCGGACTCACCCAAGTGCAAATCAAACTTGCCAATAACATCTAGCATATCCCATTCCCGAATGGCCACACTTGCCAAACTACTCACAGATTTTCGACTCAAAGCATTGGCTACCACATTGGCCATCCTTGGATGATATTGTAACTCAAAGTCATAATCCTCCATAAATTCCATCCACCTCCGTTGTCGTAAATCCAAGTCTTTTTGAGAAAACAAATACTTTAGACTCTTATGATCGGAGAAGACTCCAAACTTCTCACCGTACAAGTAATGCTTCCAAAATTTCAAAGCAAAAATCACCGCTGCTAATTCTAGATCATGGGTGGGGTAATTTTTCTTATGAGTTTTCAATTGTCGTGAACCGTAGGCCACAACTTTTCCCCCTTGCATCAAGACACAATCAAGTCCATCCTCGGACGCATCACAATAGACAGTGTAATTCAAACCCCTTTTCAGAATTATCAAAACCGGTGTAGTAGTCAGTCTAGTCTTAAGCTCTTGGAATGACTTTTCACACGCTTCACTCCACACAAATTTGATACCCTTTCTAGTCAACCTAGTCAAAGGTGCAGCTAGTTTAGAGAAGTCCCTTACAAAACGTCGATAATACCCTGCTAATCCCAAGAAACTCTACATTTCAAAAACATTCTTGGGTTGTTCCCAATCCTGTACGGCATCTATCTTTGTGGAGTCCGCAGTCACTCTCTCTCTAGACACTACATGCCCTAAAAATTTCACCTCTGTTAACCAAAACTCGCATTTTTCAAATTTGGCATAAAATTGGTGCTCACTAAGTAAACCCAGCACTACCCGCAAGTGAGTCTCGTGTTCCTCTTCAAAGGTTGAATAAATCAAGATGTCATCCGCAAAGACGACCACAAAACGGTCCAAGTATTCTTGAAAAATTCTGTTCATCAAATCCATAAAGGAAGTCGGTGCATTGGTCAACCCAAAAGGCATTACAAGGAATTCATAGTGGCCATAACGAGTACGAAAGATCGTCTTCTGAATGTCCTCCTCCCGGACTCTGAACTGATGGTACCCCGACCTCAAATCTATTTTTGAGAAGCAACGAGACTCTCTAAGTTGGTCAAACAAATCATCTATTCTGGGTAGAGGATACTTGTTCTTAACTGTAACTCTATTCAACTTGTGGTAATCAATACACAACCGCAATGACCCATCCTTCTTCTTCGCAAAGAGAGTTGGCGCTCCCCAAGGTGATGTACTAGGGCTAATGAAGCCCCTGTCTAAAAGTTCTTGGAGTTGAATCTTCAACTCATGCAATTTGGCAGGTGCAAATCTATACGATGACATGGAAATTGGTGCCGTGCCAGGCACTAATTCAATGGAGAACTCGATCTCCTCGTGAGGTGGTAAGCTAGTAAGATCTTCTGGAAAGATATCTGGGCATTCACAAACTACCCTTGGTAACTCAACACGAGCCTCGTTACTCTCACAATCCAAGAGAGTTGGAAGAAGGCCACTAAGCTTGCTCCTACTACGAGGGTCAACAACTGGCGACAAGGCTCTATCAACTCGGTTCCCCAGAAAATAGAAATGATCACCACTCGAAGTGCACATCATAACTCTCTAACGGTAACAATCAATCACAGCTTGATAAGAACACAACCAGTCCATGCCTAAAATGACATCAAAACTTTACATATCTAGTAACATTAAAGCAAACGGAAGTCGATGCCCGGCAACTTCTATTTCACAATCACGACAACCCCAGTCTAAATCAACTGTAACCCCAATAGGTGACTCTACTCTGAGTGAAGGCACTAACCGTGCTACCTCTAACCCCAATGCAGAAGCAAATATAATAGATATAAATGAAAGAGAAGCACCCGTGTCTATCAATACATTAGCCAAAGAATTACACACAACAAAAATACCTCTCACAACTGAGGATTCTGGCAACTGCTCTGGCATAGTAATAGTATACACGCGCCCCTGTGGCTCCTGATTAACTTGCTCTCCTCTCAAAGTATAGGCCAATTGTACTGACTGAGCCGAAGCGGCTCCCTAATTAACTCGCGAAGCTTGGACTGATAGAGCCTGCTGGTGGCTCTGAGTCTGCCTTGACCCTGATGCGCCAGATGCGCCTCCCAACTGTGGGCAAGTTTTCTTCATATGTCGCAGCTGACCACATTGATAACAATTAAACCCTTGACCTTTATTCTGAGATTGAGACTGACTTTGAGATCGGTTAGGTGGTGGTAATATTAACTGCCCTCCTCCCTTCTGTGGGCATGAGAAGGCTTTGTGACCTAGTTGGCCACACTTGAAACACGAGAAACTACTCGATGCACTTTTTCCCGGACCCGCACTAGGCAAAGGAAAAGTGGATCTAGATTGCTGTGGTTGGGACTGGGATGGATAGGTGTTCCTGCTCTTCTTGTTCTGCCCATAGTCTCCTTGAGACTCTTGGCCCCTAGACCTCGAACTCCGAAGCCTCTCCTCCTCGGCTTGTATGGAAATTTCTACGTGTGTCGCCGTCTCCACAAGACGGTCATATTCCCGAATCATATTTCCAACAAGTTTGAACATAATTTTTGTTTTCAATTTCTTTTCAAATTCAATGCAACGACGCTCTTCTGTTGCCACCAACTCTAGTGCAAATCTGGACAAACTAGAGAAGACCGCCTCAAACTCGGCCACGGGCATGTCGAGTTGTTTGAGGTCTTTAAACTCTTGCCTCAATCTCTCCCTAGCAGTGGGAGGTATGTACTTATCTTGGAAAGCAACCGCAAAGGCTTCCCATGTCGGCTCCACTCTACCATTGGCATATTTCCACCATTGACCCGCGTCTCCCTTAAGGTAGTAACTCGCTAGAGTCACTCTTAGTTCACTATCTTCGATGTGAAGCATCTCAAATGTCTTCACAATTTGTTTAAGCCACTCTTCTGCTTTCTTGGGCTCGGGACCACCATGGAACTCATCCGGTTTGGCCCCGTAAGAACTCTCTAGTAAGGAAACTCGCCTTGACTCCGCGGTGTTCTCTCGGGCTTGATTCTCCACCCTCAACAAGTTTATAGACTCTCTTAAAGCCCCTGCCATTTCTCGAGCTAGGGCCCCCATTGCGGTTTGATCACAATAATGCTATATATTACTCTACCTTATAACAATTAAATTTCACCCCACATAAGCACTTAGTTATGTAAACACATACGGATCATACTCTTATGATGAGATTCGTCCCACAAAAACCAAGAATTCTTAGTAGAATGAGTATTAATCAAGTACCCTTCTAATAAGACCTCAAGGAATTTAACAGGCGCAAACAACATCCCAAAAGTCCAATCCTATACCCATACCCATTTAGTCACATAAGCATGTTATCACATAGTCACAAAATGCATAACACTTCCTAAGCATGCTAAATGAACCCATTGTGGTTAAACAACCACTTCCTACGAACTCTAAGTATTTAAACCCGGTACCTCTGAAACCAAGTTGTAACGCCCCAAATTTCTAACCCAAATGATAATACAACATCATGGCTTTTTCAAGGAAAACCGAATATAAATCTCCAAACTTACATTACATGATACAATAGTTCTTCATGCAACAATACATTGATCCAACAATATGTAAATAAACAAATAAATACCCCCAAGGGTTTACAAGTTTCCAAGGCTTGAGCCTGGTTACAACAAATGGTTATTCAAACCCATACATATACAGCCCTTGGTTTATACATAGAGTCACAACAAAATGAGAGTCTTGTACTTTCAACACACATTTCCTCGCCTTTAGTTAGGTAGCATCACCACATCTTTTTCTGCACAAAAATCTCGTAGGGTGAGCATAAAGCCCCAGTATGAAATCCTTAACAAAGTATATACATTTTATATAAGTCTCAAGAGATAAAATGCACATGCCATGCTATGCCCTTTTTGAAGATAAATCACATTTTCATCTGTTGAAAACCATCATGCTTAATAATGTCATGCAATTTCAATTGTTCAAAACTTAACAATTTATTTCAAGGGCGGTAAATACGACTCTGGTAATCCCTAGGTCGGTGTCTGCAAGTAGACTATACAAGTACTATCAAATTGTCATTTTTACCGGTATTAACCGGAAGGCTCGACACCTATCCGCGCGGGTTTTCCGTCTTTCACCTCAAACTCTCAGGTCAACTTATTCAATATCATCTACACCACCTATCAAGACTTACCAACATATTTACCCCAAAACCATTTCATGAAAACTTGTCTCTCAACATTCTTTTCTCAATGCAAGTTTTCAAATCAACTTTCAAAGTTTAATTTAATCAAATGAATTTTTATGCCAATAACATAAGATCAATATAAATACTTTTATTCCAATTCATCATTTAAGGAATAACACAATTCCCTCTTCTCAAGTATCCTTAACAATTAGTCATTTCAAGACTATTTCAACGTTTTGAACAATAATTTCCACAATGAACGACAATTCTCATATTCCCTAAAATTCATCATTCATATAAATATAAATAAGAAATTTTCTAAACATCCATTTATTTTGACACACAAAATAAATATAACAATATCATTCATGGATTTTCAGTCTCTTTTAAAAAAAATTCTCAAATTCTAGGTTTTCTCACCAAAACTATACAACTTAAATCTTTTGAAAGAAAACTTTCCAAAATCATCTTTTCTTCAATCAACGAAGATCAAAACCCATAAGATCATTTTAAAAGAACAAGAGACAAACCCACTTTCAAAATCACTCAACTTCTTAAATCAACAATCAATTTTCAAAGCTATCGAAAAATGATTTCGAAAATCATATAGATCTTGCAAATATATATATAACTCTAAGAAAATCCTTACCTCAAGTTTTAAAGAAGAAATGAGATGAAACCCCCAAAATCAACAGTGTCGAAACTCGATCTTCACCGCACACAACGAAGCCCTCGAGAAGTTAACCAACTTTGATGAAGAACCTATGGCAGAACTCTAATGGATCTTGAGAAATCAAGGTTTTGATCCAATTTGGCGTAGGGAAATGTAGAGAGAAGGGAGAGGAAAGGGTTTTTAGAGAGAGATATATACAAAAGTGATTTGAAATATCAAATTCACGAACTGACATAACATGGTCCGCTCTAGCGTGGAAATCCCCGGTCGAGCGTCAAATACACTTTCTCAGTACTTTTGCAAACAGGTCAAACTTCTAGAACCAAACATTCTCCGCTCAAGCGCATAAACGGCTGCTCGAGCGGACAAGCAACTTCTAATGCATTTTGCATTTTTGCTTCGGGGGCCTTTCCCCTTAACCCCGCCAAGGTGCTGCCCTAGAACCTGTCAAGGGGCACTGCCCCCTAGACCCTCGCGAGCTGACTGGGCAGCTCGATCCCCAATATACTCAGCGAAGTGGAAAAACTGGGATCGCTACATGCCTCATACTCTGCTTGGTTGTTAGATACCCTGAATCGGGGTTTGAAAGCTACGGGGATATGGGAATCATCCGGCTCTATGAGCAACACGCCTATTCCATAGCCAAATTGATTGGACGCTCCATCGAAGTACAACTTCCAAGTGTCTTCTTCCATCTGCATGACCTCTTTATCTAGGAATGAGTACTCCACATCTTCTCCTCCTTCAATTGGGTGAGCAGCCAAAAATTTTGCTGCGACCATTCTTTTGACAAATTTGCGAGTGACATACTTAAGGTCAAATTCAGAAAG
This sequence comes from Camellia granthamiana, assembly GCA_036172215.1. Lineage (NCBI taxonomy): Eukaryota > Viridiplantae > Streptophyta > Magnoliopsida > Ericales > Theaceae > Camellia > Camellia granthamiana. Next base: position 82,189,258 of record CM069910.1, read on the forward strand.
CAAAAGCAACTAACGAGCTAGCCTACCGGTAAGTGCTGGTTTCTCAAAGTGATATTTGGTTGGGTCTAATCTTGAAACTAGAATTACCAAGTGAGCTAACAGGTAGTCTCTCAACTTCCTGGTCGCCCATACCAAACCTGAGCGAGCTTTTTCCAAAGGAGTATAGCGGGTCTCATATTCAAGCATCTTTTTACTTAAGTAGTAGATGGCCTTCTCCACGTTCTCACCCGACTCTTGTGCAAGCATACATCCCATAGTTGATTTGGTCACTGATAAGTACAGGATCAGCAGGTTCCCTAGCTTGGGCGGTGATAACACATGTGGATTCCACAAATGTTGCTTGACTTGCTCAAATGCAAACTGACATCGATTATCCCATTAGAACTTCTTCCCTTTCTTTAGGAGACCAAACAGTGGTTCACAAGTCAAGGTTAGCTTTGAAATAAACCTCCTTATGAATTACACCTTTCCCAAAAAACCCTGCACCTCCTTTTCTGTCATTGGTGGCAACACTTCTAAGATGGCCTCAATTTTAGATGGATCAACTTTGATTCCCTACTGTGTGATCACAAATCCCCACATCTTGTCTGCAGTTACCCCAAAGGTGCATTTTTGTGGATTCAACCTTAGCCTGTATTCCCTAATTCTCTCAAAGAATTTCTTCAATACAGTGTAATGGCTTTCCCAATCTTTGGACTTGACAATCATGTCATCTACATACACCTCAACTTCCTTGTGGATCATATCATGCAAAAGAGTGGTAACGGCTCTATGATAAGTGGCCCCGACATTCTTCAAACCGAATGGCATAACCTTGTAGTAGTATGTCCCCCATGGTGTGGTAAATGCAGTCTTTTCTCTATCCTCTAGAGCCATAAGGATCTGGTTATACCACGAAAAACCATCCATGCATGACAGTAAGGCATGCCCTGCAGTGAAGTCTACCAATTCGTCAATATGTGGCAATGGGAAATCATCCTTCGAACTAGCCCTGTTCAAATCCCGGAAGTCAACACAAACTCGGATTCTGCCATCTTTCTTCGGAACTGGCACAATATTAACTAACCAAGTATAATATTCTAATACGAGTAAAAACGCAGCATTGATTTGCTTGGTAACCTCTTCTTTAATTTTCAAGGCCCAATCCAGATGAATTCTGCCAAGCTTCTATTTGACAGGTCGAGCCTCAAGGTCGAAAGGGATCCTATGCTGTACAATCTCAAGGTCAATTCCTGGCATGTCTTCGTAGGACCATGCAAAAACATCTTTGAATTCTTTTAATAAAGCAACTAATTCTTCACGTTCCTCTGAGGACAATGTAGAACCAATCTGGGTCAAGTGAGGATCTTTCTCAGTACCCACATTTATAGAAACAAGTTAGCATCTCTTCGGAGTCTGAGAACCTTAGATAACAAAGCTAGATAGCAGACCTACCTTTTTTACAGATCTCAAAAAGTTACAACACAAGGCCTCTAAAGCATCGTAAAGATAGGTGTAGTGTCACAAAAAGCATGCATGTGCTCCCGCTAGTATCTGGGCAACATAGGGACTTGAAGTGCACCAATGCATGTAATGCAATGAACATATAAGTTCGAGTCAAGGTTTCATAATTTCCCCACCAGAGTCGCCAGAAACTGTAACATGCCCAGGGAGTACCGTCGAATCAAGATGCATGAAACATGGATACAAAGCAAGGATATACTAAAAATAAAATAAAATAAAATGAAATAAACATGATGCATATCCACAAATAAGGAAAGCAAGTAAAAGAACAAGATCGAAAGAAGTGGGGTGGGAAATTATTACAACATTTTGAATAAATTATTACAGACCAAATGAGAGAGAGGAGGAGGGAATATTCCAATAAAATAAAACAAAACCTCAGAAAACACTCAGAATAAAAATAAACAAAATAAAAGCTTCATGTTCCTTGGAACCTTCGGTAGAAATTGGTCGACATTGGGAGATTACATCATCTTGTCCGAAAGAAGCTAGCCGACCGGCCAACTAGGTCGAGCAAAACCTATCTTGTTACGAAACCAAGAAAATGAACAAACAAGAAATATGTAGATGACTCAACTAACCACTACGGGTTAGCTTACAACACAACTAATATAAAGCAAGAGCAAGCAAATAAGTAAAAAATAATAATAATTATGAGTTAACCAAACCACTTGGATTACAACAACACACTATGAAATATAAAGTATAAAAATAAATATGAGATAAACAAACCACTTGGATTATAACAAAACACTATGAAATAAGAAGCAAGGAAATAAATATGAGATAAACAAATCACTTGGATTATAACAAAACACTATGAAATATAAAGTATAAAAATAAATATGAGATAAACAAACCACTTGGTTTATAACAAAACTCTATGAAATATAAAGTAAAAAATTAAATATGAGATATACAAATCACTTGGATTGTAACAAAACACTATGAATAAGAAGCAAGAAAATATATATGAGATAGAAAATATAAGAAAATGAAATACTAGAAATTCACCTTCCAAAGAAATATTGAACTTCTTGATTTCCAAACTTCCTCTTGATCACCCTCAAGTTTAGGAAGTGTGTTCTCAATCCTCAATTCAAAACTAGAATGGAACTCTGGGTATGTATGGTGGAAAAGTGGCTAACTTTCTTATTTTTTTTCTCACTTTTAATAACACTCACTCTTAATAGCACTCACTCTCTCCTTTGATCAATCACTACTGAAAATTAGCTATTTCAGAATTTTTGGAGTAGTTTTGGGTGTAGGAAAGATGGAATTTTAGTTTGTATGGAAGGTATGGGGTGTATATAGAAGATAGGAGTATTATTGGCTCAAAAACTCAATTTTTTTTTTCACCATTTTCTCACACTTTTCTCTTCAATTTCATGGTCCTTCCTTTCTCTTACAATTTGATCATTCTATATAGGCAATGAGGCAAAGTGAAGGTCAAAAAAAAGGTGGGAGACAAGAATGTGATAGGAAGGCAAATTTTCAAGGTGGTTGCATGTGATACTCCTTTATGGATGCAAACAAAATCTCTTTTTGACAATGAGAGATCATTAGGTATGTATTTGGTGATATATAGGTCAGCCAGTGGGGTTAGAGAGTGTCCCACACACAAGAAAAAAAAAATACAAAAAATATACCTTCTCTGCCTGCTGGTTTGAAATGGTCAAATGTTATTTGAGGGGAAATATAACACAAGGCAAAGCTTTGGTAGAGTGGTTAACGTGTTGGGTATGGAGTCTTAGGTTGGGGGTTCAAACCCCTTCACCAGCATTCCTTAAATTCATTTTTTTGGGTAAAGACAAGTCAGCACCACATTATCAGCCAGGACCAATCCAGTCATGCCACGTCAGTAAAATCTCCATGTCAATGTCACAGTTAGCATTGACAGAATATTTTGCATATGAACGGAATATTCTCTGACTTAACAGAATATTTCCTCATATAACAGAATATTCCCTGAGTGTTGAAAATTACAATTTGGCCCAAAAGTTTCAAATAATTGTGTTGTAATCTAGATTTCGGGAGAACTTTTCAGTGAAGCCCCCAGAAGTGCAGCGAAGGTTGATCCTAGCTAAACGAACTATTCTTGACACAACCATAAGGTCAGAATATTCCCTTGGAAAGGTAATTTGTGATTCTTTGGGGTTGGAAACAGGGCTCACATTCTAAGTTTTCTTATTGAGGATTCTGTGAGAAACACCTTCTTTTTTGTTATCATCGGGTAATCAAAAGAAAGCGCCCATGTCTTAGGGCCGGTCAAAATGGGCTGTCTATAGTTGCCTCTCTTTGACAAAGCTCAAAGTCATTTCTTAACTTGAGTGAATGTCAAAGCCCGAAGACGACCCTTTTGACAAGGCCATAAGACTTGGGCAAATAAACAAGATGCAGATGTAATTGGTTGAACCTAAAGGTTGGCTACGTATCCCTTTGCAAGTAATCAAACCATCGTAGTTCAGGAGTAGAATGCAAATGACATGCTCAAAGGTAGTCCCATAACAAGCTGCGATGGTCACTTGCCGTTTCAGCTCCTTGATTTGTTTCTTCAATCCGCTAACTTACCTTCTAGAATCTTTATACATACGTTGAAGTAAAGAAAGTTGTGCATTCAATCGATGCACCTCATTCGTCTTGTGCTCCAGGAGACGGGACAGATTTGAGACCGCAGTCACAATTTCCACACATGCTTTTAGCGTGAAAGAATTGGCCTTAATGTCAAACTGAGCAGCCGTCAATTGCTCAACTGGCATTGTAGAGATGTTGAAAATAGGGGAATGAGGAGGGGCACGCGGTTGAGGCGAGGAGTCAAAATTAGTGAACTTTATTGTAGACTCATTGAGGTTTGGAAAAAAAATAAAGAGAACGGTTAGAGGCCATGTCAGACGAGAGGGATGCAAAAGAGGGGTTGCAGAGTGAGATTTGTAGCCTTTTATCTCTGTTTCGATCTTTGCTTTGCCTCCCCAGCAGAACTCATATTAAAGAAGAGGATGAAGCCAAAGAAGAAGACAAAGAGGGAGGAAGGCCAAGACAATCATTGACAATCGAGGCAGGATTGGACAGCCTGTCAGTCAGGCGCCACGATTGTTGAAATCGCGCACCAGACACGACGCTCGAAGAAGATGAAGGAAGAGAGAGAGAGAGAGAGAGAGAGAGAGATGTATATGTATACGTATACATATATGTGCGTATGTGTGTGTATATATTATGTACGTATATGTCTGTGTATATGTAAATATGTATATATTTTTTCTGTATATGTATATGTGTATCCATATATATATAGTTTGCCTGTGTGTATACGTACACGTATACAACACGTATTATCGCATCCCACCTTTCCTTCTTTTGCGTGAAACGCTTTAGGATTTCAAGTTTACTCGGTTAAAACCTTCCCCCTCTCCGTACGAAATATGGTTAGGTATGCCTATTGGTTATACCATATTTCCTCTTTTCGCGTGACACACGTTACAATTTTCAAGTTTACTCGGTTAAAACCTTTCCCCTTTCTGTAAGAGATACGGTTAGGTATGCTTGTTGGTTACACCAACTTTTCACCTTTCACGTGAGAACGTGTTAGGAATTGAAGTTTACTTGGTTAAAACCTTTCCCCTCTCTGTATGAGATACGGTTAGGTACGCCTATTGGTTACACCACCTTTGCTCTTTTCATGTGAAACTGTAGACACCCCATTTTTGACCATCCTCGAGACTTGGAAGTCATCATTTGAACACTCGATGATTTTGTATGCTCGTGTTCGTGTTGAGTGCCCGAAGATCTTGGCCGAGCGCCTCGTCTTTGAACCTTCAAACCTTATCTGTTTTGTGCTTGGTTGTGGACCAAGAGCTTGTTGTTTCAAGTCTGGAGGAGAGGCTGGACTGTCAGCCATCCCTATAGCCTATCGGCCATGACTTGTGCCTGTCGGCCACCAGTGGTGGCTGACGGCCATTTTTCTCCTTTTTCAAATATTTGTTTGCCAGCTGTTGTTCACTGAAGTGCATCTCCATACACGTGTATGGTAGGATGATTTCAAGCTTAAACCTTGATTTTCTATATATAGGGGGTGCTCTCCCCCATTTTTAGGGGTTAAAAAATTTGGATCAAATTTCTCTCTCTCTCTCTAGAATTCTCTCTCTCTCTTCTTGTTTTGTGCCTTAAAGTCTTGTTTCTCTACACCTTTGCGCATCAAGCCTTAACCAAACACTCTTAACTTAAAGCTGAGGATCTTTGGAGTCTAGTTTGAGCTCTTAGAGGAGGTTTGAGCTGGAATTTGAGGCTATTTTGTGCTTGAGCTTCAAGAGGTAGTTCACTTGCTTTGTGTACTCGTTTTGACTGCTCATTTTGCCATCCTTTTGTATTGTTTTTGAACTGGTTTTCAACTACAAAAAACTATGTTTTTTGAGACTTAACATGATGGTTTAAGGCTATTTTTTAGTTAAGGGGTGATCCACCATTCTTGTCACTTAATTGTGTAATCTTTTGCACCATCTTTTAGCATATTCAAACTAAAATTTTTGGGCATCTAAACCACTGAAATTCAGAGTTATTTCAGTGACAAAAACCTTGTTTTGAAGTCCAAAATTGGAGGGGTAGCCTCCTCTCCTTGTGTCTTGTTTACATGCCTAGATAGCTTAACATGTGAGCATGTTTTTCTAGCATTTTGTACCTTAATCTCATAATGTTTTTGCTACTATTTTGATTGGTTTCAGCTCTATTTTGAGCTGGTTTGGTCCTTTGAGGCTTGTATTGTGTGGTTGTAGTGTAAAGAGGCTTCACTAGCTTAATGTTTTAGGCTTTTAAACATGAATTGCATAAGTTGCTTGCATGTTTTAGTGTCATTTTGCACTACATTTCAGCACTGAAATCTCTGCAATCTCCCTTTATTCTTCACTTTTTCATTTATTTTGAAAGTGGCTTTGAACGCCTTGTTGGCTTAAGTGTGAAATTGAGACCCTCATGCTTAATGGTTTAATTCCTTCGGGAGTTCATTATCAATGGCATGAGGTCTCTTTCATGCTCAAGGCACTTGTGGTTTAAGCCCTCTTTCCATTAGAGGACACTCACCTTTTGGACTAATCAATTAAAGAATGGATTGCTAAGTTAAAATGTGTAAACAAAATGAACAAAGTAAAAGAGGCAAGATTAAGCATCTTCGTGTTGCATTGCATGTGTTCGGATCGGACGTTAATTCGAACACGAGAAAAATTGGACGTTTCATACTCAAAGTGATGAAACGTGTCGCTTTTCTTGGTCACCATCACCCTTGATCATGCATGATAGGGTTATGGTTTTGTCAAGTCTTGTTTTGCATTCATTAACTTATGCAAGCTTGGCTCCTTAGCCATCATGCATTGAAAATGCTTGGTTGGTGGTTTGAGGGCCGAGAATTACACTCCTTTGAACTTGTGTAATGATAAGGAGAGTAGCAATGCACACAAACCTTAAGAATACACTGCTTTGCCTCTGTTTGCTCTCTGTTGCAGCAAAAAAAAAAAAGTTCAGGGAAAGGGTGGCCGACTAGCCACCAGTAGTGCCTGATCGGCCACCAGCAACAGCTGACCGGCCACCAATGGAAGCCAACCAGCCATCAATGAAATTTTACACAAGCACGTTCCTGAGTTGGAGTAGAGGTATTCTGGGAGTTGGCACAATTTTCAGTGATCAAACGAGTGCAAATAGAGGCATCCGACGGCAAGGCAGTGGCATTTTCGGGTGAAGCAACCGTGCATGCATGCGTCTCTCACCCTCGAGGTTATTTAATTGCTCTAGTTAGCTTAGAATAGCTAGTTAATTCAAGTGTTGTACTTAATTAGTTAGTGTAACTAATTATTCAATTTCGATTTGTAATATTTAATTAGCTTAGAATAAGTTAGTTAATTTGTTTCAATTGTTGTAATAATTAGCTTAGAATAGTTAATTCGTTTCATTGTGTTGTAATAGTTAGTTTAATTAACGTAGCTAGTTAGCTTATTCATTCGGATCCTCCTTCGCAAGGCGTAATGTTGTAATAAGTGTGCGTGCGTGCGTGTGTGCATGTTTTCCAACCCCACGTCTTTCTCCCTTTTATTTAATCGCTTTTGATGGTTAGATTAGGGACATATTTCAATTAGCATAACTTATGCTCGCATGTTTGCATCCATTCATTTGTCTTGCATGCACGGAGGCTCGGCGCATCATTCAAACTGTATCGTCATTTCAATATTTCTTTAAATACACGTTTCAAAGCATGCTATCAAAGTGTTGCAAATAACATGTTTAATAGCCGAGCCTATTAGTTGTATATTGCATGTGTTACATTAGGCATCTTTAACATAGTTAGGATCATGCATATTTCTAACTAGTTCTTGTTTTGGCTTGGAGTACTCGGTAAGCTTTTACGCTTTAGCATACTTGCATGAGTGTGATTGCCATGTTGCCATATTTTGCATGCTTGCCATGAGGCTATGTGCTTAAATGCTAAACTGCATGAATGCCTGTGGATGGAGGCTTTATTGTTTGAATTGGAACGATTCAAAAAATATGAGTTTTAAGTCCACTATGTTTGGTGGCAAAATCATGTTTTAAGC